>CM044561.2:12590164-12957664 GCA_024416835.2 Perccottus glenii | reverse complement strand
ACAGTCCCCAGTGGGCTTCACTGAAACAGCAAACACGCACAGAAAAAAATTGAACAAAAAGTTTATATCTGACTGCACCTTATGTGAGTACCATTCTCTCATCACACACACTGGCACACATTCTAGCTCTGCTGGTAGCTCTTTAACAGGAAAAACAAAATGTAATCACATAAACAAACACAAATAACACACATGTTTACAGAGTGGCAGACACTCTGTGAGAGAAAACGGCGTCTGTGTGCCCTGGGAGCCTGGGTCCACTCACATAACCTCATAGTGAATGTGCCACTGTCAAGCAGCCAGCAGGGCAGCCTCACAATGTGCACATTTAGGACCCCCAGCCTGACGGTGGTGCGCAGTTTGTGGAGGAAAGCGTGGAATGTGTCCCGCGGGCAGATGCAGGCCGCTCTCAAAGGCATCTCTATTACAGCAGACAAACAGGTCCTTATGCCACGGTCACAAGCCTCAAACACACAGGACAGATGCCCTGCACCAGGCCCGCACGCGCCCTCGTGGAAATGTACTGGCCCACATCTCCACTGCACACACTCACAAACACTCATCTGATAACCAGGCTGTTTGCTGCCAGTACATAGTCACAACCTTGACATATTGCAACATAGAACCTAAATGTGCTCTTTTTGATATTTATGTTTTTTGATGATGATGATAATGAACTGGAATAATTCAGGTCCTGATGTTCCTTTATTTCCTATCAAGGTGCTGATTATATGATGCTGTGTAAAGCCCACTGTCAGGTTGGTTTATTCTCAGCTGAGCAAGGTGCCAACAAAATAAGCTGGTGCCAAACATGACAGCTCTGCTCAGGTCTGTATTCAGCCGGTGGCCTTTTATCGATAGTGACAGATAAAGAGGCCTGTGATCTTGCAAAGCACCCAGCACTAGCACTGATTATCATCCCCGCTGATAGCGCTGCATGCTAATCATTGTAAACATCATGTTGTGGCTTTGACACACTTAGGCTTATCTGTAATTGGTGTAATTGTTACTAGCGTTTAACGAGATTGTCTTGCAGATAAGCCGAGTGCCAAAAGGCCTGGGTGTAGGAGAGACTCCTGCAGATCTGTCTTCTGATGAGGCATTAGATCAACGCTAACTTCTCTCACTGCGCTAATAATGAAAGGCACCCACGAGCCACAGCACAAATCTGATAAAGGGGTTAGAGATGAGGGGGTCATGAAATATTTAAATATACAGGGCTTCAAAGCAGAAACAGCCTCCCGCTCTTGTCAACACATAGACCCCCTACAGCTGACCGTGGCCTGGTCTCTGCTCCACATGTAGGTCATCATCCAACAGCTCACTTTCAGCCTCAGAATGGCCTCATACCTGGTCTTTAACTGCTCCACAAACTGGAACATGTTTGTTTTCTAAAGATAAAAAGAGGACTTGTGCTATTTTTAAACAAAAGCACTATGTTGTTGGGCCATTCACATGCTAAGACACAACAAGGATGTCACACAATGATTAAACTTCCAAACCAAAGATCTCGTATCTTAGGACTAACAACCTGGTTAGTATGTTCAGTCTGTCCCCTTTTTGTCAAAACCTCTTTAGCACACAGCAGGAAGACACACGTCATATTTGATGAGGTGATGCAGAGAGGGACAGTGACAGAACAAGTAGGAGGAGACAGGGGCAGGACTTGGGAGGTGGAGCACAGAACTTCCTACTAGTGTTTGATGTCGGAATATATGTATTCCTCTGGAGAGTCTTTCATCACACTCCCACTCTGGAGCCGTTGTGCACAGAGAGAGCCTGGAGAGGCTTGTTTGAGTGGAGTGTTGGGGGCGAGGGGCTGGCTGTGGGGCTGGCTGGTTTCCTTCTCTGCTCTGTTCCTCTTAAGTTTCCCCTCCTTTATCTCCATGCCTCCCTTTGTCTCCTCGCCCCAATCATGCTGCTGAAAAGAAAGAAACAAAAGGAAAAATATTATTCCAGCCAGAACACTTGCTCTCGGTTAGTATTAAGTCAAGGCCTCACTGGGGATTGCAGCAGCAGGCTTCTTTGGTTGTAGCTGTCTGCTGGTTTCCACATACATAAAGATTATGTAGATTATGAAGAAATATTAAAGCTCTGGTTCCCCATGAGCTGGGTTATCTGTCGAGACATGAATAGGACAGGGCTCCACCATTGAGCTTTACAGGAAAGAATAGGGTCACATGGAAGAGGTTACGGATCGTTCCGTATATAGGTTTTGTCAGTGGAATCAAATGACACCACAACTTGGTGTCACCATTGAATCTTATGACTCAAACCAAATCTTTTTATAGTGTTTTTTACTGTGTTTTTCTACCTGAAAGTAAACAATAAAAAACAATTCAAGTATAAAGCATGAAAAATTAAATTAAATCATATCTTAAAATACAACACAATAAAACTGATTTCCTTCTCTTTTGCCTGGTCTTTTTTCAGAAGAAGTAGTTTTTTTTACTGATGGTGCGATGAAAAGGTGTTGGCCTTTAACATAATGTAGAATAGATTTGTGATTTGATTACACTAACATATGAAACATAAACTAAGTATGTCCAATGACGATGTGCTTAATGGCATCTGTGCATTTTAAAGCAGGCAGCACATGTGCTGGTTCTGTGGAAGGACAGACTCTGATTGACTGGCCTGAAATTATCCACGGCATCGCAGCCCACATTCCATGGCAATGTCTATAATTTAGGAAAAAGGGTTTCCCATTTCTCTGGTGACTTGTAGACGTGTGATAAGAGGGGTGTAAAAGGATAGGAGATGCATTAGGGATGTAACTAAAGCATTTGAGGCTGGGAAGGTTAAACCAATTTTCTTGTCTGCATTGTTTTCCAAAGTGAGTCCCACGACATTAGACTGATGGCTAGAGAAGTAGGTTTGGTCCTGCTGACAGGCCGGTTCCTTGTGGGCCCGCAATGTCAACTGGATCTGATTATTACCTACCAGATCCAGATAATGTCTCCCATTGATCAGGCCATTCATCTTGAACAGCTTGGGCCCAGGCCGCTTTCAGAGACCACAGTGATAAGCAGATACAGATAAGCAGATAACACAGTCTCTACAGGCTTTTAACATCCAGCACAAATACTTCTCTGCTGCATCCTTCTCTGACACATGACAGGAGCCTCATATCTCTCGGCACAGGAAGCTTCAGAACAACACAAAGAATCTGCTTTTAGAGTTATTGTTATTATATCAAGGAGACAGTTTGATACTTGTGTCCATCACTCGTCCTCCACTGCTCTTCGACGCCAATCACCTCCTGTGGATGATAAGATGCACTCGGAGTAAGTGTGGAAAGATATACATATCTCATTGGTTTAATATTGTCACATGCAGGCTAACAGACAGGACTGTCAGCTTTTCCAAAAGCTTTTGCCACTCTTGGTGTGTCCCAGTTTTGAATGCTTGATGCATTTGTCTTTTGTGTGTGCGTGTGTGTTTGCACTGATGTCTGTCAGCCCCACATTAATATTACCAATGAGTGACAGATTAATTTATGTCTGGCTACGTGTCTGAGGAATTGGGAAGAAAGGGCCTGTCAGTGCTGCTTGTTGGGAGGGGGTGAGATTAGAGCGGTTGTCAGTGACAACCCACCATAGACTCAGTGGGATAAGGTCACATGGAATGACTATGGAAAAAATAAAATAATTAAATTAATTACAAAAAATATATATTCTCACTCCACCCTTGGCAAATGCATGTGTGAGTTTGTGGTTGTGCAGAGTGAAATATTTTCCCATTCTCAGATGAGCACTGCATCTAACATTTCCAGCTTTAGCAACCAGGATGAGCTAATTCTTCCCCTCTCTGAGAAGGCTGTTTTTAAAAACCTACTGAAAACATAGAAACATTCACTTTAATCTATGTAAACAATCAATTCCACACTAGTTCTACTGTAAACATTTTCTGAATTATGATCCTGCAGTCTGTCTATAAGTTAGGCAAACTTAAAACATTAATCATGTGGGATAATGATATACTGTAGACCATCTAAAACCAAGTGAGCAAAGGTTAAAATGAAAAGTTAACAGGCAAATGTAATTAGAGCTTTTAGCATGTTCCATTGTGATCCCTCATGTTACACGTATCAGTCATATTTTAAATTATAGGGGTTATTTGGAATAATGGCAGGAAGGCTTTTGAAAGCAAACCGGACCCCTGTGATTGTAATCTGGGAGAGAGTTGCCGTCAAATTAAACCTTGGCTGCAAGGGCATAGAAAAAAAACATGCTTTTGATTCAATTTAAATTGAGAATGAGCATCTAAAAAAAGCAATAAAAGATAAGTATATGTCAGTTTGAAGTTGATGTTCTGTGGACAGGATTTACCTGTGCTGACAGCAAATACTGAGATACACACAGACATGCTTGATTCTCGCGCACAGACATTGTTTTTCTGTGTGAAACTGTGACGGGATTTTTCCCCACTGTTCTGTCCATTGTTATCAGTAATTAAAAAATGTATAGCAAGAGATCGGTTCCTCATTTGTTTGGCTCAGTGGTCGCTCTCAAATCTACTAATGACCAAACTGCAGCAGCTCATTCATTGTGCTGCTACTGCTGCTACACAGGCTCATGAAAAGACTGGGGCCATTTTGTCAGTGACAGTGTTAAAAATACATATAAGGCAGCCACAGCATGTTTGAAACCAAACCACAATAATCTCTTGATCTTTAATCACAATCACCACTTCAAACATCCAAATGGCCCTATGATCTAATTACACACAACCACAGTTAGTATATTTCCAACAAATTTTACACAGAACTTTAATCTCCATACATGAGCCATTGAGAGCCTTATTTTATAATAAAATCAACAAGCTATTTCATCTGGGCCATTAGCTGTCCAGTTCAACAGATAGATTTCATTCATAAATACTTAAGTCATTTTCCCAACCACAAGAATGTGACTGGTGATGCTGGAATTATTCCTGCTTCTCAGTGATTGGTTTCATCAGTTTGCGTCTGTAGCACTTTGTATTCCACGTGTCTGTGACTAGTCCGAATAGCCGTCTGTTTTTTCTGTTACCATGGGATGGATTAGTATGGGCTATGGGCTACATTTGTTCAGTGCTCTGTGTTTGCATGGCAGAGCTGGCAGCTATAGAGTGATGTAGTTTAACTCTATTGTGCATCTCCTGACCTCCTGGCTCCTAATAGAAGCTATAGCATTCACGTTGACACTGTTAAAAGGCTTGTCCACAAAAAAGACACTTTAGGATCCCCCAGTGTGGCCTGAGTGACTGAGGAGATGAAAGGTGAGCACTGCTGCTAACAGGTAAACATTAAGGCCTCCACTCTGAGTTGAATCGTGTCCACCATAAATCTGGGATCTCTCTCACATTTTTGCATCAAGCCGTGAAATGGTGAGCTCCCACAGGGCAGGATGCTGGTCTACATGGGGTCAACCTACTGCTTTTTTGTGTGTGACCCCAGGAGACCGAGCTCAAAGGAAATCCCTGCAGGCTGCAGTCAAGTGAGTGTGGCTGTGATTTATACCTGCAGACTGGGGAGGAGGTTGTGGGTGCTGCCCGGTCTGGGTGGGCTGCGGACCCACCGAGACCCCCACTAGCTGTCTTTATGTCAGAATGAACAGAGGAGCAGTTGAACTGAGTGCTGACCTCCTTTGGGCCAGTGCTGGTGAGGAGCTGCACGCTGCTCATAAAGGAGCGTTTTGTTTTTCCTCGCTCCCGGTAGCAGCAGCCTGCTGGGGAATTCATTAGCAGCTGACATCATCTCACTCACAACAGAAAGAATATCTTTCTGCCTGCTCCCCCTCCCTACCTCCTGCTCCTCTTCTCTCTTTCTCCCTCTCTCGCTCTCTCGCTGTCTCTCTCTCTCTATGAGCCACTGCCACAGCACGTCTCCGCTCTTCCTTTGCGCGCCATTTACGCCACACAGAAACGCGTCGTGGTGCGCTCGAGCTGCAGGCTTTCCGAGACTTACTCATAGTATTAGTGTTTGTTGTGGCGGAGCAACTGAGGCTGAATCCGCTGGAAATGGAAGTGGGAGGACCCGGCGAGCAGCAGCACTGAGGTGGACCGCGGGATGAATGGGAGTTTGTGTGGAGAGTAGCAGCGGACGGACAGGAGATCGCGAGCCGGAGACCGGGCTCCGCTGAGCACGCGACACGGACGGTGGAGTGGACACGCAGTGAACGCACGATCTTCGTGCGCTGCCTCAGCATAAGAAGAGCTCGCGCTTGTTGGATTGTTTTTTTCAGTTGGGCGCGTTCCTTGCGCGCACACGCGCTCACGGATTGTTTGTTGCCCACGCGGATATTTGTGAGAATATACGTGAGCGGATCCACGGTGTTGGAGCACGGAAAAAGGTGGATGAAGGATTTGTGCGGAAGCTCACGGTGAGACACATGGCGCTCTTTGTCCAAAAGGCGCAGTAGCTTTGAGCGGCGCTGGATTTTCTTGGAAAGGCTGGTCGTTTATCCGTATGGCTGGGCTCGCAATAAACGGAGTAGAGATCGTCGCTTCTTGTGTGGATTATATTGTTTGAGCTGCAGAATGTGAAGGCCATATTTAGCAGACCCAGTATTATCACGGACTTACTTGCTTTGAAGTCTCGCCATCAGAGGTATGCACTGACTACAAACCATTTTAATCCAGCAGTTTTAACAGCTGGCTATACAATGTGTCTGTAGACTGACAGTGTTATTCTGGTCATTCAATATTCACCCCAAAACTCTGTCAATAAAAAAGCGCTGAAATAGAAGCATTTCGTCTTTAATATGTTGTTTTCTGAAAGCATTATTTTATGAATGACTGCAAAAAGAAAGCCACGCGCGTTCAAACCAGCTGTCAATGGAACCAAATTCCAATATTCCTGTTTTTCTAGGAACAACCTACAACAACAGGCTACAATATAAACAAAGGCTCGGCCACTTTGTCTTATGCCAACTTACATTTACATTATTTAAATTTTTATGGAAATATTCTCAACACCAAACCCTTAACCACAATGTGTTTTTATGATGTTTTTCCAAAGCGCGTTGGCAGCTGTTGAACTAACCCTTTTTCATTTTTATTTTATTTTTTTAAAGGAGATAAAGACTTATATTGAACTACGCTCTTAATAGGCTACATGTAAGTCTCTTTAATGAGCGCTGTGCGTCTAGATGAAGCCTTTTTTTCATAAGGTGAGCTTGCACGGAGGCTCGAGGCGCAGTAGAGCTGTTTTTTGCGGAGCCACAGTGCCATCAAGTGGCGACGAAAATGAACATCAGCTTGTTTTGTCTCCGTCTAATGTCAGGCCTAGCAACGTGAGGCTCGGGTCACGGGAGTAATTCTAATCATGGTTGTGTAAAACATGAGGGGATTTCACGTCTGATATTAGCCTCAGCAGTACACAAGACATTATTATTACAATACATTTTGACGTGCTTCCAGAATAGGCTTCTAGATTTCCAAACCTAGCCTAACCTCTAAAAATACAAATTACGTTCTTACTTAAACTATTAACTGTTATACACGTGACATAAAAGAAGTAATTACAACTTTCATGGTTTTTATGTTTTCATGTATTTCACTGTAATTGCAAGTTACAGTGTTGTGGTGCTCCATAATAATATTTTCTGTTTTGCTCTTTTTAGGGTTCCGATGCAGGCTCAGAGAAGTTTTTCAGCACAGCAGCAGCTAAAGGTACATATTATTATTTTTACTATTTTGTTAATGTGTTTGTTATTTCAAATGCATGTTTAATGAGGGCAATGAGAAAAAGGTGCCAGATTGTAGCAGTATTAAGGCGTTATACTATTTGTTATTGTTGATTTATAGAGACCAAATCTAAATCGTAATAATTTGTCTGGAACAGAGTCTAGATGTAGCAGTGGAATTCAAGCATGTGGCATTGCAGAACACATTGAAATTGTGTTTGTAGCCGGAGAAGCAGTGCACACAGCGCTGCAGTGAATGAAGCCGAGGCAGGAAAAGCATCTGTTTATGGCCTCGGTGTGCCAGCTCCACATGTGACCTCATTATCAAGTCACTAATTTGCTGTTAAAAGCAGTCCCGTTTAATGTGCCGGGGGATAATGGAGGTGGTGCGTGAATGGACATTCCTGTGTAATGGGGGGAGTTACCCGGCTGGCAGGCTCGAGAGTAGGCTCATAGATCAGGGTTATGACCCCTTCAGGGCTCAGGCACAAATGGGGCCGATTGCCGCTGATAGGTCATTGTATACCTACCCCAGCTTTTCTTGGCCTTCTTGCACTTTACTCAACTCAGAGCTCCAAAGACATTTCCCACATTCTGGCCTTTGATTCCCCCCAGGGGTTGATTTGTGGCATCCATTGGGGGCTCAATGGCCGTGTTTGATAGGGAGGTTTCCTTTTGAACGCACTTCTCTGTGGACTGATTTGGTTCCCTTGAAAGGATTAGGGCCCCTTTTGTGAGGCCTAAATCAACAGAGGGCCGCCCTCTTTCCTCTATATGAAAGGAGCTGACTGGGGAAACAGTACACAAAATACGCTCGCTCTGCTGCATGATACTCCACTCTCCTGGCCCCCATTTCCATTTAAATATCTCCCTTTTTTCCTTTTACTGTGCTGCCTCTCCTCCTTTCCTGCCATATGCTAATGGATGCCCTTAGTGCTGAAAGGCGAGTAAAAGAATCCAGGTGCAAGAAGGACTAGCAGCACTGGTATTTTTATAGAGGCTGGTGTTGAGATTAAAGGTTGGGCTTTTATTGGAGGGGATTATGAGGACTCAAATACAACCAAGCCACAAGACAAGCAACTGCTTCAACTGAAATACCAAATGAGCTGAGCTTAAGGGACAATTTGTGTTAATATTTGCCCAGCAGCAGGTGCAAAAAAAGCACAGTGGGGTAAAGCTAATAATAAAAGCATAATTGAAGAAAAGCCATAATGCATAAGATTAAAATGTGGACACATATTAGACTTATTAGTCTTATTAAAAGGAACATAAAATAAATGAAACCGTTAATTAAAACAACTTATACAAAACAAGACAGACTGCACACACAAACACATCTTGGTCTTTTGTGCTAAGACAACCATTATAATTCTGTGTGCAGCCTTGGTAATGACTTAGTGTTGCCTTTTTTTCCATTGTAGCAAGACTGGAAATGAGCCGTGGGCAAGCTCAGGTCTCTTTGAAGACTTAGCGCTGCTCCCTCATCTTTTAATCTCACAGCCCCTTCACCTACTCAATAATTACAGTCTATTTTTCACAGCCATTGGTTTTTTTTCTTCCCGCCCCAGGCCTACACTGCATTTTAAACAGAAAATCCTACTGATGAGAATGCATCTTTTGTATTTTCACTGGCATTTATTAGTTTTCTTCCCCGTCATGTCGGCTTCACCTCGGGGCCATCGGTGTCAACTGTGCACATGTCTAATGTGGAGCGTATAGTCCTCATCGCTCTTTGCAAGCCTTGTTTTTCTCTCTGCTCCTCACACTCTGGGCTCACTTTGCCCAGGAATGGATTTCATTAACTAAGAGTCATTAAATGTTAGCTCTAATTACAGAGCCTGTCAATGCACCTGCAGGTGTCAGCCCGCTAACCTGATTCATTTCCCCGGCAGGAGACAAAGCACTAGTCACAGGGCCTCACTTCAGTCTATTGGCCTCTGGTGAAATAAACAACTTTCCCAAAGTCTAAGCTCTTTTCAAGCTGCTGTAGGTGGAAATCAGTAACGTAACCTTATTAACTCCGACACTACTGTGGAACACAAAGCAGTAGATTGTAATTAAAGGG
Source organism: Perccottus glenii (assembly GCA_024416835.2). NCBI lineage: Eukaryota > Metazoa > Chordata > Actinopteri > Gobiiformes > Odontobutidae > Perccottus > Perccottus glenii. The sequence goes on along the minus strand of CM044561.2, from coordinate 12,947,929 downwards.
TCATTCCGATATTTACGATTGTGACTAGCACAGCGTTGCCACACATAGTCTGCAAGAACCTTTGAAAATGAATATGTTCTTCTCACAACTTGACTTTTAGAAACGCACATTTGTGTAGCAAGAAATGACTTCATGTAATGTTAAGGTTTTTGAGTCTATTTGATGCATTAAAGAATATAGTTTCTCTTGAGAAAAGACTCTTGCAGCTGTGCCTGCCTGCGAGACCAGGCTCAGCGCAGGGGTGAATTGAAGTGTGCGCTGTAGTGAGTCTCACTTTCCCCCTCAGCATAACACTGATTGCACTATGCTTTGCGGGAGTTAATGTGAAAATGAAGCGGTGCTACAGCAAGGCCCGGGGCTGACGCCAGTGTGAAGAACGCCTCTGGTGAAGTGTGTCGGGTTTGAGTGCGTCTGTCGCCAGGGGAGAGAATAATGTGCTGTTGTGGAAGGTGTTATTTGCAGCGCTGATGGAATTGTTTAAAAAAATAGTGGAAAGAGAAAAGCGGAGGTGAACTTTTGTGGCAGATATCAGAGCTGAAGAGCTCCCTGGATTGTCATAGAGAGCTCTGCTGGCAGCAAAATTGCCTGAGCGTATTACTGCTGTGTGGGAGTGAGCTGAGGGCTTGTTTTTCTCTCGCTCTGTTTCCTGAGAGGAGGACTGCTGATAGAGCTGTGCGTATTTCCAGGCTGCGGGCCGCCACCTGCTGTAAGCTCAAGTGATATAGAGAGCAACAATCATGCCACAAATCATAAAGACAGCTCCCTAACTCATTCAGCCGACTGGAAAGAGATGGTTGGCCTTTCACAGCTCCCGTGTTGGTTTACTGCCCGGGGCTCCCTGCACAGCCCTAACGCCGACCTCTGCCGTCTGTGTGGGTTTGCGTGTCAAGAAATCCGGGCCGCCAGTGGAACTTGACCTGATGCGCTGTGGATAGATGACCTGACTAGCATTGGCCTTTTGTGCATGGAGAGGGACAGACTCTCTATGCCTTCTGGGCAGTGTAGAGGTCACACGCAGGTCAATGGCCCTCATAGACTTAACCCAAACATAAACTGCTGAACTAAAGCAGTGTTGCATTGGGGCTCAAGTATGAGCTTAATCCATATCCATAACTGATCTTATATTTAATAAACAGATTGTTTGCAAAAATAAGTAGTTGATCTGAAGAATTGGAGGCTGGATGATACATCAGTGAGGCAGATTCCAGAAGGATCCCCAGTGGATTTTTAGCGTCTGTTGTTTGGCCGTCTCCTGCTAGCAGCATTTAATACATCTCAGTGGGTAAAGGAAGCTCAATATCCTGTGCAACACAGAGTGGAGCCCCCCTCCCACCACACTACAATAGCTACAGAGAGGCTGTATTTCATGACCATGAAAGGGCCGCTAAGGCTATGCCTCATCTGCTGACACAGCCATACAAAGGTTAACAAATCAAGGGGAGCACAGCTAGATTTACTGCGCTGCTGTTGGGAACAGTGACCCAGCCCCAATGTCTACAGCTTATTGACCATTTCTGTCTGCAAACACAGAGCCAATGGACACTGTTTAATTATGCATATAGTATTTTTCTTGATTAGGTTTTTAGTCCTGTAAACAAACCCGGGGGTAGTCTCAGTAAAACAATGAAAATGAGCATTTATAAATTAAATGTAACATTATTTAGTTCTTAAATGATACAGAACATATAAAGTTGGTAAAATTATACTTGTTTGTGCTAAAAAGAAGAAATTCTGTGATAGATCTGAAAACAGTATAGGCTGGTCTCTTTCTATCCCCTTCAACAGCACAAAGAGGTCATTCAGAGTTTGTACCCTAGGTCCTGAGGTTAGAGACTAAGTAAATCCATCCATCTTAATACACTTATTTCAGCACCGGGAGAGCTGGAGGGAGACTGTGTAAACACTCCAATATCCGACATGCCATGCTAAACCCAAAGAGCCTGGAACCCATCAGGGTGAAATTAAAGGTCTACATCTGAAACACAAACATTTAAATGGGCTGCACTCCAGAGATCAAAGTCAAAGGCTCTAGTTTTCCTGCCGGCCTCCCGATGTCTGCCTCACTGAGATACAGTATGTGGCAGTTTAGCAGCCAGTCAGGCTGAATGGTGAGCGACTGTGCACTGTACAGGACTGCCTCGCTCAGGTTTCTGAAGTAATGCTCTGTGGTATATTTGCTGTTGCTGTTGAGTAAAGTTAAGAATTTATGTAAGTATGCTCAGTTTATTAACAAATCTGTTTCTCATCATAAAGGCAATATTTATGTAACAATGAGACTACAAATGTCTTTTACATCAACATTATGAGTAGTCTTGTTAGTGACAGTGAAGATGTCATAGACTGATGGAAGTGTTCGACTTAATGGAAGTGTTGAAAGCACCAGACTCCTCTTCCCATGAGAGTTCCTACCCCATCTCCAGCATGCACTGATCCAATGTGACATCAGCCACTTTCTTGCCAACTGTGAAGCATTAACAGGGTCAAGGCACCTCTCTCTCTCACACACACACACACACACACACACACACACACACACACACACACACACACACACACACACACACACACACACACACACACACACACACACACATAACCAGCTCTTAAACCTAGTACATTGTTCCAGTAATGTGTCAGACCAGGGTTATGAGACAGGATCACGTTACTGTTCCTGATAATGCAGTTGGAGCTTATATCCCTTTAAGCATAATAAAAAGTTAGCTAGACTGATTTTAGGAGTTTTTGGATTTGTTCTTCTACGGTAGACCTTCTTCTTTTTAAATCTAAAATAGGATCTACATTCTACAGTATTTTCAGAAATGTATGTGAAATAAGTTGCACTGTAAAAAGAAAATGTATTATGTCAAATAATGAATCATTGGTTTGTAGTGGAAGTTGTTACAAGCTATATAAGTGAGAGTCTAACAGCTGCTACAAAAATGGTAGATTGCAGCTGACATGCTGGTGGTAGTTTCCTCGGTCAGTAATGTTGGGAGGATAAACATGAAGCAGAGGGAGTGAGTGCAGCAGGACTCTGATGAGGACAGATGAAAGCAAGGCTTTAATTGCTCCCACAAGAGAAGAGGTTATCTTTCCCTCTCGCCCTTTCTGATTCTCATAAATATGCAGGGCACAAGAAAGCCCTGTTGAGCCGCAGGGCAGATTAGAGAAGACTATAGAGCAGGATCCTGGTTTGTTAGCAGCACTCCACAGATCCCCTGCATGTGTTTCTACTCGGCACAGACACACAGCCTGGCTTTCATTTGTCTCGAACCCCATTTTATTATTTTTCCACTGCCATTTGACCGTGGAGGGACAGGCAAGTGCTTGAACAATGCACAACATCGCCCCCTGCTGCTGGATTTGTGAGCTCTGGAGTGGGTGCAGGGCATGTGGAAAATTATCAGCAGACAAAAGTAAAGTTGAGGAAAGGAATAGAGCGTTTAAGCATGTGCATTTCATATAAACAGTTGAATAAAGTGTTTCATTTTGGGTCATCATCTCTGGCTTGTTGCCACATTTTTGAGGCTTGTCCAAACCCATCAATGTCAGACTGTCACCATCTGTTACAGATTACACTGCTCCTGGCGGGGGCTATTTGATTTCAGGGCTTCCACATCCCCTCTTTATTCCACGTGTCAGATTTTAGTATAAACACTGTCGTACAAAAACCAAGATCCCAAAAGGGATTGCGTTTTCAGGTCTTTCAAGCCAAGAGCAAACAGGCTGTTCCACGATTACAGTCTGGTTTAGCTCTTAGCAAGCTGAAGGAGAGCTCTGTTGGGCCATTTAGAGGCAAAGCTGTTTGGAAAATTTTCCCTAAACCCTGCTCAGTTGGTGTGCAGTGTAGTGTTGTGATCTATGAATCCCTTGGCCATGACTGACACTAGTGAGCCTGTCTGAGCCTTCACCAAGTAGGAGGCCATGGACAGAGCCTGCATTGTTCCCCTAAAGTAACCCAAGCTCAAGGCAACCACTGCCCAAAGGGGGATATCAAGTTGTTCACTCCCCACCAACACCACAATCCTCGCTTAAGCTCTGGGCTTTGACGAGGGAGCAGAGAGCCAGCTGACTGTTTGGACGACAGCGCAGTTCAAATAAACAGCTCAAATCCCCATCAGCCTCCCTTCATTAAACCTCACTCTCCAAGTATCACCGTCCACAGCCATGGCTCATCACCGTGAAGCTTGCCAATAGCCCATAGCTAATTTGTGGTGTTATTTTGAAAAGCGTGTTGATGCGGCTTAGCAGAGGTTTTCTGAGAAAATGCTCAGCGTGCAGAGAGATGATGGTGAGAACTTAGGCCTTGTTACATGTTCCACTTCCTTTCAGGGTGCAATGGGTAGGTCTACCACCACAGGGGCAGACCACACAGCGTTCTGGGGCTCGAGGGAAGCATTGATAAAAGTTCAAGAAGAATGTCATTAGACGCACAGGTTCTACCCTCTGTGTGCTGCTAATCCAAATGCAGTAAAATTTGATCCTGGGATAATGAGACAGTACTTGACCCACTAATACAACAGCTTCAGCCATGCTGCTGAAGATTTAAAAAGAGAAAATACATGCTAATTGATTTAGCTTCATCAGATTTTAGATGTGTAATCTGTGCATTCTGGAATGGGTTATTCTTGTATATGGGTTTAACACCAGTGCAGCCTGACTGTGTGGTGTAGATGTGTGCAACCAGTTGGCCCTGTCTGAAAGAAAATGAAAGAGGCCCAGACTGATGACTCTCTGGGGAGAGATTTCTCTTTCCAGGCCTCTATACCTCTCTCCCCAGTGAAATCAGGGAGGTGTCAGTGTGTCAGCTTGAGCTGTCACTCTCCTTATTGCTGCAAGCCACTTACTCTCACACTCTGCCCCTGGCTATAGAAATCAAGGAAAGGAGGGGGAAAGAAAGCACAAGCAAGAAATAGGGCCTTTTCTTGTCTTGACACAACAGATGAGCAGTACCTCGACCCCCCTTAAGTACAACTGGAATTCTCAAAGGAGCCGAGGAGCAAGCCGGGGCCAAGCTTGCCTCCAAGGAGCCAGCTGTACAATCACCAGTCGCCCCCCGTGGTGGGGTTGGTACAGTCCACTGGGTTTAGTTGACAGGCTGACAGGGTTTTATGGAACACAGGGCAACACTGAGCAGATCTGGGAATGGGGCATAGAACTACAGACATGCACTGTGAGCAGGGTAGCACTGGACCTCTGACAGCTTTGAGTGAGTGAGTGAGCGAAACAAACGCGGGGAAGTGGGATGGTGGAGCGGCTGTGAGGTTTTTATGAGCATGCGACTGTAATTGAGATTTAAGCATGTCTGTGTTTGATGTTTGTTGGATCAACTGGCAATTGTCTATTGTCTCCCTAAGCTGCCACAGTGACTGACAGGAAACACATGTTGAAGTGCCAGACTGTGTACTGTGAGCCGTTCTGACATCAGGCTGTCATGTTCACTATGATGTGATTAGCCTTGTTTTAAATCTCACTCCAGCTCACATTACTCAGCCTAACCGGAAACATTTAGTAGTTTTATTATGTTGTATTATATAACTACTTAAATGACATTCCAAAATTTAAAGATTATATTTGAAAGGTGTTGCATTAGAATATGTTATTGTGGATTGTGTGTGCTGCTGTACACATCTGAGAGTGACAGGCTGAGAAACTGAGAGGAAGACCACCTCTCAGGAGCCCCTGCAGTGTCACAGAGGCCATCCATGTAGCATTTGTCACTCCTCACCAGTAGAGATATTAGAGCCTGTGAGAAGGACCATCAACTGGCTCATACACATGTGACATGTTGAGGTCAAATGGTCTGGCTTGTTGCGCAGCTGCCTTGTCTCGATTTGGTTTTACACTTGTGTGACAATGTGTCCTGACCAATTGCTGCTGGTTGGATGGATGCTCATTACACGCTGCTTTTATTTCAAAGCCTCATCAAAACTAGGCATGACCGCTAAACCTGCAGAGGATCTGTCATCCACAGGCAGAGTGTCCCCCCGAGGGCTGCCCTGCACAGGCCCCTTGGCAGGAGGGGCTTGTCCTCTTGGCTGGCTTTCTTCCTGGCCCTTCTGGTGGTCACCTGTGCCAGCCTTGCTGTCATCGAGTCCCTGAGCCAGCTCCTCTCCTGTTACCTTCCCTGCTGCCTGACCTCACACCCTCAGGGATATATTAAGATTTGCTCTCTAAAGAGGAGCTGGAAAGGGAACACCTTGTTGCCACAGTGTTTTCAGGGCCAGTGATGGAGCAAGATATCTGAACATTTAGGCCTCAGGAGCCATCTAACCAGTGAGGATTCAGATTTTCTACATGCTAGCAGTGTGAGAAGTGAACTCAAGAGGCAGAAGCAGTGAGGAGCCATTAACAGGGCAGGAGTATGAGAGCAGCTGTGGGTGGAAGGCCTTCATAATAGGCCAAAAACACTGGGCAGACAGAACTAAGAATGGAGGTAACACTTAATAACAACTACACACTAACATTACATTAAGTATTTGTAATGACTTAATTCACCATTGACAAAGGGTTCCTCCCACATTAATAATCACGTTATATATAGTTAACCATGTTATAAACATAGTGTCAATGTGTCTTGAACAATAATCTCATGTATAGTTATACTAATGATAATTCAACATCTATTAATTGGTTATTCATTAATTTATCATTAAATAAATATTAGTTAATGCTCTACTGCTGCTTAATCATTTATAGTTTTGGTAAAGTGTTTCCAGCATGGATGAATAGTAGGAGACTAAAGCTGCAGCAGTTTGTTTATGTTCCCTGTCATTTTCCTTCTTGCTTTCTGTGTAAAGACATATAAGTGCTGTCTTGTGGTCTGGCAGATGCTTCTGTATGGCCTTGCATCTGTCAGAAAGGCTCAAAATATTTGGTAGCTCACTAAGCCCAATCATCCAGATTGCTACCATTTTAGAGACGACAGTTTAAGTGAGAAAAGGAGCCTGGGCTTTATTACTTGGTTTACCACACACACTACATGCACCATGACATCCTTTATAATAACATAGCCTCGTCCTTCGACTTCACAACTTGTAATACAAAATTGATAAACTGAGACTGCCATAAAATATAGATGTTAAGAGGGGCAGCTTAACAACCCGCCTCCTGCTCGCATTGGCCTTTTGCTCAATCACTGCTTGTTAAAGCAGCAGTTTGTGTTACTGTGAGCTGATATCAGCATGCTGTGGTATTCTCAATGAAATACTACACATGTCACACTCTCGCAGCCAGAATAGTTGGCCTGCTCATCTAACCCCAGCAACCTTTATTTCTGTTCAGCTTTCCTCTCTCCTTCCCAGCCACCCCTGGGAGTCTAGCTCTAATAAAACAGCTCCAGTCCAGGACCCTCCACACGGCAGGATGCCCAGGCTGTGTAACCCAATACCTGACACAGATCTAGCTTTAGAGAGCTGCTGACAAGACGGATAGTCTGGAATGGCCAGCAGGAGAGCGTCCATCATTGTCGAGCACAAATGCCCAGGATCCCATCTGGGGCATGTCCAACATGGATGCCTGTGAGCTGTGAGGCACGTTGACTCCCCAGAGACCCCAGGCGCAATGAAGTCTGATGTTACTGCTCTTAGAACAGTGATGCTTAAGTGCTTTAAAGTTGAGCAAGGGACAGATACCAGGCTAATAGCCTGAGATCCTCCTGAGGATTTGTTGATGAGATCAGGGAGTGAACAGCCCACCTCAGGTTACTGTCACTGGTTTCAGTTGTCAGTAAAGACGCATGACAAAGCCAAAATCAGGTCTTCCCTTCAGCATCACATTTGAACTGTCTGGTCTGTTTGTATGAAGCAACTTAATGTAAACTTTTCTCTACACAATCAAATCTTTTCAAAACCATGTAAAGAAGCAAAATTATATAAACAAAATCATCTTCCAGGTTTATGTGTGACCTTATGTTAAATGGTGTCCTGTGGAACTAGAGAGGAGTATTAGTCAATATTTAAACTGTAGAGACCACAAAACACCTCGCAGTCCCCGACATAAGCTGCGCTCAGATGTCGCCCACTAATAGGACCTCCAGGGTTTACTTATAGTTGTTCCAGAGATGAGGCTGAAGCACCTAGAGTAATCTTTGGTGTCTTGGAGGAAACATGAGAACTAGAAGTCTGTTGTTTGTTGATCTGTGTGGGAAGGAGATGTGTTAAAGATGTCTGCCATTAATGTGTCTGCAGGCATCATTAAGCGTAAATAAACTAACCCCAATTCCCCACCACAGAGCTCTTTGGGGAACACATTTGTACCTCTCTTGAGGTGGGAGCACTGTCAACACTGCATAATTACAACTTTAATTTAGCTGTCACTCAAAATATGGAGATGCAGAAAGTGAAATAGGGGTTTAAAGTCAATGGCCTGGGGCTGAATATCTAGTTAATCATTCTGTTAAGCACTGAATATTTAAGGGGGAACTTAGTTGTGGAGCTTCTTAAAGCCCCTTCTCACAACACTGGGAAATGTTTAAAGAGACTACCAATACAAAATGTTAGCACACCCCTATCAGTGCTGCTATTGTTTACTGGATACAAAGTCTTGTGGTCTGTATTGTAGTTATATTTAGATGAAGTTACATATGAACTGTGTAATTGGGTATGCTGAAACCAGAGGAACATGAACTCATCGGTGACAGAAATACAGAAATAATGGGAACAAAAAATGTAATTGTACCCTACATGTTGCTGTAAGTGCATTCCTCCCAACTATAAAACCAGTATTGAGTGACACCAGCCAATCAGCACCTCAGGTTACCTGCCATTGCCTCATCTGGTGTCGCATTCTCCCCCAGGACCTCTGGACCCACACCTCTTTCTGTTGACACCTCACAGCCCCAACAGCCGTGACTGTCACTAAGCACTGTGTGCCTGTCGGCTGTGCCTTTGTGAGTGCTGCTTTGCCCTTAACAGCAGTTGTTGTAAATAAAAACAGACTTCTGACATCAGAATTATTCTTCTGCAACGCAGTCACTAGTCAGAGCACAGTTACATCCTGTTGTATGGTTTTTTTGATCAATTAATAAGAACATACTGTATATGTATTTTCAATAGGTCAAGGCCAATAGATATTGCCCTTACAACATTTTATATTCAAAGCATCAGCTATTCCCAGACGTTTTTTGGTTTGATATGTTAAAAGAGCAGTACTGTTCATGGGTACTCTCCTCACACTGCCCTGGTGAGTCAGGTCTCTGAAGCACAGGCATGTTGTGTAAACCCTTGGTGAATAACCGTGAGTGGCGTAACTATAGCGGCGGCCTGCAGCTCAGCCGTCAACCTGCTATGTGTTAGCTTGTTGGTTTTGTGTGATTGGAGCTACTATCTGATCTCTGCTGAGACTAAATCTCATAAACGATTAAGTGTTCAGAATACACCCAAGGCGATATTTTGAGGTGCATCACACGAAAGGGTTGATGGCAAGACATGAAGACTTAAGGTCCCAGAGGTCTGTACAGATCCATCAATTTGTCATTTTGTCGCTGGGCTGTCAGCCGCTCACACAAATGTTGGAGAGAGGAGGAGACTAATGTACACATAGATACTGTTCCACCACTCGCACTTAAAATATTATGTTGTGATTTGTTCGATGAATGATTTGTATTGCTGATTTATCAAGTGAGGATGTATAGTAACAAATCTAATGTGTTAAATAAATCAGTGTACATAGTGCTGTAATGACCAAATGTCATATTTTTCTACTTTGTTTCATCTGCTAGGCTCCATGCCTCTTCCTCAGGATCAAGTAATCAATCCAAATGTATTTTTGATAAAAGGCTAATCACAGTGGGTCTATAAAGCAGCGCACAAGAGTTGTGTTAACTAATGAACGAGCTTGTGATAACTGGCATCAGAACGGTGGTAAAATCACATTTCCTCTTGTCTGAGCTCAGATGGTATAGTGTTGTGACCATCTAATGAATGCAGTAGTGTTGCTATAACCATGTCGGTCACTAATGCTCTTGTGAACAGTAAGAGATGGTTCACCCTGGGATAATGAGTTATCCTCCTAAGCCCTTTGGTGGCTCCCCTGACATCCAGTCTAATGAGGGGCTTCCTTAAACACACACTCAGCTGACCCCACAAGGCCTTCCTGTACTCATTTGCCGTTAAAATCTTTTTGCCTCCCAAACGCACCCAGACCTACTGAGCTACGTGCACTAGTTAACAACTGCAGTTGCACTGAAATGCTGAGAAACAGCAGGATCCACTCTTTGAGAATCCAGGGGGGGATTGCACTTATTTGTTTCCAGGGATGAAGACTGACAAATGAACCCTCTTGGGGAAAGCAGGCGCACACTCCTCTTCAGTTCTTCCCTGCTTTGCCTGGCCCTGGAGTCTTCATTATGACCAGAAAAGACACCTTCTTTTTAACGTGTTAGCACATTCTCAAAACAAGCTGTAGACCTTAGGGACTGAGAGGTGCAGCCAGACATTTGAGAATTGGGATTTTTCTATCTCCCCATCTGCTGCAGTAAAGTTGTTTGCTGGCGGCAGTCTCTCTTGACCGTTAATAGCATTTACAAGAAAAGATTGACATTTCATAGCCATAGATTTAAGCAGTTCATTTTCCTTGTTTGGTACGTTTTGATAGGAGTGTTCATCCACTTCTTGACACCTCCTCTAAAAACCTCCTTAACTGTTCAAGTCGCTTTGTATTTTGAGGGCATTCTTCCTTTGCAGCACTGGGATGATTTAAAAACCTCTTCAGTCTCTCAGGCAGGCACATGTTCCAGTAAGCTCCTTCAGACAGAGCAGCAGTCAATAGTTATTGTCCATATTGATTGTAATCTCTTACCAGGAATAACCTCCTCTGACCCTTAGCTATAATATCACATGCATCCGAGGCTGCTAAATCCACTCTTATCATTTTAATGCTCATGGATAAAGGTTTTGGGCGAGTCTGTTAGTACAGTCTAGTCCCAGTGGAACTGCTGGTGGTCTGTAGAGAGCAGTGTGTCAGAAAGAACAAAGCCCACTGTGACAGACTGATTCTTTCTTCCCGGGGGAGCTGGACTCTCTGCCTTTTTGGAAGGTAAAGGATTGAGCTGCTAGTGCTCAGTACTGGCCTAAACCCCCTGCGGCCCTTAGAGAGTTAATTACAGTTTATGTATGCACTGTCATTCCCCATGAGCCGCTCTGCCTCCAGAGCAGGCCAGCTGCACTGCACTTTGTTCTTTAGGACGGGTTCTCAAGGGAGAAAGACCCTGGACACAGCCCTGTTCTGTGTGCTTTCAACAGAGCACACTGCTTATTACGCAATAAAATTAGACATAATGGTAGAACCCTGGAGTCTGCAAGACCTCAAATCCTATCTTACATTTACATTTATTCATTTAGCTGACGCTTTTATCCAAAGACTTACATTGTTCTAATGTAATTACCAGTGTTACAAGAGGCAAGGTGGGTTTAGTGTCTTGCCCAAGGACACAACGACAGTACGAACTGTGGGGAGAGCTGGAATTGTACCGCCTACCTTCCGGTTGAAGGACACCCGCTCTACCCACTGAGCTACTGCCGCCCTGTTTTAAGGATGGTCTATATATTTTTAAATAGATGGATTGAAAGCATTTCCAATTACCAAGGACATGCAAATAGCTGACTATATATATCAGAGTATGTCATTTGTCATTCAAATAATTCTGTCTGTGGAAAATTCAAGCTTGAAATACTTGTGTGTACAAAATACAATGTTGAGTACTTCTTAATGGAGCCCAGAGCTGTTCTAGTGCAGCAAGGAAAGTCAGCCCAGTGTGTCTGTGTAAGAACAAGGGCTGACTGTCAGCTCAAGTCAGTGTGTTTTTGCTCTGTTGAGAAGGGGCTATTTGTAATTGCTTGTTTCTTGTGTGTTTACAGTTCCTGATTTTGGAATCAATGTGCTTTCCACCAATGGCAGCCAGGAGTCTCTTGGCCTGGGTATCGTCAAGGTGTCAGGCCTAGAGCGCAGTCAGGAGAGGAGCCAGGAGAGCTGCCGAGACCCCCAGTCTCCAGCCCCCAGCTCCCCTCATCAGCCGCTATCTGCTGCTCAGCCCCTGTCCCCGCGTCAGACCCAGACCAACAGTCCTGCCCAGGCCCGGGCCTCATCCCACCTGCCACCACGGACAGCGGCTCCTACCAGGCCTCAGACCCCCTCTGCCCTGCCTCTTGCCCACGGCCAAGAGCCCTCGCCACCTCCACCTCCCCGGTCCCAGCACAAGCCTGAAACACTGTCTCATCCTCGTCCGCCGCGAACACCCAGTGTTCACCCACAAGCCCCATCACCGGCCCTCCCCACACACCACCCTCATCATCACCCTCAGCGGCCCCCGTCACGCTGCCACCCCAGGCCTGTTTCTGCCTACAACGGCCTCAGCCTCAACGGCCACAGGTAGGAGTTTTCTTTATGTGCAAAACCATATTCCCACACATAAAAAATATGTGCATATGACTTGAGTGGAAAATATGCACGGCCCCATCAGTACGCAGTCATGAGTGCTATGAGCCTCTGAGCCACACAGTAGCACTGATTATAAACAGCTGTGAGTGACATGAAGCGCCGGCATTGTTATTTGCACCAATGTTCCAGCCACCATTTGTTAACATTAGAACTAAGTATAACAATTTAAAAAATCATTTACCATTTAAATATATAATATACAGTAATATATCATATTAATCTGAGAGCGCTCGCTCATTGTGTGGGTGGAAACATGATCAGATATAGTACGGTTGAAGGTTTTCCTTCACATTTTAAAAGTAGTTCAGGACTAGGTTCAGTCTTCCTGTGAGGCAGCCTCCTTTAATATAAGACATGGCATAGTTTCTTGTGGACCCACTCAGTCCCAGCAGCAGCTCTGCCTCTCAGCCTCTCAGGACTTGGCTCTGTCTGAGAGTCTCTGTGCCAGTCTTGCTTGTGCACCAACAGGGCCTGGCACCTGCTGCGAATAATCATGGCAAAGGCCCACTGAGAAGAGCGAATGCTGAAAATGAGCTTTTAGGCTTATAGTGGGAGCTGTAGAGACTGGCCCTGGGGAAAACCCACACACACTACAAAAGGCTGTTTGCTTACACATGGATACAGCCTCTCTCACTCTCATCCCATTTCCAATGCACATGTTCACTACCTGGTTTTGGAACAGAAGCTGTTCAAGACGGATGCAAATAAACCACTGCTGGCAAGCTTAGCAGAAGGAGCATCAGAGGGCGTTATGAATGTTGTGTTTTCACAGATCATGTTTGCCCTGGATTCTGTGAAGCATAAGAGAGAGGCAGGGAGGCATTAGTGTACGCAAATGGAAGACAGTTGAGGTGTGAAAACACTGTGCTGGGAATTTCAAGCTGCAGCAGATGGAGATGAGTTGTGGAGAAACAAGTGTTAATTTTGACTCATCACGCCTGACTTAACCTGGCTCCTTTCTCTGCTTTTCTGGCCCTTTACAGCAGCAGCAGGAGCAGCACTCCAGGCTCCAAGCCCCACGGGCCCCCTGCTCCCTCCTTACACCTGCCCATCTACCATCCGCCTCCTTCATTGGCAGCAGCCTCCAGCTTCCCACTGTCCTTATCGGCCAACCAGAGCGCCCCCCACAGCTTCCCCCCCTCCTTACAGTCCTCACCGCATCCTCATCACCCCAATATGTTCGCTCCTCCAGCAGCACTGCCACCACCACCTCCACTGACGTCTAGCACTCTGCCAGTACCCGCACATCCTGCTGCTGGGAGTGCTTATTCAGGTAAACATTACACATGTCACCACAGCGCCCCCAAGTGGCGTGGCAAAGCACTTTCGAGTCTCCAAAGCAAACTACTGAACACAATTCAGACAGAGACAGGTCTTTATTTAAAACAGCATCTACCTTGATCCAGAATAATTCACCTACCCAGAGTTGAGTGTGTAAACAATGTGGGTTGCTCAGGTTCACACTTAAAACATGTCCTGACCCCACACCAGTAATGCCCACCCATAACTCAAGTCACATTGCTAAAGGAAGTGTTGTGTGCTGTTTGTGAAGCTAAATATCAAGGTCATAGTGGAGTGGGAGGGGAAACAGAGACAGGGACAATTCAAGCATTGTTCCTGCTACTTCCAGTTTTACCTGCAGTACTAATCAGGTGTCAGAAATCAGTTTGCTCTATATTAAAAGTACCATCCTAGATTTTCAATCCCTTATCATTTTTTTACAAAGAGAAAAAATCCTCATCCGTTTACAGACTGACAGAAATGGACAAAATTGGATTTGGGATTTCTACAGGACATGCCACATTAAATAGAACACTATTATTAGATGTAATTAGTGGGCTTCCATTGCATTCATGATTTTTATTGTCATTATGATATTTTATTTAACACGCCAAAGTGCTGCAAATGTTATTCTTTGTTTCCCCTCCTTTAGAGCAAGACCTTCTGCGTCAGGAGCTCAACACCCGTTTTCTGGCATCGCAGAGCGCTGACCGCGGCGCCTCACTGGGCCCACCACCTTACCTGCGCACCGAGTTCCACCAGCACCAGCATCAACACCAGCATCAGCACCAACACACCCACCAGCACACCCACCAACACACCTTCACACCCTTTCCCCACGCCATCATGCCCACCCCAGCACCGCCCATGGTGCGTACCCCTGCCAGAAATGTGAGGATAAGTAGAACACAAACATGTGGCTTTTCAGTGGGGGTATAGAACCACTAATGTCTTTTACCTGTGTAAAGGGGAGGGGGGGCTCTCTATTTGTGGTTGTGTGAGTGGCGAGCTGTATGGACTTGTGGGTTTCCATAGCGTTCATGATTTTTCAATGATGACCATGTGTTCGTCCACACACCACAATGATGCCTTTATTCTCCAACAAAGTCTTTCAAGTGTTTTCTCTGGCATTCTCCTGGACTCCAGACTCGAATACTGTTATTTTCTAAATTGGCAATAACTTGCCTGGAGCACGTCAGATTCAGAGCCAGCTTTTAAACCATAATACAGTTAATGCATTCTGAATTTAATGACATCATTTGGTCCTATTTGGAGTTGTCATTACGGGCAAATGACTTATGTTAAGCTGTGTGTGTGTCACGGGGGACCACAGGCAATGGGTAGTGCGGTGTACAACTCACACAAACATGTAGATTTGTACAACTGCACTGTAACAGCTCAGCCAATGGAGGGTTCTCTTGACTCTGATGATACCTCAAAGGCAGCGTGGTTAGGCTTCTGACAGCTAATGAGGCAATAAAACGGCCCTTTATAGCGGCAGTGTTTACCCTTGACGAGGGAAATGTTCGCCTCGAGCCACCACTGCACCACTAAAAGAAGCAGACTAAATGAGACACTGGTTTAAAAGGCCCTCTGGTCATGGAAGGGGAAGGGTCACAGGGTATGTGTGTGGGAAGTGGTTTGACATTTTAGCGTGTAACTCTTATTCTTAGATTACCAGCATGTTTGTCATGTATAAATAACCATTAAAAGAGCCTAGTTATATTCCTGTTTCATTTCTCCCACAGTTTGAAAAATACCCAACAAAAGTTGATCCCTTCTACAGACACAGTGTGAGTTTTCCTACTGTGTTCTCTGTGCCTAGTGTAGTTTGTTGCTTGCTTGCCATAATTTCATTTACATATAAGTGTGTGCGTGCGTGTGTGTGTGTGTAATACAGTGCATGCATTCACACATCAGCTTCCTAATGAATACTGCTCTGACATTTCACCTTATGATCTCAGCAAATGGTGTGAGAAATAAACCAGTGCTACATTCTTCAAAGGTTTAAAATTCTACAACAATAGAAAGGCAGGAGACTATAGCTGTGTTATGAGGTTGTGTTTTCATCAGAGGAATAGACTGTCTTGGTACTCTTTATTTTAGTCTTTAGGCTAACACTAATGGCATACTCATTTTATTTTGAGTGCTTCTAAAGCTTTATGTTTTTGCAGAACTGTTAAGTGATTATTGCTTGTAGGCTAACAGCACATTGCCTGAAGCCATCCAGAGAAACATTTTGTTTTACCATGCATCATATAAAAGAAGAAATCCCAGCCTCAGAGGTTTTATACCAAACCTAAAACAATATCGCAGGATAGCAGGCTTACTTAATCTGTGTTTTCTGAATCTATTGAGCACAACATGCTTGTTTTATATCAGGAGAGAACATTTCCAGATCCACTAGGATTGTGTTGGGGATTCATTTTAAACTATGAAATAAACTTACTTAAGCAAATGTTTACAGCTTGTTTAACTTTAGTCATCAAAACTAAATGAATTTTCACTGCTGTCTCTCTCCAGCACATCACTTCCAAGACAGAAATATTCTCACACATATGTTTTTCCTTATTTCCTTTTAGCTCTTCCACTCATACCCACCGGCCATGTCTGGTCTGCCACCCGTCATTCCACCAACTGGGCCGTTCGGATCGCTACAGGGTGCCTTTCAACCTAAGGTACAACACACCTACGTCTTATAAACACAACTGTACACAGCTGCAGCAGATACTCACAGTGAATCTCACTTTGTGTTTGTTTCAAACTCTGTAGACCTCTAATCCCCTGGATGTTTCTACCAGACCTGGAGCCGTCCCACACACGTTCTTACAGAAGGACCCGAGGGTAAGAGCAAACACATACATACAGAACCCTTCCACTTTAGCTTTTAAAATCGAACTGACCTTTGAGACCATGTATCAGTGGATTCTGAGGAAACCACACGGTGTACACTGTCTATCAGAACAAGTATGGTAGAAAACGTTGATTTAGAAATACAGGACCTCATCAAACAAATGACCCACTTTTCCAAGGGAGATGTTACCCAACCAACCACTAAGAATAGGAACACCAATAACCAATAGAGCCCAGGTTTGGCCTCACTGTCCAGGAGAAGAAACCATTTGTATCATTATTTAGTCATTTAGCAGACGCTTTTATCCAAAGCGACTTACAAGTGAGGATAACAATGGAAGCAATTTTAACAACACAAGGTACAAAAAGCATAAGTGCACAAAAACTAGTCAGTTTAAACAGCTCATGTGTTAAACTCTCACCAAAATATAAGGATAAGAGAATTTTTTTTTTTTTTTTTTTTTTTTTATAGAAAGGAACGATAGAAAGGAAGTAGGACTCAGTGTTTGTCGGTCAAAAATATTACTGTTCATTAATGTATGTATTAAAGCCTATAATTAAAAAATAAAGTGTAAAGTGGTGTTACATCACTTGTATAATCAAAGTTAAAATGGGGCAGTGTTTATTTTCTCACCAGTATGTATTTTGTAATTTTACAGGAATATTTCAATAATAGATTGTGTCATGAGGTAAACATCACACACAGGCCTGACTTGTTCTTTTTGTCTTCTTATTCTTCCAGTTAACAGATCCTTTTCGGCCAATTCTCAGGGTGAGTACTCCTTCAAAAAATGCCTGCTCAGAAAAAAACTTGTTTGCACCATGTAAATAGATTACTTTTAAACAAATCCCCAAATCTTCTCTTCTTTCTTGTTTGGCTTATTTATCCATTTAACAAAGGTTTATTGTACATGCGCCTAAAGGGGATCTGTTATGAACTACAGCCACTCATCAACCAGTTGATTTGTCTGTGACTGCTTTTGACCTATGATAGCACTATTGACCCATAACCTTTAGCTACCCAACTGAAAGGATATATATGCAAAAATATATACAACCAAATATTATTTGTTAAATGATGATGTTAAGTAAATTAGATAACAGGTTTGATTGATAATGAGCTCCAAGGCAATATATAAAAGGTTATATACTATGTGAATGTGCTGTTAGTGTTCCACTATTGAAGATGTTATGTTGTGTTACAGAAACCAGGGAAGTGGTGTGCAATGCATGTGCATATAGCCTGGCAGATCTACCACCACCAACAGAAAGTCAAGGTGAGAACTCCTCTGACTCCTCTTTCTCAGTCACACTTAGTGCTCTTCTAAACAAAATGGGACCTAGTTATTTGAATGAAAATAATATACGTATATGACAGATCTGCAGTGGTGAAAGAAGTAGCTTTACATGTGTTTGTTTTTGTCATTTTCTAGCAGCAGATGCAGGTTGACCCTCACAAGCTAGACTTTGGCCTCAAGCCGGACTTCCTGAGCCGACCTCCAGGTCCAAGCCTGTTTGGTGCTATTCATCACCCGAGCGACCTGGCACGGCCTGCAACGCTCTTCTCTGCAGCAGGTGAGTGTGTGTTGATATTGTACTTAAATAGACAGAGCCATGTTAACCTGACCTGTGACTGAGACACAGAGCACACATTTGTGTTCCTAAATTACAAAGCTGTAGTAACAGAAAGATACTGTGTGGCCAATGCTTGGTTTGCATGTAATGCTCAATAAATACAAAACAAGAATAAGAATAAAAAAGAATAAAGTTCAGTTTTATACTAAAAACATAAAGTAACTAACAGTTGAAACAGTAACCTTAAATAGTCTTTAAACTAAAAATTTACTAAAATCTAGGATGTGGACGAACAGTGCTTCTAGTACATTTCATAGTGTTTTGGTCAACATGGATTACCATTGTGTCTGAACTGACTGTATTTCTCTCTCAGCTCGTACTGGTGCACGAGTTCATTGTTTTGTTAAACAAATTTCAGGTCCAACACATCCGTCTGCAGGTCCCTTTGGTCACCCACACCACCATCCAGGAAACTTCCTGAGCCCAGCCTCTCACTTAGGTAGGAGGCCATTCATCTGGACCTTTTTGAACCAAACATACGGCTTTTGACTTGACTGGCTTATGTGTTGTCTTGTTTGTGCAGAGCCCTTCAGTCGGCCTCCATCCTTTGGAGGACTGGGCACCCTCAGTTCAACAGCCTTTGGAGGACTGGGAAATCCAGCACTAAGTGAGTTTCATCTTCACGACACAAACATATTATTTGTGGATTACTGGGCATTTCAAAATGCACCAAGTTCAAATTCTCTCTGGGCATTATAAAAATCACATGAATAAGAGAGAAATGAATTAGAATGCACAACTCCTGTAATAAAATTTCCAAAATAATTTTCCAACATTAATAAGGAAATCTTAGCTGATTCAAATGGAATGGTCGAGGGGGGTTGTCTGAGGTTAAACTACACAACTGTGGAGCGTAAATTGCAAAAACATCACCTTTTAGACATTTGGCATCCTCGCGCAGAAATACTCTTCGATTTTCAGATAAAAAGAAAATGTGTTGGTAGGTTGTGTGAAAGTACTTAAAGCATGGATTACAATTGGTATGTATAATTTAAAATATGTTTAAATACGCATTTAACTTGTGTTCTGTGATTTTCCACGTGTTGAATCCCTAACAGCGGCCAATTCAATGTTCGGCCATAAAGATGGCCCCAACACACAGACGCACTTCAATAGCAGTAGTAACAATGGCCCTCAGGAGCCATGGAACCGTCTACACCGCACACCCCATCATTCCCTACACCCCCCCCCTGGCTCAAACCTGGAGAGTCAGAGAGGAGCGCCTCGGTGAGCTCGCACGAGAGGGACAGAGACTCCGATAAAAGGGACTCTGTGGGCAAAGACGACAAAGACAGGTAAAGATCTTATTGGTGCTTCTCGATAAAACAGTCGAGGCTGTGGAATTTATGAATTTATATTCATAATGTCTTTTCAGGGACTCTGTAGAAAAGCGTCACGCAAGCCATCCTTCCCCAGTGTCCGTGACTTCAATGGGCGCTCTGAGCCACAGCCGACCTCCTGAGCACCATAGAAACCCCCTGCCCCCCTCATCTGGGGAGCCTCATAGAGACAAGGACAAGGCCAAAGACAGGGAACACTCAGATTCGTGGAAAGAGGTCAGCACCGATGAGCACAAGCTCAAAGACAGCCAGCACAGTGACAAGGACACTCCTGTCATTCACGACAGCCGGACGTCCGAGGACAAAGCCTCTAGCAGAAGCTCGGCGTCACCTTATGTGCGGCAGACGAGTCTGGAGCGACCCAACGGAGGCCTGAGTCGGGACGTCCTGGAGAAAAAAGACCAGACTTTTGAGCACCAAAAGAAGAACAGTGAGGTCAAAGTCAAAGAAGAGAGGAAAGAGGAACAGGAGGGTGCCACAGAGAGGGCCCCCTCCACACCAAACCTCCACCCGCCTTCCTCCATGCCCCTCCCCATGGCCATGCCCGGGGTACATCCCATCAACAGCATCAGCAGTCTGGACAGAACTCGAGTAGTGGCACCCTTTATGGGCATCAGTCCCATCCCAGGAGCTGAACGCTTCCCCTACCCTGCTTTCCACTGGGACCCCATGCGGGACCCCTACAGAGGCCTGGACATTCACAGACGGGACCCCTGGCCAGAGAACTTTTGCTGAGGAATGAGCCTCTAAGCCGACTGGCTGCTCCCCGTCTATATGAGGCTGAGCGCTCATACCGGGACCGGGAACCCCACGACTTCAACCGGGACCACCACCCTCTGGGCCTGGAGCAGCGCAGGGACCCGGAGCGGATCCCTCTGGATGAACGGGATCGCCTCAACATGCTCAGAGAGGAGTATGAGCATGGCCGCCTGCCTCCAATGCACCACCCTGCCCTTGACGGACACCTACCACACCCTGCCCCTGGGCTAATAGCCCCGGGACTTCCCAGCATGCACTACTCCAGAGTGAGCCCTTCAGCAGTAGCAGCAGCGACTGCACACCAGAACGGTATTCTGAACAAAACAGCCGCTACAGCCTCGCTTAGCGCCCCACCACCTCTCATCCCCTCACTGGGCCGGCCTGGCTCACCCAGACGGACTACCCCCCTGGCCCCTGACATTAGAGACAGACCGGCCCACAAAGACATCGAGGCACGGTGAGTGTAGCCTCGGGACTCTCAGCCCCTGTGCCTCAGATCACTGAACTCACACCCAGCACTTAGTTTCGGGCAAAGCAAGACTGTAACATAGCTGTGAATAACTTATGTGGGAACGACATGCCCATGCACTCTATTGTTTTTGTACAAAAACAGACAATAATCTGAAAACAAAGACGTTTTCCCTGTTTGTTCCAGCTTTTTGTTTGCATTCTTTCTCTGATGAAGTTGGTCCAGTTGGAGGATGGATCAGTTTGGAATGTACAGCTACTATTAGCACTGACAGCAGTGTGTAGATAATATGTACAGTTGCTGTTCTCACTCTGTATGGTACAAATATGCAAAAGAATGTTTTGAAAGCTTTACTTTAAACAAATGTAAATAGAGGAGTACTGAGGTGCTGATTCAGAATGTGCTTTTAGCTATACATTTTATTTGTTTTGGTTGATGCAGCTGATTAATATTGACTATTCTAAAAAACCCATATTCAACTATGCAAAAAATTTCTAGGCTCCCTTTCTGAAAGCTGGCCTTCACACCACAACTGACTGTGTACCAACAAAGATGTATTCTCCCCACAACCCAGAGCCCTAATAACGTGTAAACTGATATAAATCTATGTCAATTGGGGAAAAAAATGTTTTAAAAATGATTTTCTCAAATGTGCTAATTGTGGTGACAATCCCAGAAACTCCAGTGTTACTGGCAATAGTTGAAATTAAATAATCCAAGGATCATTTCTTTTTAAGCAGTTGGGTTCTGGGGAGAATCCCACACAGTGAACCCTATTACAGCTCATTTGCCCTGTTGAAGGAGTGTAAAGTACATTTTGGGAATAGGTTCTGTTGGTCAGTGTATTCAAGTGCTTCCCTAAGTTATTGTATCTTCAAAATCAAAAGACAAAAAAGCTATGGACAGTTTGTTTCTAATGAGCAGAGATCTATTTTAGTAGTTCACTGGAGGTTTAGTTGTGCGCTTTAAACTCTGTGATATCATGTTGTGCAGTGTTTTTTATCCAACATAAAATCGTCCACCCGGAGCCATAGTGATTAGTTGATGCGTATCGCAAAAAGATTGAGAAACTTTTTGCTGTTTATTATGTACAGGAAAAAAATGAGTCTTTCTAGATCGTGTACAAAAAATAAGAAAAAATGAAGCGACTGAATCTTCAGCATGCTCCTCATTTAAACTTGTGTTATGTAAATTGTGCCATGTTATTAAAAAATGTGTACTAACCCTGTCTTTGGCTTATTTCTGCAAGCACCAGAAGGAAGTATAGAAAACATCATGGACACTTAGGAGCTTGATGACTTTTCACAATGTGTTAATACACATGATAAATTTCCAAAAGACAGCTGCAGCTTCACATCATTAAGTATATGAGCTGCCTGAGGGAAGCACACACCATTAAATCTCAGCACTTGTCTCGAGCAGCACGTGATGACTGAGTATTAAATTGGAGTCACAGTAAAAACATAAAAACATTATCCATCACACAATATCAAAAGCTTGGTTCAATAAAGATGCTTTTAACAGCAGCAGCCTTCACTGGTGAAACACGTCAGACAGAGGATGTGCGAGTTATTGACGTTCCCATCAAACTGAATTAGCACAGCATTGGTGCATCATTTTCTGATTGATGTTTAATGCCAGAGCACTCAGGTCACACGTCAATCATCTGTGGGAATGTGAACCGTGGCTCAACTTCTTCAGGGACAAACTGGATTGTGTTAAGGCCAGTATGCAGCAGTTATGTCTTTCCATCAGCAGAGGGCGCTATACGGCTACAGAGCCAGACCAGGAGTCTACGTAATCAACATTCAATGCTTTCACGTAGTGTCTATTGTGCCAGATTTCTGTCAAATCTACCACATTTTCAATTGAAGGTCTCCTTGCTTATACCAGCTTTTTAGTTGAGCTATAATTATTCTTTCAGTCAAACCAGAATTTGACAATTAACTAAATTTGTTGACAGCCAGTGAGGGCTGTTACAAAAGGGCACATCTCAGTGTCAAAACTAGAGCTTGCACAAATAAACTAGATCTGAGCTATAGAGTCTGGCCTGTACCTGGGAGTTGGAGGAGCTGACCAAAAACAGCAGTTCAAAAGTTATTTAACTAAATTTCCTGAAATCAGAGAGCAGAATGAGGACAATTAGAGCAAACACCACTGACTGAGGCTCAGATGGACGTATTCTCTCAGAGCAACAGAAGAGGCACTTGTAAATAATGAGGATGCCCAATGGGCAAATGTAATCTAGTAAATGCCTTTATCAAACTGCACTAACATCTGTCAGAGCAAAAAAAACAAGACAATGGAAACATCTGGAAAAACAAAAAAAAAATTATAAATATTTCAAGACTTTTAATGTTACTAGTTGACCTGCAACAGCACATAGTTAAATAAAAATAATACTATTCTTTTTCTGTTTTTTGTTCAAACTCATCAAATACATTACATTATAAAGCATTTAGTAAATATTTTACTAAACTATTAAAATAATGAGCTGAGACTGCTGCTGGGATTTATTATTTAAATGAACACTATGTTACAATTTAAAAGCACTAGAATAACTAGAACTTACTAGAATCTGGTATATGTCAGTCGATTACTGTGGGCCCTTACACAACACAAGGTGGCATCAGAGCCCCTCAGACAGACAGCACAAAGGGCTCATGAGGAGTGTCAGTGATGGCTGCAGGTTGTACAGTGTGCACATCCTCTTCAGTTCTGGAGTGGAACTAGTTTGGCAGGTTGACTTCCTATGACCAGCAGTGTGTGGCATTTATCTTGACTAAAATGAAGGGTGTCGTCGCAGCATGCTGACAAACAGGAACAGCGGCATGACACTCCTTGGGTGACTTGGTCTTGTGTTTGCGCTCAAATAAAGACCTTGTGCACCAGCTGTCCGTATTCGACTGGTATTGTCTCATACGCTCTGGATGATCACATGACAAGAGCAAACAGGAACATCTGACGCCTTAATGACACGGTAAACCAAGTCTGTCCCACAAATATTTAGAGTATATCCTGGAACAGAATGATGTCACCTACAGAGATCCAGAAACAAACAATTATGAGGGAATCTTCTCACCACTGACAACATTTCTAATCACATCCAAACAAGCGTGCACAGGCGCTCCTAAAAATACTCTCCTGTTGAGGAAATGGGAAGGCTTCCCATTCTCGGTGGTGTATCTGTCTCCTGAGAAAAAGCCCATAAACCTATAAACACAGGCCTTGCAGTGCTGCTGTCGGGTTTGTGTTTTTAGTTTTTGCTGGGATTAGGTTGACGCCTTAGCCCTGGCCGGGTAAAAGAAGAAAAGCATCTCTCACACAAAGGTAATTGGTTTAGCATCAGTTGAATCATATACATGTGGTATTAACTGATGATGGAGGGAGCCTACTGTTACATTTTGAAAAGAAAGAGATCAAAAGCTGCTCTCTGTTCTAACAGCACACAGTGGACACAGCTATCGACTTAAGCTCCTAAAATGAACATTATTCTGTTCATACGCAGTAATCCTTCCTTGAACTGATGCTCTGAAGAGTAAAAATAAAGATGAGCTGGAGCCACATGTGTTCACAAGAAACAGCTGAAAAACTATTGGCTTAAAGAACAATGTAAATATATTCTGACACCAGGTTCAGGAGGCCAGTCGGATCCAGAACACTGACAATAATGGATTCTTTTGATCCTCCCACATCAGTACTCAGACAGTACATGTTGTTGCTAAAAGAGAGCGTTACTCACGCTTCTGGCCTGACAAATGATAACGATGGACTATTTGTTCTGGATGTAACAGTCTCCTGCACAGTCTGTCCGTCCTGGGAGTGGATCCTTCTTTCTGTGGTTTCTCATGGCTAATTTCTTTCATTTAATTCCCCCGACAGAGGGTCTAAAGACAAGAGGTGTTGTCTGCAACTGTTGTAATATTAGGGTATATGAAGAAAAAAAAAAAAAAAAACAGATTACTGGATCTCAACATGTCACACAAACTGTTGTCACCTGAATGCATGCTGTGTGTCAACATTCCCACAACCACTGGAGAAAAACACTTGACTGTGGGCAGGGATGGAAACAAGGAGTGCTCACACAAAGCCACGACCTTCAAAGATAATAAATACAAAGGAAGAGAGGCAACAACAACAGGCTCCTGACTAAGCGTTACAAAAGATTCAGACAAACTCTCACAGTGTTCAACGTTGAGCCCAATCAAAGGTTTAGTTCTTATCATTTCTCCAGGATGTTTCCGAACGACCTTCACACGCCCAAGAGTTTAGTCTCATTAGTGTGAGATTCACCTGCTACACCAGACAAGGGAGCATTAATAAAAATAATAACCTAGGTGAAGAGTCCACTGCTGAATAAAATGTTAAGCCCCGAGATCGATCAGACACACAATGAGAATTAATGACTAACGCAGACAAAAATAACATACTGATGATTAAAGACCTTAGCATGATGGGAAAGATTGCCGTCAAACATTTATAAATAAAAAAACACGTGAAGATGAAGCAAATAATCCCTAATGAATCTTTGAAAAGGTAACTCCAGGTGAGGAAGGATGTAACTTTGCTGAAATAAGGTTTACAATATTAGGTTTATGAAAGAGCATTCCATGGAAAATTAAAGTTGGAATATTTTTTTAACAACCTAAACAGTTTTTTTCAAAAATCCCATATGTGCAAAGACAGCTGCACAAAACCACCACATTTATGTGATTAGTGAATATGTACCATGTAATAGTTTAGTCCTCTGTGAGTCTCGTCTGGTTTATATAAATTCAATATAAAAATTGACTAAATAACTTTTATTTGGGCCAATTACAACTTTTTTTCACAAAACAAAAAAATAAATCTCACCTTATACTGACCTTTTTATACAGACTTTGGTTAAATACTCTCCTCAGTGCAGTCTCCTACAGGAGGCTCTTCATATCTGTTTGTCACCTCTACAATCAATTCTGAAAAATCCTTGACAATATCACAAAACAATGGATTTTTTCATTGAGAATGATGATCCAGTGTTTCCTGCAGATATGCCACTTCTGCTGTGAGCCCAGAATCCAACAGAGGGAGTACTGGAGCCTATCAAACTGAAATGACACAACCATCTTTTTTTTAAATGGTCAAAAAGACAATGTTAAATCTGAGCCAGTCGCCTCTATTCATTACAACACCAGTGAAATATTGTACAATATCAAGTGCATATTATTTAGCCTACTTTTCGGGTGTGGCTTCTATTGCCTTAAATAAATGAACAACCGGAAGTAACTTGACTTCTAACCCCAACTAAAAAGCAGGAGAAGGTCAGGAGGAAGGGAAAGATAGAGATGAAATGAAAGAATTGTAAAAGGTTTACCAAAAGTGAAAGTATTTGATAGTTAATAAATGTGTGTATTATTATGATTATGGCAGACGATGACAACCATCAGGTGCGTTGATTGTAACTATGGCACTGTGGAAATATTAACATTTGTAATACCTTGATTGAAGAAAATATTTACACATTACATAATACAGTTTGTACGTATGCTCACTAAAAGAGCAAAACTGTAAATGGCTTGAAGTTTAGGCTTTTTTTTGTTGGTAGCTTTCCATTCAGCTTGCATTGTTTACATAGTCTAACACTAGTGTACAGACAGGTTTAGTTGATCTGACATGACATTGTTTCATGAATACGTATGAGCATCACCCATAGTAACCTTAGCTTCTGGTAGAAACAGCAGAATAAACCCTGACATCAAATGCACCACAAAACATGGACATTTTCTTTCTTGCAGTTATTATTTTAGAGTTTGCTCACTACACTATATACTTCAGTCAAATGAATGTAGCAGAAGTAGATATATGGATTTTTGATACTGTTGATTGTTGATAAACTACATTCAACTTAATACAATTAAAGAAAAATCTCATGAAAGTGCCATATTTTCCTAAACACTGAGGCATATTGAATTATTTTTATTCTACTGTGCACCTACACCAACCCTTCTCATTTAAGCACTGTGACAGCTGGGCTGCTGCATAAACTGAGGATTCAGTCTGTGAAGATGGCCTAACGTACGTGTCCAGCATGAAGACAAGACAGTGTCTAATTGCTTTTCTTAAAATAGCTCCAGGTGGGGATGTGGTTGCACTGCACACTGCAGAGGGATAGGGGTTACCCTATCTTGTAAAATTACTACCCTGACCTTTGCCCCCACTGTGGCCACTCAGAGTGATGCTCCCACACATGGACACAAACCTGTGCTAATGCGTACCAACACACGTGCTGTGTAAAGTCTCGCAGTACAATCTATCACTAACATGGCTCTGGTGATAATAGAGATGACCCCAATCATCAGAGGAAGGAAAAAGGGAAACAGAGCCTACTCTCTTGCCAAGGCTACGTTTTATTGCTGGCCTCCATTGTACCCCCCCTGATGACATGGCATTGGAGGGTGATCACCTATAATAGAGTCTGGGAGAGCAGCAGATTAAAAGTACAAATCACATTGTAAATGAGTGAACTGAGTAACTCCATCTTGGAGTGCAAAATTGAAACTACAGGGCTTCCATATTTCCAATCTCACAGCTTGACTCGCCTAAGAAAATAGATAACAAAGGATGAAAAGAACTGGGGGCCCTACACCACTGTGAGAGAGGATATTAAGCCAGGTGTGCAGCCTCTTAGCACATGTGCCTCCTGGCTGTCTCTCCTTTCTTTTCTCCTTTAGTGCCAGATGGAAGGGGGTTGAGGAGCAACTCTAATGAAGTTAATTTCCCCACAAGCAGGGTGTCTCTTGTGGTAAGGACCAAAGTGCTGCGCTCTATTTTGCTCACACCACACGCAATGATTCCTGCTACTGAATAAAATGTCACATCGGCTGATGAGCGTCATCTCACTGATCCACGCAGCTCAGCAGACAAAGTCCCCCAGAGAGAGCAGGGTCTTAAAATAACACAGCGTTCTTGGACCGGGCATAATCTCAGCGTGTATCCACCGTGGCTCCGTGGTTCTCCCTAGAGCGCAAGGGGAAGGTCATTCATCAAAAGTCACGTATTAGTCATTGAAATGTGAACAGCATGAGGCAGAAAAAGTGACCCAAGTCAATGCTGAGATCCACCCAGCTTAGAGGTCAGCCTTAACAGATGACTCCATATCGACCAAACGAAAAGAGGAGAGGTGGGGGTCCTGTGTAGTACTACAGCAGACTGGGAGATCGAAGACAGACGAATGAGTGTACAGCAGCTAGCTAAGCCTCGTAGGGAATTGGGTCTGTGTGAGGTTGTAGCAGACAGTGGGATGAATGGATCCACACAATAACCTCAGCTTCACAACAAGCAGGTTGTTCAAGGCAGTCCATGGTTGAGTGCCATCAGTGTTTGCCTGGTGACACATTGATGGCACGACGACTGTGTATTTAAAGTTCAAACTGTCACTTTCAATTTAAGGGTATTCACAGATGGGTTAGTGGCTTTGATGAATGAACTACAGGGTTGACTCTACACTTCTTTATACAGCTTGATAGAGTTGAAAATACAGTATAAGCCAAGAGGGAATGGTTCCAACTCTTCAGTCATTCATCCGCTGTGGCTGTAAAAGCTTACATTCACAACATAATCTGTTATTTTACATTGGAAGTGCTAAGAGCATGCACCCAAATGTTAATGTACTGCTGTGCCATTGGAGATGATGGAGCTCACTGTTCATGCATATGCATATTCCACTATCCTACTCCTTTTAGAATTCCCCAGCAACCCTCTCCAACCTGACTGAGGTTTCTAAAAACGGCAAAAAGCTTAACGTGTGTGACAGCAGACGTCACAGTGGAGGAGAGCGACTTTGATGAGGCCAATGCTTTTAGAGGCCTCTTTTGTTAGCGGGAAGCGAATCATGCTTTACAAGATAAATCATCCAGCTAGCAGCCAGCTTAGACTGTG
Source organism: Perccottus glenii (assembly GCA_024416835.2). NCBI lineage: Eukaryota > Metazoa > Chordata > Actinopteri > Gobiiformes > Odontobutidae > Perccottus > Perccottus glenii. Next base: position 12,919,237 of record CM044561.2, on the reverse strand, counting down.
TACAACCTGATAAGGTTGCCAAGGAAACCTTCCTAGAGAACCAATGAGCACTCTTCGCCATGCCAACCTGCTTGATCTGTGCAAACAATTAATACCGAAGCCAGGCAAAAGGGAGGGAGACAGAGATGTGGGAGGCAGCCACAAATCCCCAGGTGCTTAGTAAAACATCATCCATGTGACAAGAGGCAAAAATTTCACAAATGGATATTGGCCTGGAGGACACTGAGGGTCATGGAATATTAATTCAGTGAGAGAACATTTAGTGTTTAGTCCATGAATCGAATGTGCACAAAAGCAGTAGTGCACATTGCCAATGGTTTTTTTTTTAGAAAAGTGCCATTACATCCCTTCTTATCCATTTGTAGGACAGTTGTGATTGTTCTATATCACTGCAGCTGAACAGAACTCCCCGTGTGCAGAGCTGGTGGGGAGCCGTTAGGATGTGTGAGCCACAGATCAATGTTCCAAGGCCCTATCCATTACTGGCATCCAATTATAGCTATGGACGTCCACTTAGCACTGCGACTAAGTGCTTTAGTCTTTTTATTGACTACCTGTCAACTGCTTGCACACAGTGGAGCTATTGGCTAATAATCAGCTATTGATCCATCCACATGTCAAGTTCCCCAGCCTGTACTGAGTAGATAAAATATTGTGTGTCAGATAAACAACAAACAACAGTTAAAAAGTACACAATTTGTTTCAGTCATTAACAAGGCATTTCACATTGTTCAACATTAAGTAGAACCACAACTTTAATTAGTGCTGCCTTGCAATAAAAGTAATTACCCGCACATTATCTAACGGAGAAAACTGTAATTGAAAAAGCTAAGTAAATGTTGGAACAAATAAACCATGATGCAACATATAATAGAGTGCAGCAGGAAAAAGACTGAGTCAATAGAGGCATACAAGATGAGTGGATGGCCTAACCCCCATCGCTGGATGACCCAGGTTAACAACCTTTGCATGTTTATGCTAGGGCTGACTGAAGAGCATTGACCATGGCAGGCAGTGACAGTGCCTGCCTGCTTCATTGATTAATTACAATCATTAAGCTGTTAGAAAGTCACCTCACCTGGTGTAAGGGGTGGAACACACTGGCTGATTAAAATTAATCACAGTCAAAAAGCTGCAGGGGCTACAGTCCCTGTGGAAAAAGCTCTGCTAAAGAGAAGATAAATTAAATTTAAGACATTTTTACATTTATGATGTTTTATTATTTAAAAGTACAACACAAAAATACACAAAGAAAAAAAAAAGGTTTTAAGGATATCCTCATACACTAAAAGCACACCGATTCAAAAACTACAGTTAATATTGTTAGTAGTAGTTCTCAGTGTTCAGAGCCTCTCTCTCTAAAAGCTACAGTTCATCAGCAGGTGAAAGTCTAAATAAAATTCAGATGGTGCCGATCCAGACGGCAAACTCCTCACAGTTGCTCCCAAACAAGTTCATTTATTATAAGTGATTTTTTTTTGCCCTCGTCATCTTACTTTACTGAAGTTAATGAAGTTGCATTGTCAAATGTTCGACTGCTGCCAAGAGCTTACAACTGTCACTCCTTTTAGGTCCCAAATGTCACACAAGCCACCATCCTAGGGAGGAGTTCCACTGTACCGACACTGGTCTAATGGTAACCCTTATCTTTTTATATTTGCCAAGCACAGCACAGCAACAGTCATCAATATACAAGATAAAACACACCTCAGTCAGCTGCATTAGGATTAGTTATTTAAACAGAATTTACATAGGTACAAGTAGAGCCCTAAATGTGGACACATACACAATTTAATCAAAAGTAAAATATTAAAAAAGGCTTTAAGACTGACAAGTGATAATCACCTGTAGAAGCTACAGAGAAACCTAAATAAGAGGGATATATAGATGAAACTGGACAATGCTAATGAACGATCATCATCATCATCATCATCAGCGGAAGTGGCTTTACACAGGTGCAGGCATTGGACCAGAGGATGCTACAGCACAAACTGGACAGATGCGAGGACAAGACTCAACGGGGCAAACAAGGCACGAGAGAAGTCCAGCTGCTGCACAGTGCTTTAACAGGGTCATAGTGTGTAAGGCTAAACAAGGATTAGCATAAGGCAAAAACTTATAAACTGTCTACTCAGTGCTCGTTTTTGGGTCAGTAAAAGTCAATTTTAAGCAACCGTTTCATTGACCAACTAGACTTACTGAAGGTATAAATCTCTGACTGCTGAGTTGGCCTATGGCACATTCAAAACAGAAAACGCAGCCTTCATGAAGAATTTGTTTTTGTTTTTTTCATTTTTGAATTTATGATGTCCACAGTTACTTTAATCTCAGATATCACATACATTTGAGTAGATTTTTGCAGTTTGGCTAATGTCAATATCAATCTGTGTGTTGCCATCTTACCAATTATGTCTGTACGTGTAAATAAAACAGAAGGAGTCTTCTTTTGGTTATTTAGGTTGTGGCCAATTGACAGTCAAACTTAATCAGAGTTGATTGCTCAATGAACCCTAATGTCCAGCTGGCCCTATTATTTGCCTATAAACATTATTTTTAGAAGCATGGGGGTGGAGATTGTTACGTTATTTTTAAGCTCAGAAAGCAATAATCCACCCAATCACAAGATTTTGTGGCATGTGCTTCCCTTCAATACCATCCAATCTATTTGCCTTCAGCCCAGATTGGAGAATTCGAACAGCTGACCCAAATAGTCAATTTATACATCTACTAGTCCAAGGATTCAGATCACTTCAAATTTTAACTAAATATGACAGTGGAGGTGGTCTTTCAGATTACATTGGTATGCAGGCATTCAAAAACTAATGAATTTTCAATCTCACATACACTTTTCCTTCTATGTACAAATGCATGCATACAGCTGTACAGTTGGGCCAGACAGGGCCTGGATCTGGTGAACACACAAGAACTTTACAGCATGGTCCGTCTATTAAAAAAACAACATGCATTCACTTATGTACAATATAATTTGTATATTTACTATTCTGCAGTATACGGACTACTTCAATTTCTGTGATAAAGTCCAAAAAGTAAAGTTCTGTATTTGATAATAAAAAAGTTCACGTGCTCTGTTGTGATTCCAGTACAACACAATTTCCAGCGCCACAGCAGAGCATGTCTTCATATGGAGAGTGATCTTCCAGTTGTAAATAAAGAGCTAAAAATCAGGCTGGTGAAGCCTTTCCCAGCTCCTCTACCATCTTCATTGGCTGTGTTATACTTCATTATATCCATCCTTCTGAGGCACAGTCTCTTCTTAAAGAGGAGGCTGTGCTAGACAATAGATCCATCCCTGTTCTGGGCAGGAATCATGACGGCGATGGCACCCATGCGGCTGAGGTTACGTCCAACCATCCTGGGAGCAGTGGGAGGGGGCAGAGGGACCTGACTTGGAGGCCTATCATACTCTTCTGAAGAAGGAATTTTGTCATACTGGGGTTTGACATATTCATGCAGGTTTGAAGGTGTCATGGAGCCGAGGGAAGAGCGCTGACTGCCCACAGTGAAGCTGCGTGCTGTTGAAACGCGACTCTTAGGTGGAGGCACATCCTCTCTGAGGGCAGACACAAAAAAACAACACATTCAGACAGAGATGAGACTTTGTTATCTAACTTATTTATCATATGGGAGTGTCAGGAGGACAAACCAAGGTCACTGCTTAAAAGTCCAATCAAAAGGTTTATGGCATCTGGATGCTGGTCACTGACATGTCAAAGCCCACAGTGAGTACAATAAACACAGAAGAACTTTGTGTGGGTTATTTTAAGACTGATTAGTCTCAACAAAGGGGGACTAATAATTGGATTGTGGCTGACTGTGCAGACAGTCACTAACAGTTAAATAGCCTGTGGACATTGAGCTCAGAAACCAAATTCAGCAAAACCCTCTATTCCCTCTGCCACCACATTAACTACTAATAAGCAGTAATAATCCAGTTAAATGCTCAATCAAACAGAGCCTGAGGGTCCAGAGCTTGTGGAGCACAGTGCTTCATGCTGTGGTGTTTTGATATTAGTGCGTGTCTGTGTACTAGACAGGACCAGTGGTCTAATCCTCTTTGTCCTACAGTGTTAGCAGAGTCACAGTGGTCTTAGACACATTTGGTCCACAGCAGAGTGATGCTAAGCCCAGGGGATGTTCAGCACCCAAAGAGCGTTCAACGTCGAGTGGGGGGTTAGGGTGAGTTGGCTCTGAAAGGGGGTGGGAGCCAGCCAGCCGCAGACATGACACAGAATCCACAGAGCAAACAAAGCTTTCAAACTGATTACCACAGCTGTTTATTTGAGAAGGGGTAAAAAAGGAAAAATGCTGAGGGGGAAAAAACATATTCATGGTTGTTGGAGTTTTCAGAGACATGAGCACCCAAACTACAAAATAAAACCATGGTTTGATCCTATACAATACATCTCTTATGATATTATATTAAGCAAAGGAGATAAAATATTGAGTAATATTCTAGAGAGCTTTTAGAGCCTGTACCTTATCTCATTGCAGATTTCCTTCTCGTACTTCTTTTTGTTACGGGCACGGCAGCAGCAAAACAGGATGATTGCAATAATAATGAGGATCAGCAGTACAGCAATGATTGCTCCTGCGACGATGCCAGCCGTGTTGGGGGCTTTACAAAATGTGAAAAACAAGAAAAGCAAGTTTTAATTTGCTCCGTTTAGCAAATTGCACATGACTTTGAATAAAATGTGTAATATTTGACAGTATGGTACTGTTTTGTTTTCTTTCAGGTTTCTACTTATTGTAGCGCCGTGTCTAGTTGATTTTCGTTAATGGTTGGCTGGATACTTACGAGGTGTCACGTTAAGTTGTAGTGCACATTCGTCTGATCCAACACGGTTGCTGACAGTGCAGCGGTAGGAGCCAGATGCGCTGGCAGATGCATTTTTGACAGCAACGGTACCTTTGACCGGATCTGCAGCAAAGAGCAAAAACAAAAACAAAAAGAGCAATGTTAGACGGGAAGGTCTGTGAGCAAAAAGGAACTGTAAATCTTTTGGTTTGCTGCCTTGTAAAAACATTTTACCGAGCGTAGCAGTGGCAGGCAGCAGCTTAGTGCCACTTGTCTTCTCCCATGTGTACTGCATCGGGTTGGTACCTTCATTAGATATACATTTGAGCACAACATCTTTGCCTTCCTGTGCGAGGCCTTCAGTGTAGCACCTGGGCCTCGATGGCTTCACTGTGGAGAGACAAACAGTGCTAGGGCGTGAGTAAAGAGTTTAAACAGGTAAATGTGTTATTATTCAGTATATACTGTGCGTTGTCATTTTGACTTTTCCCTTTGATTGAGGTGGCAGACATTAGTGTAATTGATACAGATGCTGTAGCTCAGGATAATGGCCACACACACACGACCGCACGCACGCGGTTAAGAATGAGGGCAGTGCTTTCAGTCTCCCAGAAAAACCTGTGCAAACACTCCCTCGATGAGATGAGGGGAGGTGGGGTTCAAAAACAAACAAAGCTTCAAATTAAAAGCAGACAGACCAAGTCCAGACAGACACGTAATCACGTACTGACGAAATGGTCCTGTGATGATTAGTAGGGTAAATGTAGAGCCACAGTACAACCCTTGAGAGGTGAATCAGACATTTATGTGTGTATTTACTGGGCTTATCAAGCATAATGTAAGGATTACCATTACACTGACAGTCCTGACAGCTCCGACTAATTCAACTAACACACTGGGTCCAGCCAGAAGGGGCAAAAGAGTGCAGGAGAAAGAATTAAGCAAGTGATGATGGACAGATGGTAGAGTGATGGGGGCCAAGGCTGTGCAGCACCTCACTCGCTCGGCTGCTTTTTGCAGCAGTCACATTGTACCAAGAGTAAATGTCAAAGGAGCTCTGACATTTTGAATGAGTCTTTTATAAAGGTGAAAGCCCGACACATACCGCAGCTGTAGCACAGTCCCTCCGACTGGGACTTATGTTATGAACAGATTTATTTGTTTGAGAGATGAGGTCAAAGAAGACGACAACAAAGGCTGGAGGACCCTGAGAGATAAAGGGAAGAGCAATAGCGCAAACCTGGCAATATTAAACGAACAATGAATTCAGATTTATGAGTTACACAAGGCTATAGTGTACCTGGCACGAGATAAGCAGTAATGGATAGCTGGATTGTGGTTTCTCCTTGTGATCCGAATAGCCAGTTGTGGAATAGTGAATTGGAAGACAAATATAAGAGGACACTAAAGCTAGCCAGACAGGATTAAATAGATTGGCTGCTGAGCTGTGCAAAGAGATCTTTGACAAAATGTGAATGAGAACTGAATGGAATGGGGTTGGAAGACAGACGGGGCTCTGTTGCTGAAGTGGCTAAGAGGGAAGTATGGAGTCAAGTTCCACTCAGTAAATGAGAGTGAGCGTTGCTGACGTGTGGCGGTACACTGCAGGTTGGTTCTCGCCTCCGGTTAGCTTCAACGTCCAAGAGGGGAATACACAACACAGTGCGATGTTCTGTGCGCTGCCTGGACCGGATGTCAGCATGTATGTACAGAGTAAAAACAACACTCAATGTAAAGCTAAGGATGGCTCTATGTTGGTGCACAGATATTCATGAGTGTCTCCTGTTCTTAGACCTCTCTAGCTGGTGACAAGATCAACCTAAAAGGTAAAATGCAGAGCAGGCAAGATGTCCTCGGTTCTCCTTGTCACCGTGTCTTGCTAAGAGCACCCTTGCCCGTGGGGTCAATAGCCAGCAGTCTGTCAGCTTCCCTAGCCTTGAGCGATCCCACATGTACAACACAGCCATACACATTGTGGACACACACTGTGGCTTTAGAGAGCAGCATTTTAAAACACAATGTAAAATGGAGTGCCTTTTTAACCATTACACTATTTCTTTTTGCCACTCCTTGAACTTGAAATATACTGTATGAAATAATAACACTAATAACAATAGTGTCATATCACAGACACTGACATCAGCAAATGGAAAGTCAGATTCTTTTCTTTCCACTGAGAAGGATTTGGACTGTAGCAGGAAGGAGTCCATAACACAAATATAACAGCAATGACTCATGAAAAACATTGTGATATGATCATGAGTAAATGCTTTTAGAAATGCCATCACTGCAAACATGACTTCTCGGAGTCATGTTTGGTTAGTGTTTGTTGTTTAGTGTCTTTCTGGTTAAACTGGTTAGTGACATTTGCTCACAATTTCATATCAAGATGAGCAGGAGCCATTTTGTGAAGCTCTTTCGGTGTACAGAGAGGTGAAACTCAGTGCCATGCATGTGGGTTGTTTACTTTCCCAATGCAAATATTATGCTAGTTTCGGAGACACTGCTTTTAACATAATTTAGTCAGCTGACTGATCAACAAAGTCACTGTCTGTGTTTTTCTGGGAAGTGAATTATTGGACTTTTTTTTCCCTTCAACTATTTATCTATTTTAGCTTGGAAAATTAAATACAAAGAAGGTTCAAAAACATATTTGTAACAACAAAAGCCATTACATAAACCAACAATATAAAATGTAGTGTATTAAAAAATGACATGTGCATCTAGGTTTGGACACCGACTTATGTCACACAGAGGACAATGCTCTACAGCCAGTAGGAAGGTTATGCACCCAATTTTAGGAGGATTACATGAAAACAGTCAAGAAGAGCAAAGGGCGTGTTACAGCGACAGAATGAACCCGTTTTAGAGAGGGGACATAAATGAGGTTTGTTTGTACATTTGTACTAGAGGTTGCACTCACCCATGACAATCAGAAGCATCTTCCTGCTGCGGATGCCCGGAGCCTTCTTCACCTTGCACTGGTAGGTGCCCGAGTCGGATGACTTCAGCCCTGTCAGGCTGATGGAGGCGTCTCCATTTTTAGGGTCAGCTGAGTTGAAGTGGACTCTGCCCTTCATGGGTGCATAGTAGTCCTCATAGGCTCTGTCGCCAGAGTACAGCAACACCTAATTGTGCAAAGAAAGAAAGAATTTTAAATAATGCAAAGCCTTGGAATGACAGTTAGTGGGCTTCTAAAGGCAAAACCCTGTTCATTGAACCAAAATGTAAGAAAATACTCCTTTTATCTCGGCAGTGTGGCAGTCTGCACTGGTGTGCCCTTTCTATGCATATGAAGAATGAAGGAAGAACAAACAATGCAGCCACTGTGGAGCTAAATCAACACCTGCTGTGTCAACAAAGACCAGTGACCCCACACAAAAACTGTTCCCTGCAAGTAAATGACCAGAAATGAAACAGACATCTCTACAGCTAGATCCTGGTCAAACAGAGAAAGAAAAAACATACAAAACACAAGAAAACAAACTAGGAAAAAAAACAAACAATGAAACTAGTTCTCATTCTCTTTTAGGCACCACCAGATTCCTCTACATTCCCACAGAGAGTCATCAACAGGAGTTTCTGTGCCATGATCAACACCAGCTGCATGCACAGCAATACCCCTGGGTGGAGAGGGAGGAAAAAAAAGGGGAAACTAAACATGGCAGAGGGAGAAGAGAATAATGAACCCATCAGAAGACACTGAACACTCAAAGAAAGTACTGGAGGAGCAAAACAAGTCAGTGTGTTTCTTCAGCTTCTTATATTCTTGCTCTAATTCTAACTAGACTAGTTTTTCAGTCTCAAGGGCAAGCATGCTCTCAAGAGGTTCACGTACATCTTGAGCAGATTAGCTATGTTAACAGGTAATAAGGTTAAAATTCTTTAGTTCTCAAGGGAAGGAAATCTCTCCTTCAAACCTCACCTGGGATCAGTACATCAGCAATCATAACAGCGATATGTGAGATGAGACCATGGCTAAGAGGAAATTAAATTGCCTCAAGCTCAGCCAGACAAAAAGTCTCACTTGGGCTCAGACACTTTAGTGGAAGACAGATGGAGGGCTTACACACATGCACACCTCTAACTACAAAATCCTACTACACAATAACCTTGAGAATCATGAGCCAATGAAAAAAATCCCTCAAAAGGGCCTGGGGAGTGGAATGAAAAGGGCAAATGACCAGACAAGCTGGCGAGGCTGAAAAGGACACAGGAGCAGCAGTGTCTGTGTGCCCACTTTCATAACAGGTAGGACACTCAATGATACTATCAGCACCTGGAGTGCACAGCCTCAGCCGACACATCAAGCTGTAGGTTTAACACATGTAATGGCCAGGCCCGTACACATTTGACTGATAGATGTAAAGATGAGGTCACACTCACGTGACACAGGTTACTCAGGGAAACGAGGAAAGGTGTAGATCATTTGAGAGGCAAAGCAGAAAACACTGATTCCTGTACACTTCAAACAACCTGCCAAGCACAGACTGGTGCAGGATCCACTCTGCTTTTAGCTGGAGTGTCTTTTAGCATGTGGCTTGTGCGCTTTCATAGAAACAGCTCTGCCTCAAGCTGCTTTTTCAGGTTAAAACAAAACAAAACCTGAAAACAGAGCGAAGCGTCCTTCATGACATGACAAAAGTATGTAACCAAATATGGCCATGTTGGTGCATGATTTGACACACATTTTATCAAACTGTCAAAGCCAAGGTGTCCAGATTCCAATCTAATGTTCTTTGTCAAAATGTGTTGCACCAGCTTCAGTAAACAGAACCCCCTGTCGATGTGTTCAAGGACAAAAGAGGCAGCTTTATGGAACAGGACAAAACAACGCCTTGTTTTGAATGTTCTCTTCCCACAATTTACTTTAGGTTTTAATAACTGTTCATAATGATTGTTCTCTCAGAGCTTGGGAATATCCAGAGCTCACTCTCTTTTCAGCTGTAGCCCAGCAATGGGAGCCAAATGTAAATGACTGATACTATAGGCATGCCTGGCATCTCTCGACAAAGCAATGTGCATTTGCTATGCTTCACCACCCTTCAACAGACCTTGATATGTGGGATATGCCGGTTGAAGAGGGCCATCATTTGTGTTGTGGAATTACTCCCGATTGCATTAATATATAAAAAAATGAAAATAAAGATAAGGATGGAATGAATGAAGGAAATGCTTTATTCTCAAAAGCAATCCCTACAGCGCCATCTCAACAAGAGCAAAAAGGGCCTGACCTCATGGAAACTTCACTCTTTATAATCTGCGTCTGATAGCATCTGTTTTTCTTATCTCAAAGTTTAGTCCTGGTCCAGCCTGGTGGTGCTGGTCCATGCATGACAAACTAATCCCACTGAACACTGTCACAAATAATAAGCAGCCACTAAGAATAAATATAATACTCATTACATACAAATTTCTGCATGACTTCAGTTGGGTTTAAGGCTATTCAAATGTGAATGTGTGCTTTTAGCAAGATCTGATAGGTCAAGGAGAACAAATACGTTCAGCGAGAGATGTCTGAGCGTTTTAAATTTATACAAACGTTTGGCAACAATAACTGTGCAACTTGCTTCAGGATAATTGTGGATCTGCATTTAGATATGGATTATGATTATCACCACGCTTTCTATAAATAGGTTGAGATGTTATTGTAAGTTTCAAATCTAGAAACACTAGCAAGACGGCATAAATAAAAGTAATGATTCACAGCAAAAACAAAGTAGGCCATGAGGCATGTGGTGGGCCCACAGTGGCACACAGCCAGACCTCAGAAGAGAGCAGCATTATAGTCCTCTACCTGGATGAAAGCAGGGCTGATTGGTGACAGCGGACAGAGAAAACTGAGAAGGATATAAGGAGGTGATGAGTAGAAAGGTTTTGTACTGAGGTGGGAGAATAGTGCAGTATAGCCCTGTTTCCTATAAGCGGTAAGGTACTGTTCAGTTTGATACAGCATGCTTTAAAAAAAGGAGTTGTCATTCTACTTTGGAGTACTTTCCATTGCAGTACTAACAGGGGAACTGGCATTAAGAGCTAGACATCCTGCTGTGCCTGGTCGACAGAGAATCATTACTCTTGAAAAATGGGATGGAAAAACACAAGAGCCACCCTTTATCTAATTAATTTTGTGGTAAACAGATCCACGTGAAGAAAAAGGAACACTTTAAAGTATTAACACTTGTTTTATCTTTTAGTTTTTATCTAGTTGGTGCCTTACACAACTAAATTCAGAAGTGTTTCATTAAACCGTATTTGTGTTTAGTTTAGTTTTTACAATATTTTTATTTAAAACAAAGCTTGTAAAATGGTGTTGGCTGAGGTCAAAATACCTATTTTTGTCTACCCTTCCTGACCCTAAAATATAACGCTAGGAAACAGAATGTCAAAAAGAAAGAACACCACATGTGTCAAGAAGAAAGTACATAGAGTTTTAATGATAAGAAGTCTACTTTTTTGTTGGCCGTTTATGTATCTGTTGGCAACATCTCCTCCTGGTTACATACCTCACAGTAAAAAAAACTACAGATAAAAAGGCGTCTTGGTCAAACTGCTGTAAAGTGAATGGCACAGACAAGAGTGGAATGAACTGCAGGGGAAATAAGTCTGTATCATGGTGAAAGCCCTGGGGGCAGGAGAAGATCCTGCTGGGCTCAGTTCTGAAGTGTTTTCTCTGTATGGGTGCAGGCCAGGCTAGAAAAGTAAGATGCTAACTGGAATAAAGGTCCCTCAGCTCCAACTATTTATCTGAGAGAACACTGCAGAGACAAATGCACATTGTACAAATACACAGGGCTCAGATTACATTTGTTATGAGTACTCTAGGCTTCCCATGAGCTTTTGTTACTCAAGACTCATCCGCCCAACACAACACAATGGCTAATATGCACACCATTATCCTCTTGCACACTGTTATTGAATTACACAATTACAAAATTTTCCAATTTATGTGAAAAACATGGTCAAACACACTTTCATAGATCTGAGCAGAAAGCGCCACCTACCACTGAATCCTCTTTTTGGTTGTCAGAAGAAAGTAAGCTCCATTCAATATCAAGTGGCCCAGAATCTTCCACGGCCAAAGTGAACTGGCAGTCCAGCTTCACACTCTCACCACTGGCCTTCTCTATGGACGCTTGTCCTGTCGACGTGATCTCCAGACCAGAGACCAAACCTGCACAGAGCACAAAGAAAAGGTGTCAAAATCCCAGCTGCAACACTACACTATTGTAGCATAAATTATCTGATGGATTGTGGTGAATCACATAAACAAGAGTTGGTACTTCACAGCTAAAAGCTAAATTATAACACATTAATTTTTATTGCAAACAAGGCAGAGGAATATTGTTTGTAGTAACACGCTTTTCAAATAAAAGTTTTAGTAAGCTGTCAAATGGCCCAGGAAATGTTTCAGTCTTCCACTCATGAAATAATAATGCCTGGGTTTAGCTACATCATGAAGTGAAGTGCTTCTTAAAAAATGCATAAAGTAAATTGCTCAAGGAAGAATTATACTAATAGCACAACAAAGTGTGATGGGTTATAATAATGAAGGCAAAACTGCTGGCCTCAACAAAAGTGGTGCAGATTTACACTATTTATTCTTTGAAGGAACCAACATATTTTCCTGGTGACATCCACTAGGTTAAGAATCTCCATTCATCGGATTTAAACCCAGCAAGGCACACAGTCCATAGAGAATGGAGTTGTCACATGCTGCCTTGACACATTAAAATCCTCCTGACAGCCTGCCACCCTCCAGTCAGCAAAATGAGGAGAACCGCTTTTAAAACAAATTGTGCAACCAATAGGTTGGTGCTTTAAAAGCGCTAAAAACGTATACCACACAGAAATGACAGCAAACAGGAGATGCTTTTCTGATACTGAAAAATACTGCACCTTATTAAATGCACAACAGCAGATTAAACAAATTCTAATGAGCTTTGAGATTAATTACTCCACAGCCATTTCTCCAATAATGTAAAAATAGTTTTTTTAAGCTTACTTGTAATAAGTGGTAAAATATTCACTACTTTTGTGGTGACTTTGATAAAAAGGATGTCCAATGCAGTTTGTTTGATGTAGATGGTGTCCCGTGGGCCCTTGGGCACAGAGAGCACCACCATCCAGCAACAGGTTACGCTCCCTGCCTGCTCTCATGTCCATCAGCTGTGTTAAGCCCCAAACCTCTTTTCCTCCTCTGGACTGCAGCAGAGAATGAAACTAAACCCTAGTTATGTGCACATACAGGGAGTGACAACAGACAGTTGCACCCACTATTGTTAAAACGTCTGAGCCTATAAGCACGTTAAAGCACTGTATAGCTTTTTCTGTGGCCGCTGGTGCCTCAGCTGGTCGTCTTGGCCTACAGATTTTGACAGACGGCCTTGATGGGAGAGTGATCCAGCGCCATCAGCAAAACCAAGAGGAACGGGGAGCAATATAGAGAAAGGCAAGATATGTGTCGATCAATGTCAGGACAGATACCAAGCTTGGCATTTGCATGACGGAAAGCTGTGTCAATTCATCAAGCACTTAAAGGAGCCAGGGCATTTTTCAAAGTTGCATTTAAAAAAAGGACAAAAATTGCCTGGCAGAGAAGAAAGTACTCAGCTGGAACAGTTTGTCAGAGGGAATGTTTTCTGTGACAGGTAGCGAGGACATTGTCAGATGTAGCCATTAGATGAATGACAGGCGTCAGGCCTCGGGTAGGCAGTTGTTTAAATTACAGTTCAGCCAGAGGCCCATTACAGCTCACCAATGGATGAAACACAAAAGCATCATTTGAGGCAATCATCTCTTCCACAGCCATTTGCTGTAAGCCTGTCGCTTGCATGTATGACAGTGGAGTCAGGGCGAGACAAAGAATGAGATGATCGCTGGTTCAGTCTCAGGACAAGTAAGACTACTGCTCAGAGAAACAAAAGCTGGAAGATGACAAGTTGAAGACAAAAAATTAAGATACAGCTTTGTGTAAAATGCATCCATTGAGCAAAAGGCAAAATAGTTTGACGTAATGGGAATGCTCCAACATGACAGCCAAGTAAACATTTACGCAACATGCAAATTAAAAAAACAAAATAGTGGTGCCCAACAGGGTTTTGGTTTGTGAATGAACATCCAGCAGTTTTCACTTGGGATTACAGACCCCCACAAACTGATTGAAAAACAATAGCCTGTGTCAGAATTAATGAGGAAATGAGGATATAGCTTCTACAGCCAAATGACTGACTGCAACACAAAGAGCTGGCTCACTCACCCTCCTACACAAACAACACTACTGCTGAGCTTTAAATGGCTCTACTTGCTGTTAATCATTGACTGTCAACATTTAGTTGAGCGTACAGTGCTGCAAGTCTGAGCACAAATAATTGTTACTGAATTCAAAGTCTGCCACAGCCGGCCTTATGTGTAATCGACAGGCTTTATTTGGAGTAATGGCACCGCAGAGTAAACCAGCCTTCCTTCTCAAAAGCCAATATAATGGGCTGATAAGGCAGACCATTAGTACTGTCCGAGGAAAGACGCAACCATGAAAAATTGCCTAAGAGTAGATTCAGTCAGGCTTACACACCTTAAACGGGCAGACAGATATTTCCCTAAGCTCAGTGCCTGCTTGTGTAGTCAAAATGTGTGTCCTTAAAGCAGTGCGGGGACGGCACATTGGCTAATTAAAAAGTCTGTCTTAATAACTATTCAGTCTCCACTACAGTCTGACACAGCACATCCTGTGGTTACTGGGACGCCGGGAATGAGCGACAGGAATTTTGGGGTGTCCACAGTCACACCCCCAACCCCCCCATCATTCATCGAGTCTTTCAATTCTCGCGCCTCCCCTCACCCACTGGGGGCGTGTCAGGGGCAAAGGCGGGCACTTCTCGAGGGCTGCTCCAATTCTATCTCCAGGCCTGTTGATTGTAAAAGCCCGGGAGTAGCCCCCCCACGCTCCACCTTTGTTGCCGATCGCCATACAATGGGGAGCGAATCCCGTCTCCTGGCAACCAATCCCTCGGAAAAGGTTGCTCCGAGAGACAGCGGGACAGAAAGAAAGAGAAAGAGGTAGATAGACGGGGAAAGAAGAGCCGGGAAGATTGAGTAGGTAGTAACAGAATGAACACAGTTTGCCAATTAAAATGAGTCTTCGAAAGCTGGCAGCTTCCAGAAGTGACAATTGCTTCTTTGTTCGGGAGCATTACATTGAACACACTTTGAAGATTTTATTGGTTGAGAGAATTTGTTATTGCAGCACTGCTAAGCTTATCCAATCAATAATTAGTTTAGCTCACTCCATACAATATGACGAGGTATTATGGCCACGGTGACTACTATAGCAAGTTGTATACAATACCATAAATATAAATAAAATCCACAGTACTTTTAGTAAATGCCGACAACATATTGACAATTATTGACAACATATTGTCATCTTTCTTTGCATCAGTCAGAACCTAAATAATCCAAAACAGATATGAATTTGAAAAGCAGCCTACACACTGCCATTATTCTGTAGCAAGGCAGGTCTGTTTGAGAGATCAGACAAAAAACACCACAAAGCAGTTTGACTATCCGACCTGTTGTGACCCTGGTGCCAGCCAAGCTAAAGACCTTCAGAGACACGTGGACCGAGCGGGAGCCGTTGTAGATTAGAGGCCTTGCTCAACGACCTTTGACCTGAAAGAGCATCTTTGGGAGTAAAATCTGAAAAGCCAAGTCTTACTGTCGGGGAGGGGCTGGGGCTACAGACAGCAGCTATTTTAGGCTCACGACTCGAGTAGCAAGGAATGAACAGCAACAAGATAAGACTCGACGGAGGTGAATGACATCTCACTGGGATTTATTTCAGTTTACCGTTTGGGAGATTTGCATATTCTTCATGCAATTAGCTTGGCAATCGGGGCACTGTGAGCTCCAGTATTATTGGGTGGGGTATTTAAGTCATGCTTAAACTAATTCAATAAAAAGGCAGATGCTCAATGTGCGTCCTTGAACAGCAAATTGTAATCTATTTGCATTTAATCTAGTTTGAATTTATACACAACCTTGAAAAGAAAGTATTGTTTTCATCAAAGTACATCAAACAATAAAAAAACAATCTGTGACAGGGCTTTTGAAGAGTGTGGAGTGTGTTTGCCTGGACTGGCGATGATGATGGTGGAATAAACAGTAATTCATTATGATAAAATGACAGGCTGGGGACTTTGGAATCAACAAATTAAAACGACACAGACGTTCTTCCGTCGTAAACATGCAAGTCCATCCCTTGTGACCGCACTGAAGAACATCAATTATTTTGGGGCACTGCGGAGAATAACCTCATAACGTGGTTCCAGCTCAAAAATTGTTTTTATAAAATAAAAAGACCGCCTCATCCTCGCCCCACTATCCAATTTGAGGCAACATGGGCTTCCCTGAGAGAGCCAGAGGAGTTTGGTTTATTCAGTGTAGCACAGTGCTGGGACTGTTGAACCATGGTGATTGTGCTGTAATACAGCCTGAAAGCTCCACTTGCTACACAGCACTGCTCTCCAGTTCCCAGTGTGTCTGACCTGAAGGCTGTTTTGACATAATTGAGCATTAAATGATGAAGGGGAGACGAATGATGGGCATTTTAATGTGCCGCCTGGTCTTTTG
Organism: Perccottus glenii; assembly: GCA_024416835.2. Lineage (NCBI taxonomy): Eukaryota > Metazoa > Chordata > Actinopteri > Gobiiformes > Odontobutidae > Perccottus > Perccottus glenii. The sequence goes on along the minus strand of CM044561.2, from coordinate 12,902,790 downwards.
ACAGATTTCAGACAAGACCACAAGGGATGTATTTATGCCACTGTTGATGTGAACATCCACAGTGCTCAATGGTTACAATAAACATGATAATAATACAGACACAAATACTGATTTGAATCATTCCATTAAGAAGAGATTTACTAAAAGTACAGAAAACCGCAGATGTCAAAAGATTTTTCATTTGCCCAGATTAGATTAGAATGGGCCCATCTCGGTGATGAATGCTCTGATTATCGGAGTGAATACAGATATGAAAGAAAGAATAGTGGAATGAAAGGGCAATGCTACATTAGCTTGTTTTATTAATGGTCAGGAGATTATCCTCATTTTGCGCTCTCATGTCAGGGCTTTGAGAATGGTACACTTTATTTATAGACTTTATTATAATTTTACAAGGTGTGGACAGTGGATTTAAGGAGCAGCTGCTCATCAAAACCCCAATGCTTTAAAACAGTCCTGAAGCCAGTCATAACCCCCCCCCCTCCACACACACACACACACGCTATCTGAAGCACCCTGAGGAGTCAGATAAGAGTCTATCAGAACTACGGAGACGCCAAACGGCTGGCGTCCTTCAGGATCTGCTGAAGCCGAGGGACACAGTGAGCCTGTGACAGAGAGGAGGGGTACGACTGAGCTCTACAGCTGACAGGAAAGACACTAGAGCAGAAGCAGGACACTGATAGTGAGCGGATAACATCATGAGAAACAACAGCAAATGTGCCAATACAGCCATCTGTGGAGGATATTAAAAAGGAAATGACAGACAAGCATAAAAGCTGATGGAGCATTATAATGATAGATTTACTGATTTTAAATTCCTGCAGAAGAAGTAGAATAGTCATTCACAACAATATATATACTTTGTAAGAAGAGGATATCTTCAAAATCTACAGTTCATTTAGCTTTAAGTTTGATCATTGCCAGTAGATTTTGATTCTTTAAAAAGTATTGGGGAAACCCACAGAAATTTGGCATCAACCAAAGCCACATGTCTCTGTGGGGCGGCTGTCTCCTGACACGGGAGTTTCTCTGCTCTGAGTGAGAGGCAGCCATGCCGCTGAGTATCCTATCCCCCAACCCCCCAAAACAAATAGACTGTCTGATACAGAGCAGACCCCTGCCGGCGCCCCAGTCCAACCTTTGTCCGGGCCCCAGGGCACACCGCCAACTGTGATCAGGAGGCAGCGTTGCTGATCAAACACTGGGCCACAAGAGCACAACTTCATTCAGATATTCAGAGACACAAGGGTCTCAACTGGAGAGTAGGATGTGTTGCACAATAAAAAGACCTGATGCACAATAAGTCACAGGCACATTCTCACTGCAGGAAAGAGAGAAGATGGAAACTGAGGCAAACAACGGTTTCCCAGGCTGGGGCTTTATTATGTCAGAAATGAACACATTAAGTGAGTCGGCTTAGAGCAACGGAGCGTGAATCTGGTCCCCCTGAAACACACTGCTAAATTAGGGATTAATACCTTTTGTGGAGCTTTGAACAATTATAGTTTTCAGCCACATTAGTAGGGCGTTTCAACAGTTAGACTTCTTAGAACAAGAGGAATTTTACATTTCTGGAATGTCAAGAACTCAAATGTTTTAATGCTGCTTGTTTTTTCTAAATGAGAGCTCCACGTTTCTCAGTCCTTCATCCCAATCTATCAGTAAATACATGACAGCCTTACGCACTTGAAATTAAAAAATAGTCACTGTTACTAAAACTGAAGGTTGCGCCAGTCATTTAAGGACATTGTGTGTAGATGTGTGCAATCAAATACACTCACCTAAAGGATTATTAGGAACACAATACTAATACTGTGTTTGACCCCTTTCGCCTTCAGAACTGCCTTAATTCTACGTGGCATTGATTCAACAAGGTGATGAAAGCATTCTTTAGAAATGTTGGCCCATATTGATAGGATAGCATCTTGCAGTTGATGGAGATTACACCACCACCAGCCTGCACAGTGGTAACAAGGCATGATGGATCCATGTTCTAATTCTGTTTACGCCAAATTTTGACTCTACCATCTGAATGTATCGACAGAAATCGAGACTCATCAGACCAGGCAACATTTTTCCAGTCTTCAACTGTCCAATTTTGGTGAGCTCGTGCAAATTGTAGCCTCTTTTTCCTATTTGTAGTGGAGATGAGTGGTACCCGGTGGGGTCTTCTGTTGTTGTAGCCCATCCGCCTCAAGGTTGTGCATGTTGTGGCGTCACAAATGCTTTGCTGCATACCTCGGTTGTAACAAGTGTAACAAGTTGCTCTTCTATCAGCTTTAATCAGTCGGCCCATTCTCCTCTGACCTCTAGCATCAACAAGGCAGTTTCACCCACAGGACTGTTGCATACTGGATGTTTTTCCCTTTTCACACCATTCTTTGTAAACCCTAGAAATAGTTGTGTGTGAAAATCCCAGTAACTGAGCAGATTGTGAAATACAAGGACCGGCCCGTCTGGCACCAACAACCATGCCACGCTCAAAATTGCTTAAATCACCTTTCTTTCCCATTTTGACATTCAGTTTGGAGTTCAGGAGATTGTCTTGACCAGGACCACACCCCTAAATGCACTGAAGCAACTGCCATGTGATTGGTTGATTAGATTCTTGCATTAATGAGAAATTTAACTGTTGTTCCTAATAATCCTTTAGGTGAGTGTACGTTTACTTGAATAAAATCCAATCCACACTAAAGTATGTCAAGTCAACAGCCAAGGTAAAGGGTGTGATCATGGTCAGACAGCTAAAGTGATTACAGAGTGAGTCCAGGCTGCAGAGATAAGGAGAACATAATAAGAATCCAGGCACAAGTGCCTCCCTGAGAATTCCTGGGTTCCTCCCTTGCTTCTTCAGATGAAGCAATGCCTGTTTTGAAACTTGAAGTCTATACTGAGTTAACCAGCTCTGATGAATTGCTCTGAACATGATGTTAGAATTGCAGATCATATGTGTTTGGGAACCCCTCTGAGATTGTGTAATAATTTACTCTGTCTTTACCAAAAAAGATCACAGTGGTATGTCATTTTTCTTGTGACATCTGGGTGCTGGGGTGCTTTCAAACCAAGATTTTAAGTATAGCAGTATTAGGTGTATGGAATTAAAAAAAATGTGAAAATAATTAATGTGCAAATATTTGGTTATGTTAGTTTGTCAAGCCTTGAACCTCATAGACAGGTGCATCCAATCATGAGAATGGGTATTTAAGGTGGTTTGTTTGGTGTGGTCAAAAGTTGTGGCAATCCTCAAAGCAACTCAAATTGATCTAAAAACAAAGATTATTCAACATAATCATTTAGGGAAATCCTACAAAAAGTAATCTCAGAGGTTTCAGTTGTCAGGGTCCACTGTGAGGAATGTGATCAGGAAAAGAAAGGCCACAGATAATGTTAAAGGTAAGATGTGACAGGCCAAAACATACTGGAGACACACAGGCGAAGGATGGTGAGAATGGTTAAATGGTCAAATATCATTGAAAATCAATGGATCATCTTGATTTAAAGCCATATATATATAATATATATATATATATATATATATATATATATTCTTTTTTAAAGGTGATTGGAACCGATTAGTATCCGCCTACCACAAGACTTGTTGTGGTCTTGACTACAAGATTTAGCATGTGCCAAAGCCAGTAGGAAGAAGAGCACAAACATTCCTTAAAAAACACTTACTGTCTACTTTCAAATTTGGGGGAGGTTCCATCATGCTGTGGGGCTGTGTGGCTAATTCAGGTGGGGGCTCTTTTAAAAGTTGAGGATCAGATGGATTCCACCCAATATCAACAAATTCTTGAAGAAATCAAGAATCATCTTATGTATAAAACAAAGGTGCCTGCAGATGAGACTTGAGAATTTTCCACTGTGCCGTGCATTACAGGAGCAAGCTGGATTGTCCTGTAGCCTGTCTTGCTCATACCGTTCGGGGTCCTGTTCTAAATTTAGGTGCACAGCCTGTAGAACATAACATATTGGTGGTCTCCTGGACTTAAAATACAGTTGTGTGTAATGCCTCGAGTACACCGTCACAGGCTACAGCAGTATTTTGAAAAGATATCCAATAGCTGCTGAAAGCTCCCCGAGAACAGAGGCAAATGGTCTATTGACAATGTACTTTGTAATAACTGCTAAAACATCAATTTCTTTACAAATGCTTTTCCAACAGCGTTTCAGTACAAAGCCTCTCATCCTGTCCACAGCCCTCTACTAAGCACAGTGTAACAACACAGACATAGACAGACCTTCCTGTCCTCTGCACTACAGCAGGACATCAAGATAAGACTGCTGCTAAAAGATAACAAGACGGATAATCCTTTTCCTTTCCACCCCTTCCCTTTGCACAGACAGACAGGCCTGATGTTAATAGGCTGGAGTCTCTTGTTGCTCTCAGCTTCTCAGAGGCAGGTGTAGAGAGAGCACCTGAGTGTGGAGCCCTGCAGGAAGCCACAGGCAAACGCTGTCACTAGTTGTTAAAGTTTAACATAGGCCGCCTCCAGCGCAGACACACTCTCATCCTGGACAAGAGTAGAAGGCTTAAAACAACCACTCCTGTTTACATGCTACACTACTGACAGTGATTTGAAAAGTGAGTGTTAAAAATAAATCCACAGTGGGTTAGACCACCACCAGCCTAAAAGAAACAAGGCTGCTGTTATTTTAGATAATGTCATAGTGTGACATAGTGTAACCCCCTACATTTGAGGAATTGTTTGCAGCTCCTCAACAACTGAATGGTTTGTTATTTTGACTCAAAAAGTCCTAGATCCCAAACAGATGTAACATTACAGAAGCAGATCATGCCCAGTGGCAGACTGGACACACATGTGTTTGGACAGATTAAACAGAGTGCATCAGCATATGTTGGCCCCACATCAAACTGGACCTCAGACCATGAAATTACTACTAGGGCTGAACGATATATCATTATCGTATCTATATCTAGATATGAACTTTCAAGATATTACTATCGAAAAAAGCAACGATATAGACGATATAGATTTCCCCTCTCCGCGCTCGCCCTGCATACAACTCTGGCAGTCACAACAAACAGTTTTACGAGTGCCCTTGAATGCACCGCTAAAGCCAGCGCGCACACATGGAGACGCGTCATTGCTTGTCACTTGACACACCGCAGCAGCAACAGCACTGAATGAATGATGATCTGCTTTAATGTAATTTTTCCTTTTTTATTCAGTATTTTTACAAATGTGTTAGCTATGGCATGAAATATCTGATATTCCGATTGTCAAATACATGCAAGTAGAAGTATATTGTTGTTTAAACACCTTTATAACGATCGCGTTAGTTGAGCTGTATGTGCTGGGCCGTGTTAGTTTGTGCCGCAGACGCAGTTCAGAGAATCGGATCTGTTGGATTTACAACCTCTATGTTTACAACACGTGAATTCATCCACTTCTCCCGAAATTCTTAAAAGTAAGTGGCTGGTGAACTGTGAATAGAATAGAGTAAACATTGAATTTACTTACACAATGTGCATCTGATATGAATAAAACGTGTCAAATTATAATGGAAAGGATTATTATAACCTCTTCCATAGACATCAGTGTGTATTTTACAAACTCTAAATGTATTGTTTTTTTTAGTACTTATGTGAATTTATATGTTTGAAACCTAAAATAAACAGTATATGGTTGAAAACACTGAAAAGTTGTGATATATGACAGCTCTGAGCGCGCCTGTCTCTGGCTAAATTCAACATTTGAATTTAGCAGTTGATCATGTGATGCACTTGATCGTACGCTCCAGGACCCCCTTCTGTGGTGGAGATTAACTCACAAAGTCAACTTTCCCCAGCTCAGCAACATGGCAAGAAAATACTTGTGCATGCAGGCCACCAGCTCTCCCTCAGAGAGAAGCCAGACATGGTTAACAAGCTAGTGTTCCTGGCAAAGAATCTGTAGAAGTTGTGCTGCCTATAAATACCTCTGTTGTTAGTAGCAAATGCATTTTCTGCATACAGTTATGTGATCTTTTGAAGAATATAAATGCTGTTGCACTTCAATGCATTTTCAATGTTCCCCAGGCTGCTGCATTTGTTATTTATTGTTAAAGCAGAGTTGCAGTAAAAGGTTTGATTTGTAATTTATTTTTTGGTAATTTATGTTTATGTTGATGACTTGTTCTTAAAAATAAAACTATACTTTCCACATTTTTTTGTATTATGATCTTTTTATTTTTCTGAGAAATGCTTGGTTTTCACGTAGTCATATCGTATTGTATCGATATCGAGATATCTGGCATAAAAATCGAGATATGAAATTTTGTCCATATCGTTCAGCCCTAATTACCACTGAATCAAAGGGCAGTAGCTGTGCTATTTTGTAACTGAGCATAGTAGAGCAAAGCTAATGCTGCCGTAAGGTACCACAAAATGTGAACTAAAACAAAAAGCATCATCAAATCAAACAGCAAACATTTCAGTTTCTAATAAAGCCATTCAGAAATTACAAATAAAAAGGTGACTTTTTGATGAACAAAGTTGTTTTGGGAACAGTAATAATCTTCCATGACTCAACAATAAATAACTCAACAAAAACATTGTTCAAGCAACAGCTGAAATAGAATCCTGCTCTAATCTTAAAATAATAACCTGCTGCTACGACAAGGTAGGTCTCCCAACTGCTGAAGGTTAAGTGGATGTAAGTGTTTTTACCTGAAACCTGCCATACAAGCTGATGACTCTTAGTGGTTTAGCCCTTGACTGGTGCAGAAAAGACTGTAGTACAGTGAGCATAACCTCACGTGAAAGCATTCTGTCCATTCTTTCTAAAGGCTACATATAAGTCAACAAACATTTCTTATTCAAAGCTCCTGGGACACATGGCCATGTGTCGGGTGTTATGACGATGATTAGGCATTACTCATTTGCTCAATAATCTGAGCTATTACTGTAGCTGTTGACTTGTGCTACAGTTGGTGCTGATAACGCATGTCTCTGCATTGATTTCATTTCACTTCATTACCGTACACTTGAGGAGACAGTTTGATGTTACGGCTGCCAATGTGACTGGAAAAGAGTAGAGGTTTATTCTTTTCTCTCCAATTATTGGCCAGAGAAGGCAGCTCATCGGGCAGCGCTGCGTGTGCACATGAATATTACATAGCCCATTAAGACACTTTACAGCTGGTTCCTCTGGAACTTAGCAGTGAGAAGTACAGCCAAGCTGGTCCTTTGTGCCTGCTTATTAATACAGCAGCACTCGAGATTAAGGTTGGTGGTAATGTGCGTTCGAACCATCATAAAGCAGACGGCCACAAAGCTATTTTCAGAGCAATCTCATCTCTCTGGAGGCCAACTGGGCCAGCTGCCGATTTCCTCACTTGGTGGCGAGATGCACTACAGTAATTAAATGTCTGTTATGGCTAACTGACCTTGGTGTGGTTAGGGCGCTGATCCTTCTCTATGCTCAACTAACAGATGCACTGCTCATCTTACTGATAGATCCAACAACGCATCCACAAATGCAGAAAGAACAGAGATACCACAGGAGGCTGAGCAGAAGATCATCATAAAAACCTGGCTGTTAAACAGAGAATAAACGTACAGCACCAGTGAAGAGATAATACAATATTCATTTGCACTTCTTTATGCCCTAAATTTCAAATCAAAACACTTTGCTTTGGTGTTTTGTGGGGGTGGGTAGCACCTCTGAACTACTTCTCAGTATAATGGAGGCATCAACAAAAACACATTGCCTCGAAAATGAACATAACCGTGAATCACCTTCTGTCTAATTAGTTTCCACAACAAGAAAACTTACCATTAAAACCCTTGTGAAGGAGTGAGCTGTTAGTAAACTGCTTCAGTTTTGGTTAGGTGTGTGGTGGACCTAATAAACTTTGTGCATCTTTACTACAATGACCCAATGGGAATGCTGCATCCAATCTAATCTCATGTAATGCTCCATTATGAAACAAAGTGTTTCCTCGCCTCAACCCTGCCTAAGGAGATTAGTGACAACTTTACAAAGCCACACACTGCACTGTTCCACTTATTTTCAGACATAAGAAAAGAATTTTGACACAAGCTTCTGGGACTTCATTAACATCAAATTGCAAAGGTTTCAAATGCAGTATGAATAAAGCAGAGCGTGTCAAACTAAATGACATGTTCTGGCCCCATTTTTCTTTTGTATCAAACTCGTGTAACAGTTCTGACAAAACAAATTCGCTCCAGGTGATCAGTGTCATTTGTATATATTATAATTAAAACAATCATGGCTTTATAAAATGGTGAGAACAGCGTGTTGTGAATGACAACAGCCTTGTTCTCGAACAAACCATTTTCAACGGACAGGAGTTAACATATTGTATAATTTGACATAATGATTTAACAGCCCCACAAAATCTGTCTTGAATACGACATACTGCGGGGAAAAAAAAAGAAAAATCACATGGGACAGAGAGAGGAGGCTTTCACAAACATTTATATGCCTTTTTTACCAAACCTGCAGATTACAATGTGTAATGTTTTTCAATGAGAAAGGAGGTGCTAAAAATGACTCCAACAGCTGCTCACCCCCCACTCCTCCTTCCAAACTCACCCCACCTTCTGCTTATGGTTGCCAATTTTCTGAGCCATAATATTTTTAAGATTAGACACACAATTAACTCTGTTAATGTTCTTAGCAGTAAGCAGTGGATTACTGCTGCAAGAGGAAAAATACAATCTTCCCACAGCACAGACTAATGGGAGACAATGGATCCAATTAGCTGGCAATAATATAACATCTGATGTACGATCAGTAGCAACTGGAAAAGGAATTTCTGATTTGAAAAGTGGTTAGCACTCCTGCCTCACAGCAAGAAGGTCCTGGGTTCAATTCTCATCCAGGGCAGGGCGTTTCTGTGTCGAGTTTGCATGTTCTCCCTGTGTCTGCGTAGATTTCCCTACCGCTAAAGTAGGGATGCTCATTTTGATTAATTTTCCTGACCGACAACCGCCGCTCCTTAATCGATTATTAACCGTTAACTGATAAGATTATAATATTGAATTGGCACTAACGGCTTAGTGTACAACGTCCTGGTCCGTGGCGTAAACACGCTACAAAGAAAGCCTGCGTTGTGCTTGCACGTCGTCATGCAATAGACGATATAAACCATTTTAACACGTTACAACCACAGCGCCGACACCAAAGCCTTTTTTACAGACAAGCACAAAGATTTAGTTTGGACTTGTATTACCTTTGACGGTCTCTTGGACTGAAACAGCAACAAATGCATGTAAGCGGCGTGTCTTTCTGTCCGTAAAGGTCCAGTGAATAATATTCAGTAAAATAATTAGGTCCACAAGACATGTTATTATCCTCCAAGGCTCAAAAACTGCAGAGAAGTATTTCCAACTTGAAAACTGCTGCGACATTTTTTGTCATTTCTATTAATAATAAAAGCCATAAGTCCGCGAAAAAAGCTACTAAAATGCTAACAGGAAGTGTTAGCCTTCGATTGACACCTTTTTCAGCCAATTGTGAAAAGTTTTGACATGGGCGGGACCTGGATATGCACCAATGGCCGCACAGACATCTTCAGGCATGTGTCAGGTGTGTGGTTGCGCCTGCCGACGTGCTCCGTGAGTTAATAAATATAAGCTATATAGTAGGCTATTTTATTTTTAAACCAAAAAACTTAAAAAAAAAACTTTTTAAACCGTTTAACTGATAGTATTAATCGGTCAAAATATTTACTATAGGTTAACGGTTAAACGGTCAATATGAGCATCCCTACGCTAAAGACATGTACAACAAAAGGACTACAGATGGAAATGAGCTCTTAAACTACAGGCTGCGACAAGTATCTCTGCTTCGGCTTAATGTACATTGTATGCTGTTCTAAAAAGAAAATAAATTTAAATTTACACAAACACACAGTGCCCAAAACACAAAGATTTTTTTTGTTTAATCAAGAACGCATCTATGAAAATGCAATATTTTGAATTAGGCCGAGAATGATTTTTTTGTTTTTGTTTCCGGCACCAGGTCTGTTCTCGTGTAAACTGAAGAGTCGTCAGTAAAAACAGAAGGCTATTGACTGCTGTCTACGCACAGCAAGACAAATGGAAAAATACTGTTTATATGGATCACAAAACTAGTGTTATGGTAACACATTTTTACTATTAGATATATATAAATCCATCCTGAGGTTTCAGAGATGATCAAGATAACTCCAGAAAAAGACAGGTTTGAATAAGGATATTTTGCAGGGTAGGTTAGCCATTACTTCTTGTTGTGTAATACTGTGGTGTTAGAGTAACGGTTCCTGTGACACCCATTTTCTGAATGGATGAGACACCTATGTACCAGGTAACAGATGCAGCACCTGTGGGATCTGCCACAATAAAACACCAAGTGCATTGAGGATAATATACAAAAACAACCAGAACATAGTTTTAGAAGAAAACACAAAAGGGTAATACTCTAATAATACTCCAATACTCTTTGGTAACAACAGAATGGTTTCCTCTTCTCTGTTCCTGTTTTAAAGCCAAACAATGTACTTTTGAGATATAAGAAATGTAAAACTCTAATCCTTGTGGTTTATTTATCACTGAAGACATATTCTTCATTAGGAGCTGAGGCGGTTGCGGTCGCACAGATCTGGACATCAAGTGGCTAAGTGATGAATGTGCTCTGGAGCTGTTTATCGGCCTAACAGTGCGACACTGTGATGATGACCGATGGACTCCAGAGAGCAGGGACAAGCAGCACTGCACTGACCTTGTTTCATATGTGGATAGAACAGGACACGTCTCACCTTCAGAAGCATGGCTTTGTTACTTGCTTTTAAAATTCACAGTATTTACCACTACTCCAACAGGATAATGACATTTGTTGATGGGTCAGGCTGGTTGGTCAAGCACTGAAGCTCACCATTGTGTAATTATGTACTCATGAGCCACTAATTTGAATCATTGATCCAAAACTGTTCTGCAGCTTAACTCACTGGACATTATTACACATTTTGAGTTACATGGAACTGAGGAGGCGACATGGTCAAAAGGTCAATTCTTAGGTCAGAGCATTACAGAAATTAGAAGACATAGAACTTGAAATATCTGTCAGTGTAACATTGACTTTATGACCAAAGGGCTCAAGTAAAATGGTGACAATATATCTTCCACAAGAATGCTTTGGCAGCAGCTCGTACTCACTACCTGTGAAAAAGAAATGAGGTCTGAATACAGAGTGGCCACGCAGCCATTAACAGGACTCAGAAACAAGAGTGGCTATTAATCATTTTCAGTGATTCTCCAGCAGGCAATTTGTTCATTGAGTAATTCGGAGATGAAATGGATGGAAAATGAGGAGGAGGTGGGATAATGTGGCAAGCTAAAGGCGGGATCGGCATTTCACATCTAAAGGTGAACAAGAGTTGGCACAGCGCTGGCATGCTAAAATATTAATGTCCCGAGCTGTGAATATTCATGTGCGGTCCCCATCATTAGACGGTGGAGGACAAAGCAATGTCTCTGAAGTGTAATCCGATTCTACACGTTCTTGCTTTTATTTCCAAGGACAGAGGGCTTAACGCTGAGTGTTGGCTGCTTGACTGGAGGGCAGGCTGCAGGTGCAACATGTTTTGGCCAACAAGTAGACCAACTTGACAGGTGTGGAAGTGACCTATAAAAAAGACCCAGGACAGTGTTAGGTTACACTGCCCTATTGACACTAGGCTGGCTGATATGGCCAAATTTTATATCACGATATATTTCTTAATTTCGGTCGATACGATATAATTCATCATCAATAGCTAATAGCTAAAATTTGCAACGTTGGAAGGTCAGCCTACTACTGCTGTGCTGAGCACTGCTTGACTTTTATTTCGCCATCACAAAAGTAGCCAATGGTGTTCTGGCTCTTGACTGGAGGGCAGGCGTCAGGTGACAAATGCTGTTATATTATTATTATAATATATATTATTATATTGAAATATTGAAAATGTGTTTAATAATCATATCACCTTTATTGAAAAAAAAAATATTGCGATATATATTGATATTGAATTATTGTCCAGCCCTAATTGACACCCCCATAAAGTTCAAAGATACGTTCTTGGCCTACAAGACCACCACTGGCTCCGCACCCTGATATCTTCACTCACCTAACCTATGTTCCTACCAGATCCCTGCGCTCTGCAAATGAACGTCTGGTGGTACCATCCCAAAAAAAAAAAGTCACTCTCACATACCTTCTCTGGATCCGTTACACAAAGGTGGAATGATCTACCTGCTGCTACAAGATAGCAGATTTAGTAGCCATCTTTTAAAAAAGCCTGAAAACACTTCTCTGTCAACACCTGACTGACATTCTTTTCTTCCAAAAAAAAAAATAAAATAAAAAAATAACCTTCCTATTCTTAGCTTTGTATACTGTGCTGGACTATTTTTTGGTGCACCTTGTGTTGTTAAAATTGCTTCCATTGTTTTCCTCTCTTGTAAGTCGCTTTGGATAAAAGCGCATGCTAAATGTAAATCTTAACTAACTCTGACGTAACACTCATTTTTATGGACTTTGTCAGCTGACACATGGCAATAATTGTTTACCTGATTTACACACAACACCCCTGACGACACTATTGATCACAACACAGTGGAGATTGTGCCCAGCAGTAAGAGAGGATTTTATACATGAGGTACAACTGAGAAGGGGGAAGGGAGGTTTTCGGGGGAAGCGGAGCACTCTTCCTGGATGTGCGTCTCTGTTTTCAAAATGTAACCAGGCAACCAGTCGTGGTTAGGGCCTTTGCTCTGCGCCTTATCAGGTAACTGCACTGTGCCGGCTGATAGTGCACCAGGTTTTGTTTGTTTGTGTTAGTGGAGCTCACTCCTAACTCCTGACCCAAGGCTGGACGGGACAAGGCCGGCTCCTGTTTTCTGCAGGACTGAAATTCCAAAGCAGAAGCAAAACTCAAAGCAGTAAATGTTTAACAGACAAAAGTGTGGGGTTAAATGGCATCCAGGAAAGGCTAGTCATAGTGTATTTAGTCAGCGTGATTACTGCAACATATGAGGAACGTTTTTGTGTTTCTTCCCATAACTGTCGTGAAGCGGACGGAGACAGAAAGTTACGATTAGATTTCAAATTAATAAACAACACAGTATCACATTTCATTGTTGCTCAAAATCTGCTGAGAGATTTCTGTGTATATTTACTATAATCATCAGAAAAAAAAATTTGTTGACCTAAAACTTCCTTCAAAAACCTCTTTGTACTTGATATCCCTCTCTGGAACTGCAAACAGCTGATGGAAGATAATAGATAGAGTTCTTTCAGATTGCAATACCTCTAAAAGCTACGTTCATGTAAAGCTTTGTGTTTATCAAATATTACTATTGATAATATTGTAACAATCTGGACTCTGATTAGAACGCCATATCAAAACACAACAAAAGAACAAGAACTACATGTGTCTAGTAGATGGCACTGTCACAAGCAACCTAAACACTTTTTTATTGCCCAAAACCATATTTTCCAAGCCATGCCTCAATGCACAAACTAAGTTGAGAAAATAAAATTGCACAGATTTATTTTGTCGTTAAGGACAGGTTAACACATTGTTGTACATTTCTCTAAAGTGTCAGAAAAACATTATGAGTCTGGTGAACATTGTTCTTGTCTGCTGAAGTGGAACAGCGCCCAAATGACGAGGCTGTGATGCCATTAAGATGGTAATGAGTCTAAACTGGTGTACACAACCACTCGAATCACAAGACAAAAGACGCCCATACACCACCCTGTCTTCCAACTTTATACTACATCCATTGCCCAGACTTTCTACATTTGAGGGATTTCAGGAGCTGCCAAACAAAGGCCTTCTTTATTACAAAAGGCTTTCACTAATCAGCACACTGGAATGTCACTGTCCTGCCTGGACACCGCTCTATGGCTGACAATCAAACTTTCAATTAAAACAAAAAACTATGGGATGGTGAGCTACTTTTGAACCAATGAAGAATAGAAAAGAATAAAAGTTTCACATTGTTGTTCAAAGTGGGAGGAGCAATTGGAGAGTTTCAGTCGAAATTCCAGGACAAAAGACAGCCCCGCCCAATACACAGGAAATAAATTATTTTCTAAGTGTCATAACAAAACAAAGAGCATTTCACGTATTATACTAACATATATAACTACAACAAAGACGTTTGTTGTACAGATTTCTGTTGACAGCAGTTTTGGATAAAATTCAAATTTCGAATTGCCTCCGAATCATTTTTGATTCACACAAACTTCTTAGTAAGTGGTCAAACGTAAAGATTCATTTTACTAAGGAATTACTGGTAATAAAACGGTTTCTAATCTTTTAAAGGGTAGCAGTATAGAAAGATAAATCAGTAAATAAAAATTCTGCTGTGAACTTAGGCATTTTAAAGTTGTGTTATCCTAGGATTTGGGGGTTCCATGGAGCTGGCAGATGGCAGACAGAAATGGGCAGCACTTTGAAGTCCCGTAGCTACAGGTTTTAAAAGCCGATCAAGCCATTGTGATGAACTACTCAAGCAAGACTTCGCGAGGGAAATAAGACTGCATCTAGGATTTTCTTTAACCTTTAACTAGAAACAAAATCAACTTTGTGACCCTTTCCTGAAAAAATTTATTAAACCAACGGGCGTTTTAAGGGTTATTCCGTAAACCTCAATGAACTGTTGGTAAAGTGTTCATTATCTGTACCTTTCCTATAATAGGCTAATAAGCATTTACATTTTTATCGCCAACATATTTGTTATTTGACTCAAACCAACCTAAACATGGCTCTCTAGTTCAATCTGAAGTCGTATTATTCAGCGGGCGTTTGCTGGCTCGCTAGCCTCAACAATGACCTTTTCAATGATTCTTCCAATTCCCCCAAATTGTCATTTTTTTGGGTTGGATATACCACACGTAAACTACTCGTACAAACTTCAGACAACTAAAAACGTAGATGAAAATGTTCACTAGCTACATTTTGATCAACAAGTTCTCGAAACACGGAGTGGTCACCGTGTCTGACTAGTGTGAGCGGACTGTAGGCTAATAGCCGCTGTTTGGTTAAAAAGTCATTATACTCAAAAGTAGCTCCGTTTAAGAAACTTACCTGCGGCGAGGATCAACGCTACACAGCAGAAGTGCGATGTCCAAAGCGCCATATCGTTTTTAGTTGCTCCAACAGAAACTTAGTGGGACAAGTTGTGTTGAATGTGTGAACGGCAGCCAAGACCGACTGAAGCATCCAAACTCCGCTCCTCCTTCTCGCCACTCTCTGCAGGTGCATCGTGCACAGCGGAGCCATGGGAGCGCGCCCAGGGAGTCACGTGACACGTAGGCAGACAGCCATTTGGCGGCGACCTCTGCTGGTATCTTAAAGAACTACAACACTTGAATGTCAATGAAAAATTAATACACCTTGCTCTGCTTAAACGTTTAGTTCTGCTTACTCTTATGATTAAAAGAAGTGACATCAATAAGATTAAGTTACTTATAGCTTTATCTTCTCACTTCCCTGTCACAGGGTGTTTTGTCCTTTGGATAAGAGGTTAAAAAGTACAGATAACAATTTAGGGAGCATCTAGTGAAGCTCTAATATTCTGGCTAAGATCTGAGGTGAATACTGACATGTCACATTAACATGAGGCAGTTAGAGTTAACAGCACTTAAAGCAACGACAAAACAAGAAAACATGCAATAAGAGTTTTATGACACTTGGAAAATCCACAAGACAAATGCATTTTAAAAAATAAATATCTTCATCCAACACGTACACAAATGAATGATTAACTCAAGACAGTTATTATGATGCCTGGAAACGGGGTTTAATAAAACTATATAAATTGAAGCCTCTTAATCTACACAATGAATAAATAAAACACTCGCAACAGACACCAAGTGGTTAAAATTTTAACATTTCCCATTATAAAATGGGCGGCAGTAGCTCAGTGCGTAGAGCGGCCGTCCTTCAATCGGAAGGTAGTAGGATCGATTCCCGCTCGCCCCACAGTTCATACTGTCGTTGTGTCCTTGGGCAAGACACTTAACCCACCTTGCCTCCAGTGACTGTAACACTGGTAATGTAATGTAAGTCGCTTTGGATAAAAGCGTCTGCTAAATGAATAAATGTAAATGTAAATGTAAATAAAAAAATACAGTACATAATAGCCTCAAGTGTAGGTTTCAAATTTTACCCCCAAGTGATTTGTGCAAAAATAAGTTATGACAGTCAAAAAAAAAAAAAGTATAAATACTCCTGTTAAAAAACAAAACATTGGTCAGCAATTTTAAAGGTTTTCCAGCTTTAATGTCCAATGTGAACAATCATCTCCATGATTTCTAACTGTAGTACTGTTGAAAGCTTTGTTGCATTCTCCAGTATCCAGGCCCTTTTCTATGTCCAGTGGGGACCCACACATTTTGCCTTAAAATCTGTGTGGGCTTGTTGCGGGGTCTGAAACTGTACTGTTGTTTTGGAAAGATGTGACCCCTTCCTGACCCAATCCTCTTGGGATACCAATGAGCTGAATTAATTGCCTATAGAACAAAATAAATACAATAAAATTTTTTAAACAGCTCAGATATCTTTTCAGTTAAAGTTGATTGTCTGTGTCTAATTTATTACTTTAGCTTGCTTTTACATTTGTTTATTCATTCATTCATTTTCTACCGTTTAGTTCTGTTAGGGGTCGCTATTGACTGGAGCCTATCCCAGCAGCTTTGGGCCTGAGGCGGGGTACACCCTGGACAATGGCCAGTTAGTCACAGGGCTGACATTTAGAGACAGACAACCGTTCACTCTCACATTCATTCACTAGGGACACTTTAGATTTGCCGATTAACCTATACATGCAAGTCTTTGGACGGTGGGAGGAAGCCGGATTACCCGGAGAGAACCCACGGTAACACGTGGAGGAGATCCAGACCCCTCACAGCTTTTACATTTTTCTCATATTGAAAATATCTGTATTAGACTCAGCATGAAATTTTATCAAAAATAGCATCAGATTTCATATAATAATAATAATAATTACAATACCTGAGCATTACAGTGGCGGTTTGGTATTGTAAGGGGGGAATTCCATGAACTTTCTTCATCAGAAGAGGAACCCGAGTGGTAGTCTGATGTCACTCTCTCCAGGGCACTGGCCACCTTCTTTGCAACCTCTTTGTCATCTTCATTATCACTGGACAAAGTTGCCACAGAGAAGCAAGGATTGTTCTCTCCATATCTAAAACCAAAAGCCATCACAACAAATAATTCATTTTATTAAAATTGAGATATTATTTTAGGGTTAATAGGCTCAATTCAAATCTCACCTGCAACAAACTTCCCCAGGATCCACCCATAATGTGAGTTCACGTGGCAGTCCTAGTTCTCTGTACTCAATCCCACTCTCATGGCAAGCCTGAAGAAGCTCTGGATCATGCCTATGAAACCTGTTTATTCTAATGCACCTGCAAAAATAATTCAAATCTTTAGTTCATTTTGCCCCCAGCATTGTAAAAATATACAGTTCTTGTTAGAGTGTAGTTAGTCTTAATGTAAAGAGCATTACCTGTATGCCTGGCCTTTACTGGGACTGTCAGGGTACCAGTGCCCCTTGAACTTCTCTTGTAGTGCAACAGCAAGTCTCTCAACAAAAAGGTCAATCTTTTCTGATTCCAATTTATTACTCCTTTTAATAAGCCTTTTCAGGAAAAATATAACAGCTGCAATTTCTTTCCTCATTTTTGAGATAATTGTGTTCACACTGGAAAGTCTCTTGAAAATAAAATAGGCAAGCAGTTAGACATTTTGAACAATTGCAAAGACAAACAAAATATTCTCATGACACAATTTTGTACATTTCTATATGGGAATAATTCGTCAAGAAACGCAGTACTTGTCTTTAGCTGTATTTTGTCCTGTTATTAACTCATATATTCCTAAACCTTAGTTTTTATTTACAATCTATGGTTTTAACTCACTATATATAGATCCTTCTAAAATCTAGGAAGCCCACGTTACTTATAAAAGTTACTTAAACTCTGGTTGACAATGGCAACAAAATATTGTTTTAGAACTCATTTTTATTCAAAATGAATTGGACAGAGTGAATAATTTATGCATATGGATTAACGGTCTCCAGGATTACTGTTATTGAAGGCGGGAGCGGGCTGTGACACACCAGTTCCGGTGAATCACGCGCTAGTTAACTAAGCTCCTGCTTTCAACAAGTTATCAAGTTTGACCAACCCAAAGAATTAAAATACATAATTGAAAACACTACCTAACAACTAAATACGCTTGTATAGCCACTTCATACTTTTGAAACACGAACATGTACGTTAACAGAAATTAATTTTGTGGATAGCATGCTATCAACTTTCATCACGTTGCTAACTATTTCAACAAGGATGACTGCTTTTGATTTTAAAATGCTAACGATACAAACATTTTTAACATTCAATAATGTGCATAAAAAGGCACAGTTCACCAAATTCAATACTTACCTTAGTTTTCTAATCGCACCATTTGTGTGTGTTTAAAACTGTAGCGTTAGGATGACAGCTAACCGAGCAGTAGAACCCCACAAAAGCCCACCCACTGAGCATTGTGATTGGTTACAGACCAGAGCAGCTCATTGATTGGTCGACTGTGTGCTCGTCAACTTGTGAGTCACTCGTTGTATGACCAATGACTCAAAGCCTACTACAAAAACGTGGCGTTTGTGTTGTTAGTAGTTGCGCTCGTATTTGTAGCTAAATTAGGATAATTTTACTGTTACCAGATGTTATTCATACAAATTTATAAAATAGATAATTGCAAAAACGCCTTACATTGCACATTGTTAAAGTCTTAATTTCTGTCACTGATCTTGCCAGGTCATTTTGGTAACAAAGTCTGGGCACGACATAAATCCTTTGAGTTATTATTTAGAAATAGTCACAAAATAGACTAATATTCTAACCAAATAAATTTCCTCACATTTTCAAAGGCTGCCTTAAATACAACGTTCCTAGAAAAATATAATATTGTCCACAAGATGGCACCCTTCCCACGCCAGATCGCCTGCAGAAAAGCACATGACCAAGTTAGTATCATTTCTAATGATATGTTTGTGCGCTATCAAATGTTAACTGCAATCTAGAGACTTTATAGAACAAAAGAAAACAAAATTACCAATCACCAACTGTCCACACAGTCAAACCACTTAAAATAAAAGAATTACTCAATGTAGAAAAACTGTAGTGAAAATATTATTTATTAAAAATAAAACAAAAAGTCACAAATCCCACAGGTTGTGAAAGGTCCATGAGCACAGAATAAATAAACTTCTAGCATTACACACGCAGACATGCAGACTTGGCTAAGGTAAAAATGCTTTGTAACATATTTTGATATCTTGTTGAGGATGTGCAAGTGTAACAATAAAAAGGCAACACTAAAATCAGGCATAATGTTACTAAGTAAAGCTTTTGCTAAGCCATGTTTACACATAAACAGATATTATATTTCAAACACAAGTTTATCACACATTTGTAACACTCAGACCCAATAAATTTCATGAGACATATAACCTAAAAACTCACTTAAAAAGTGATTTTAGATGGAGCCAAAATCTTAACCCTTAGGGGTCAAATGCATTAATCTCTTACAAAGAGAGATACTTACAGGAGATACACTGACAATGCTCAGTTTTCATTAAAATCAGATTAGATAACCATCTTTCCCCAGCTTATACTTATAGCTCTGAACTAGTAAGGCATTTGAACACTGTCACTTTCTTGCATAGGGTTCCTAAATAATAACCGCCCAAATCAACAGAAAATCAGACGGTTGCAACTTTCATCCTTTTTTGTATTGCTTTAACATCAACTTGCTTTCATAGTAAGCATATGGTAATTACTTGTCATTGTCACATCAACAAAACCAAACAAGACAAAATGTCATTGAGCCCCATTTTAAAACCTTTTGGCATTCTACTTGCCATTGAATGTTTGCCTTTGGAACAACAAAACAAAAAGACTTTGGTAAGTTTGGTTTGGCAGCTCTGCATCTTTTCAAAAACTTTTTTTTTGTAATAAAGCACTAATGCTCAACAGTAAAACTGATTTGTTTCCTAAACTTTTTCAGCATATTGAAAAAATAAAACAGTGCAAGGCATTAAATGTAGATTCCTTTTAGGTTGGAAAGACTATACTGCATTGAAATGTTCTGTCACATTTCCAAGCATTTATTCACCGACACTACCAAAAAGGTTTTTGCTAGTACGTTCATGTTATATGCACTAATTTCATTTTAAGGGGTCTCATCCACAGTTTTTGTCTATCTCAAAAGGTAGCTCATACACTTGTAACTCCTATTGTACTTTCCTCAAAGTATTTGAGCCTATAGAATTTGTGGCAGAACTTGTGGCTACATAAAAGCTTCTACTTACCAACATAAAATAAAAACCTTTCGACTTGTAGCTTACAGAGCACCACTGAATAAATTAAGAATTCATCCACCCATACTTATGTCAGTGTCTGATATTATCAGACATTAAAATACTATAATAGGTTGGATTCATCAACACTAAATAATTGTATGGAAAACATACAGGAAATACAGGTTATTTAATTGAACCAATATCTATAGTTTCTTTTTGTTTTAACTAAAGTCTGCTTTGAGAAAAAAAAGGAGAAAAAAGAAAAATATGACTTAAGATTCCAATCTTTTAAGAGCCTGTTAATGCTGAAGCTGTTTTGTTTGATTACATGTGTCAGTCCTGGTACAATGCTTGATAAAATTCAGGTCACTTGCTGCACAAACAGCAAACCACTATTAATTCTTTCATCGTCACTGCAACCACAACATGGTCACACTACAACACAACCCTTAATGCTTCAAAGCCAACAACTCAATGTCAATGTTGTGTTCCTTATGCTTGAGCTTTGCTTCAGCCACCTTTCTTTTAGGTGCAATAGATTCCTTTTAACGCAGTCCTTCTTGTTCCTGCCACTCACTCTCCAGGGCCGCCACTGCTGCTGGCCTTCACCCCGGCCCTGCTAATGTGCAGCCAGGGCAGCTTGGCACAGTTCTTAAAGAGCTGTTCAATAGCAATATGGCGCACATGCAACTCTGATGCCAATGAGTCTTTTTCCTGTACGGCCTCAGTCAGCTCCTCGAAGACCTCTGTTAAGAGAGAGAACAGTGGAAAACTGAGATTAGCAAGTTGCGCTATCATATGGTCAAGGTATTCACAGAAAAAACACTGTTGAAAGCCGAAGTAAACATCCTCTACATTTTTTAAAACAAGATTACCCAATCAGTAATAATTATGACTTCTATTGCAGAGATTTAAATTAGGCACCCATCAACTATGTATGATGCAATCTTCTTAAGTGAGCAAAAGGTAACTTGTCCAGTATGTAATGGATATAAAACATTATACACGAGAACACTACACAGTTTAGAATGTTGCTTGGTAAAATTGAAATAATTGAAGCAAAAAACTAACTTCATACTAAGTATTGTCTATGCACATCTAATACAAACACTTACTTTGAATTTGAATTAAGAGTTGGCCATTCAGCTGATGAAGCTCATCCATACTCATCTTTGCCACTAAAGAGAAGTACATTGTTAGAGAAGAAAAAGAACCAACGTGTAAATCTCCCCATTGTAGGATCAATTAAGTATAATCTAATCATTCTGGTTTAAAAAGAAGGAACAGTATTAGTATATTTTGGAAAATACAACAGGAAAAGGTTGCTGAAGGAATGTTAATTATGTAACCTTTGTACTGAACAAATGTTTGCCATTTCTACTACACAGTAATGAAAAATATGTCCTTTTTGCAGGCACCTTCATACTGAGGCTGGCTTTGTAGTCAGAAGCAGCTTACGTAGTGATGTGAGAAAGCCAAGGACAAATTTTGAGGTTAGAAGAAAATTCACTTCCCCTTGGGAGAGCCCAGGGAAAAAAAAAAGGAGTTTGAAGGAAAAGTCACGCAAAGTGAATCTGGCATTGCGTCACTGTTTTGTCTGATGCCTTTAATCCAAAAACTTGCTTAGTGGTTAAAGAAATCTCTAGATTGTGAACATAAAACAGAATATTTTAAAGCTAGAAAAGAGAAGAACAGGTAGTTGTCTAAAGTGTTTCAAAGCTTTAGCAGCCTACGGTTAAGTCTGCATGATAAAATGTACTTAAAAAGTAAAATGAAAGTTTGAAACAACAAGCACAAGATTAAAAGGTACGTACATTCATCTCTGCTGTGGCCATGGTGTCTGTTCTGCGTCAGTCCGCCTCCCCCACATAATGGCCCTTTTCTTCCGTTACTGGCCCACATGTCGCTCTCCGACTCCTGCAGTAGTCCTAGTTCCTCTGCTGTGTGGCACTCCAACATGGTGAAGTCAGGCAGGTCTGTGCTTTTCCTCGTGTCCCAGTGTGGTGCATAGCGAGGCACCTGTGCATCTGTCTGAGGAAGCAGCTTGCAGTCATTCTGCTGGTTGTAACAAAACAGTTTGGCCCCTCTTCTGCCGGGGCCATTGGAGTCTTTGTTCTGGGCATACTGGATGATGCGGTTTAGTTTCTGGCTAAACGACAGCTTCATGCCCTCGTAGGTACTTCGGGACACCTTGGAACGTGACAGCTTTTGGTTGGCAATAAGGTGGCATTTCTCAAAGCAGTCTCTGTGGCCACGCAAGGATTTGGAGTGCAAAAGGGTAGCAGAAGAAACACCTGCATTTAAAGCAACAAAGACAACACAAGTCAAAAACAGAAGATACAATTCAGAAACTCCAGTGAGCGAAAGCACAACTAAACATTTGTGAAACTTGTAGTGTCTGGTGTTGTATGTTACTGACCTATTGAACTGAATAGTAAAGCTCAATCTTAAACTAGCTGACCTCATGTGATCTCTCTATGAAAGCTGCAATCGCAATGCAAAATACTAAACTCAAGTGTGAATGTCAAACAGGTCATTGTTAAACCACACTAGAAAGCA
The DNA here is from genome assembly GCA_024416835.2 of Perccottus glenii. Lineage (NCBI taxonomy): Eukaryota > Metazoa > Chordata > Actinopteri > Gobiiformes > Odontobutidae > Perccottus > Perccottus glenii. The sequence continues at coordinate 12,879,833 of CM044561.2, read as the reverse complement.
GGAAATGACCACCAGATGTCTCAGAACTGAAAAGTAATTTAGACAAAGCCTTTTTGTGCAGCTTTGACAAACTGAAGGAGCCTGCGGCGTATAAAAGTATGAGTGATTAATGTCTTCTCACGACCTGCCTTCCTTTACAGAAAGATGTACGTACGTGTCTCAACTTGAGCGAGCATTAGTCACCCTCATAAAGACCTGCGGATTTAAGAGCTCAATTCCATGGTTTGACTCTGTGTGTACACTTACCAGTTTTTCAAAGCCCAAGGAAAGACAGCTGACAGTATGGAGGTTTTTATGTGACAAAAGAACTTGTGATATCAGTTGACCTTTTGAGATCTCCCTGCATTAATGGTAAAGTACATTACACAACTGGGTGCTTGGAGGATATATTTAGCATCTTTAAAAAAAACTGATTGTTGTAGGTACCTAGTATAAAAAGGTATGTACACAGAGTGTGCATGCTGCTTATTCAATAGTCTTGAATATACAGATTCTTTCCTTGTAGTCACAGGAACTATCTGTCCGGCAAAAACACACTCACTCTGACTACCACACACTGAAAAAAAAAAAGCATTGGACCTCAAAGCAGGGCAACGCACTACCTCACTCCTGCTAAGCAGCTTAGCACTACATGGCACACACACACACACACACACAGACTATTCACTAGAGGTGAATCAGTGTTGTTCTGTTGTGACAGCTAGAGACATGAAACAGATTAACAATGGAAGAGCAGCAGGCGCTGTTTAGGTCTGAATGTAGACTTTAAGCATTGACAAAGAACACAAGAAAATCTATGTTTAGGGCTCTGTATGAGCATATATTCAATGTCATAAGATATTCAATATGCATGCTCAAAATGTAAAATTTACATTACAAGGAGACCGAAACCTTCGCTTCAGAGGACCTAACACTTGGGACAAATGGGACAGAGGTTGCCGTTGGTAAGGTGTCAAAGAACAGTATGGCACAGCTTAGTAAATGGTGTTGTCAACTGCCGTGCAAAAGGAAACCAAGCACTAAGATGGCTGCAATCAACAAGATATGAACTTATACAACCCGTTTACCCCTGCAGACCCCCCCCACAGTTGAGTCGAGACACAGCTGCATAAAGCCACAATAAAGCGAAAAACAAGCTATGTGTGACAATAACATTACTGACAATGGCACATACCGTTATGCTGTGAGGTATTCTGGGTATTTGGGTGACATAGGCAAACATTGTAGGATTTAACATCCTCTGCTTTTCATTTTCTGAAGCTACTGGTTGACATCACAAACAAGATTACTATTGGTTAAATAGGCCTCATCATTATCTTTTGAATCATTTCATAACTGATAAAACCGTGTCCATCACAAAACTGCGATCAGAGTCAGTCTATAAGTACCCTAGGGTGAAGAGTGTAAACACAATAGACAGTATAGAGGCTCGCTACAATAGTCCCTCTAGAGCTCCAGACTGAATCATCAACAACAGCATCATTCCAGGCTCCAGCTGTAGCCATTGTTTTTTTAGTGTCCAGACAGCCAGCTGTAATATCAGCAGAATTCTCTCTGCATTATGTAAGCAGATTAGGAAATGGTGCTGTGCTTTAGCAGGACGTGTTGGCTCTGAAGACTGCTGTCTGGGCACCATCATGGCTTTTAGAGCACAGCTCTAATGTCCTACTCTTCAGTATAAGCTTGTAAGTGTAATATATCCTATACTTAGTTTAAAAAGACAACAGAGTACACCACTATGGACTACTTGCATTGGAACTTGTCCATTTGTGCTACTGTTGATGCCTAAACAAGACTGCTGAAAAATATGGACAAGATTAGATTAAAACTATGAAGAAAGTTTACATAAAGGTCAAATAACATACTCTGATGCAATAAAAGTGCAATAAAAAGCAAAACAATTGCAATTTGAGCATATGCAATTTCTAAATGACAGCAATGTATTTAATTAATTCAGAATCAGAGTTTCCGTTGGCCGGTTTAATTTGTAATTGGCCGGTAAAAAAAAAAATCAGTCCACTGGAGAGTTTATGACTGAGCTGAAACACAGCTGACTTGCAGGGGACTCACAGAATCCAATCAAATCACTCCCGAGGCACAAACGTACTAGTCACAGTTAAAAACGGGATAATACTCCTCCAGACAGGGGAGCGTATGGACGTTTGTGACACAATGTTGAACTGTGGACACTCCACTGTCTCTTTAAAACCAATAAACTCAATGAGGAGTGGCAAATATGACAACCCTCCTTCAAGATGTTACTTAAACACTGAACACAAGCAACACAAAACCTTTAAAACACCTTTTTTTTCCAGTCAATAAGAATATATTTTAATTTTAAAACAGAACAAATATGACCGAAAGTTAAAGAGTTTTGCCATTGAAATCAAATCAACATTCAATATCACAAAACAAACAAAGCAGAAGAAACACAAAACAACCACAACAATTCACAAAGAAAAACAAATATTACTACTTCTATTTTATTTATTATTCAATTATTATGTAGATTATTTTTGAATCAAATTATTGAATTAATTTAAATTATTTTTAATTAATCTTATTTGTTACATTTACAAATCATCTTTACATTTCAGTATATTTGTTAAAAATACTAATATATATATATATATATATATATATATATATATATATATATATATATATATATATATATATTAGTATTTTTAATTAGTTAATTAGTTAATACTATATATAAATAAATTTTGTTATTGTATGTTCATATTACTGGGGGAGTCTTTAGGTTGATATATCATTACTAATAATTTTAATTTGATTAGGTCTTTAAGTTTTAGGGTTTATAATTTTAAGAACAGTGTGTTGGTATGATCTTTAAATCCCACATTGTGTGATGGCTTTTTTCCTGGAGTCTGTATACTGTCTCTAATGGCGCTTTTCCACTACACAGTACCAGCTCGACTCGACTCGCTCGAGTCGGCTCGCTTTTCGCTCCGTTTTCCATTGCAGATAGTACCTCCACAATAGTACCTAGTCGTCATCATAGCGACGCCGCAAGAACCTGTCGTGACGTAATCTTCTACGCGACACACATCCGCTACTCACACACATAAACAATGGAGGAAATCGAGTCTATGTTTTTTTTTATCCTCGGGATGTGGCTGTTTCTCACAGCAAGACGGCAAACGTTGTTTCAGGAGAGGCTGAGGGCAGCAAAAAGAAAAACTGCTGATAACAACAGGAGAGTTTGGGAATTACTACAGAGTTCAGACTACGAGAGGAATCTGTGTTTTCAACGGCGACGCAAGAGGGTAAGTTATTATGCTAACGTTTACATATGTGTAAATACTATAAGTTACTACTTACAAAGTATTTGAACAACTTTATAGCTACCAGTATTACGTACTAAAATGTGTATGGTTTATGTGTTTCAGATCTGTTTCGCTTTGCAAAGTCGTCGCTGCAGACCGTGTGTTTGGGCTTTCAACCGAGCTACCGAGTGGTGGGATGTTATTTTTGCAGCAGAGCCTGTGGTGGCAGTGGCACAGGGTGTAGAGGAGGAAGGCAGTGATGTACGAGGGCCTGATGCGTTACTTTAATTGCTAAAAAAATAAATACATTATCGTTAAAAATGTTGTCTCTGCTGTTTTAAGGGTATCAGAGTATAAAATCTGAAAATACATGGTCAAACCCTTGTACAAAAGCAAACCATCAAAAAAGACACTTATTTGTAATAAGTTTCAAAAAGTTTTATTTAACCACACACACACAAATACAACAAACTCTAATAAAAAATCACACACAATTATATACATGTTACATGTAGTGCAAACAATACAGCAAAAAATTGCTGTATTTAATTACTAATATCTATACATTTTCAGTCCAGGGGTGATGGAACAGCGCCCGTCGGTTCAGTGCCTGTACTAGCTGGCTCAGGATTCCCAGAAAGGCCTGGTTGAAGGACGACGTTGCAGCAATCTCCTCCCTCCTCAAAGCCACTTCTATATCTCTTGTCTGTGCTGCTTCGTCCAGTACCATTTGTAAATGCCGCTCTCGCTGTGTCCGGTTCAACTCTGATTGCTCCACATCAGATGTCTGCATCTCCCTCAGGACAGTCAGCTGCTCCTGCTCCCTCTGTCGTTTCCTCCGTCCTGGACCAAAAATAATTACAATGAATGAATTACAATAAAGATAAACGATTTCACGTTTAATTCAAACATTGTGTATGTCTGGAAAGTTAGAAAAGTACTGAACAGGTTTATTAATGAATCTTGATTCCCATAACTGGGAATGCTTCCTGTTGCTATGCAAGTACATTGACGTTTATATAAATAATAATATATGATATACTAATGGGTTATAAACACGATTAATATTAATTTAATTATATTAATAAGTGTATATAGATTCACAGACAACATGCTAGAAGGTTTTACTTTTTCTCCTATTATTATACTGACCGGTTGCCGGTGTCGACGCTGCTGCGGGTCCCGTTCTCGACGCTGGTCTCGGTGTCGATGGTGCCAATGGTTCTGGTGCTGTTGTTACTGCCGACGCTGCAGCCGATGCCAACGTGGCATCAGTGGGAGCCACAGAACCATTCTCGGGTGTCGAAAAGGAATCTTGAATAGAAAGATCATACAAAAGTCAACACACTACGAAATAGCAATGGCAGGCAGCTAACGTTAGCAACTAGTTAGAGCTAAAAGTTAGCGGCAATTGCTATCTGTGACACAAGTTTACAGTCTTCATTGTTAGTGAGCTTCAGCTTTCCAAAAGCCAGCCTAAAGAAAAAAAAACTCTCAAGCAGAGTGCACCTACAGGGTTAATGTAATGTAAACTTAAAACACTTACCGTCCTCCATCAGCGACTCCAAAAAACTAGTGGCCGAGTCAAGACCACCATCCCTCCCGTTGCTCGCCGGTCTATGGCCGTAGATACTGTCCATCTGTTCGTACCTCCTCGTTTGACCACGGAGCATTTTTCCGAGTTGCCATAATACGTCTGGGACTGGGTAAATTATCACGCAATCTCTGGCCAAACTATTTAAAAATGGCGGGGTTATTCAGGATACTCCTTCCGTCTGGCTCTTGCAACGATGACGCGGTGAACAGTGACGATTCTCTCTGGCCAATCAGCAGTCTGTCGTGTGTTCACGTCACAATTTAGTATCGCCTCAGCCGGCTTAGAACCTCGCCGGAGGTGATACGAAAAAAAGGACCTGGAAGCAGGTACAGGTACAACTTTTACGCAGTGGAAAACCAAAAAAGGCCGAGCCCAGTCGAGGCGAGTCGTACTGGAACTGTGTAGTGGAAAAGCGCCATAAATGGCTCTTGAAGGTATTACCCCAGACCTCAGTACAGTAATTAATATACAGTAGGATGAATGAACAATATAAGATGGAGTACGTGGAGTACTGATTTGGTACGTTTACAACTACACATTATGGTGATACTTTTTGCAATTTTTGTACAAATATTTGCCATTTGTAGCCTTCAATTAACATTGTCATCTTTCTACGCTTTTCAAATATAATTTTTGTTTTTGTTCTATTTAATAAAAACTTATTACTGCTGAACCATTCCTTAACTATTAGTTGTAGGTCTTTACCCAATGACAGTATACTATACTATACTATAGACAACTTCCGCCCATTGGTTCCCTATTCACCGATATTGACATTACGACAATAAAATAGGGCAATAAAATGGCGGTTACATCCGGGCTTTTCGGCTTTTACTGCATAGTAAAAACAATAGTTTTCAGATAGCATAAACGGACGTAGTAATCAAAAATTGCCAGTGCTGTTGATCTTTTATTCCAAAAACTGTATTGACTGTCATTAAGTAGGTAAGATTTTGCAATAACACCATCTAAACAGGCAGTGAAAAGTTTCAGAGGAACTGAAGCAGACAAACTCTGATAATTCTTAAGATATACTAAATGTGAGAGATATGTTCTGTTTGTATGTATTCACTAAATGGTTCACTTGTTTTGATGTTGTGAACACAACCTTAACGTGTCCAATTGTAAATTTAATTTTTATTTTAATTATTGTATGTTATGTCAGGGACCTAACTAATGTGAATCTAACAAAATAAATAAAGATAAATCTGCTCCCAGTGCTGTGCGCAGTTTAAACATCGACATTGTGCAGTTTCAATGTATAAAGTATAAAGTTTAGTATAAAGCATAAGTTTTGTTATGCACTTCTTGTGCATAACACAATACATTTAAAATGTATTCAGTTTGAATGCATGTTTGAAAAAGCACAAACAATTGCCAAAATCACAAATAAAAATTGCTATTGCAAAATTCATAAGAAAAAAGGCAATATGATTATTTTGTCGATAAAGCCTTTTCCTCAGGATATAACCACTCAGATCTAGAACAAAACCTAAACTTCCTAAACATTGCTCTCCTTATAGCCTTTGTTACAGCCCTTTCACACTGAGGCGTGTAAATAAACAACACCGTGTTCCATCGGTCAGGCTTTTGTTCACAGTTCGCCACATAAAGTACAATAGGACTGTGGAGTTTTTAACCGCTCATTTGTGCAGCACTGTGCTTCTTAACAGTCTTTATCAGTTGTTGATGTGTAAACAGACATGTCTGAACTTTTCCAGTCTGCCAGACATCATGTTTTCATGTACTGCACACACAGTTAGCACACGTGATGACTCAATCTCCTGCTCCTAATGAATAAACTGCACAATTGAGAGAGTATTGTGGTTATTCTGCAGGCCTGAGCAGTCAGAAGGCATCCTGCTCAGCCTCGTTTTGAGTCAACCGTGCTTTAAATGACCACTTGCCCCTCTCAATAAAAACAGCAGCAGCATCAATCACACGTCTGCTGCAAACCTTTTTTTCTCCCTCCACACTCATCTGTTACGTAACAAACACTTCAAAGCCGCTTTTAAGCCTGCTGCTACCGAAAAAGGCCAAAGACAGAGGTTATAATAATGTAGCAGTTCATTAGCCTCTTTCTGTCTGACTATTCTTCTTAAGTTTCTGACAATACAGTCACCGCTCAAATGTACACTACACTTCTTCTACATCTTGACATTGAAAGAGTATTTGACTTGAAAGCATTCACTGACAAAACATCCCATTTTACTTTAAACTGTGTGCCAGCCAGCAGCCCAAGAGTCCTTTTACTGCAATCCAAAAGCATAGCATTTAATCACCATCCTATGAGCCTGGATCCTGTACTCAGCAACAGGACAGACCTATAAATCTTTCATGCATATGTATTTCCTCCTGCTGCCAGCAGAATGATATACCACTCGAAGATGCTCTTAGTCAGCTTTGCAATTTCTGTTTTCTGTTTTTCTTTGGTAAGTGGTACACAATTATTCTGTGCACAGATAAACAGATCTGTTTCTCCCTGACAGAATAAGCCTTTCTGGATCAATGAGATGCAAGCTGAAAGACAAGCATTGACAATCCCATTTGATTATGCCATTTTTCTTTAAACATGCCGCTCATTAATTAAGAGACGAAAAACTTCAAACGCACCCTCTTGTGTTGGCGCAAGAGATGTTCAGAAGTGGCTACACACACAGTAACCAACTGGCCCCACTCTCTTGTGGACACTTTTATGTAGCACACGTTGTTTACTGACATACATTTTCTGTTAATGGGGGGTATGTGGTGTGGATAATATGGTGGATAACGAAGTAGGTTAAGCCAACAAAACCCTTATTCTGGAGATGTTACTGTTGCTGCTCATCTAAAAAAAAAACATGATAACAGCTGGAAACAAAATTAGAATGGTATATTTAAAACTGTGCGAGTGCGAGAATGTATTTGTGGACAAGTTTTGCACAACTAGTAGCTTGGTCTCAAGAGCTTTGTTGTTTTCAGTTCAGTTCACTTTCAGTTTATTGTCATATGCACTTGGCGGTAAAGAGCAAACCACTTATTAAGGTCTTCTGGGTCAACAACTGGTCGTGTGTAAAGCTTTCTAGATAATTTTTTTTACTTGTTGGACTCTGTCTAAGGAGCACCTACAATTGCTATATTTCTTGCTAAGATAAGGGAGATAAGTAGTTGTAGTTTTTGCGGCATTAATAACAATTGTGTTCCCACAACTTGCTATCAAATATAAGGAAAAAGAGATACACATACAGTGGCAGGTTTATAAAAAACAAAAGTCTTTTATAGCAGATGTAATGAGAGCCTTTTCAAAATACAACAACATAATCACATTAGTTTGGCTTCTTAAATTTTTTTTTATCAAACTGATATCCAACAGTTTTGTCCTTAAAATCTCTGTTTGTTTCTTACCTTCAATGCTGAGTTCAAAGCAGATATGGCAAAAAGATAAGGTCCCGGTGTCTGTCTCGAGCTTGCATACACTACAGATGTTGTCATCGTTCAGGTCAATATTCACAAATTGCTCCTCTTCGTCCATTGTGCTTCTGTTAAGATAGACGAAAGAAAACTGTGTGTGAGAGCAGAGCACATGGCTTAATTCAGAGCCGCCAGTTCTTTCTGACTAATTAGGTCATGGTATCACTAAACGTATTAATAATGCAGATTTTGGCAGTCTCCGGTTGGAAAATGGTTTGGGGTAAAGAAAGTCTTGAAAGAGGTGCAGAAATGCAAAATACAGGCTATATTTTGTCTCCAACCAGAAGGTCAGAGCAGAGGTTAAGGTACATAGCAACAGCTCTGAGTTGGAGTCAATGGCTGACACAGCAGTTTAGGGGCACTCAATGCAAGAAGGTCAGCCTGACGATAACTCACTGGGTCCCAACACATTCAACTGAGAACCCAAACACCAAATTAAACACAAGACATTTAGTCAGTGAAATGTTTCACAACATAAATTTAAATCTTACATCAATAGCAATATGATGATGTCACTGATTTAGTGAATACAACTTAATGTACTTTTGATTTTAGTGTCAATTATTTAGCTGTTGTTTCCACACACAAAAAACATCACAACCCCTTTACATAAATAGTGCAAAAAAAAAAAAACATCATAACAAAAGTAAATTAACATTAGTCTTTTGCTTTTAAAATGTGAACATTTATGTTACAAAATGGCAATAGCATGGTATCTATAAACTTAGCAGCACATACAAAAAAACAACAGTAAGCATCATTTGTTAGAAATTATACTTCCTAATAACTTGAAACACTAACCAACAAAAACATCTGTGTAAATGTGTGATCTGGCTTTACCCTCGGATAATCGTCCAAATTCTGACAAGAAAAATTTTATAAAATAAAACCGTTATGGCCTAGTAGCTTCTGCATTTACAGAAGAGCTTTGTGTAAGGAAAGAGTAAGAACCTCAGATCCCTATCAGAACTTATAACGTGCCACAAACAAGGATGTAGCTACTTTCTGAAATCCATTCGTCGAATAAACACAGATTAACATATACAACAGACAGACTATAGACTACTAAAAGATGACCAGTCGGTTGTGATTACAGCTGTAAAGGGGTCTAAGGATAAAAATTAAAAAACTTTGGACTGCATGTGGTAAGGACAGACGTAGCCTATTGTTGAAACATTACTGTGTTATTTGTGCTGATATAACTCAACACTAGACATATATGTACATTTTAGCTGTAGCCTATTGTTGCTGGTACCGAGGATTGTGTGTCCGTTAATGCCATTATAGATCATTTGCTAAGTTAAGCTAGCAGTGCGAGCATCATCCACTCGAACAATTCCGTTATTTAGCGTCCATAACCTGTTAAAACAACGACCAAATTCGGGCTGCCATCAAAATATTCCTACACTGTTTTAATATATCACTTTTATACCTTTACTTTTGGGTATCTTCGACCAGGTACTCCTTTTGTGTTTGCCCTTCTTCTTGTCTGTAGGCATAAATACACGCGAATGCTCCCCGCGTCACGGCAAATCCACAGCAGTTTCTGTAGCCTCTTCGGTCTCTCACAGGAACATACCACTAGTTTTGAGGGGGGAGACTCGGCCGAGTAAGTTTTCACTTTAAAAGATCTACACAAAGGTAGATGATACAAAAGTGATGTAAGTAATATTAAATGTATTATTCTAATGTAACCACTTTCCTTTTCTGGTGTTGATGTCTGTTTTGCTTTGTAAAGTTTAATCACGTAGTACTCCAACCCCTTCTCTACAAATGCAAGAATCCTCACCAGCGTCACAACGACGTTTAGAAAGCTGAAGTGGGCAAAATAGTTTTTTAAAGCAAACTACAACTCTGTTTTAACACGTTCTGTATTGAGTGTTGAGTTTTATAATGACATCGACACCAATATAACTGTGCTTTAACATTGACCTACAAAGGGCAAGCTCATTGTTGTTTCTTTCTTTCGTTTCTATCCACACGTGGGAATCTCCCAGGGAAAAGCAAGTGAAAGAGGTGATGGTAGTTTCATTTTATGTTATTTGCCGTTGAAGGTAACATTAATGACCAACCTCAGCGGTAGACGGCCAGAAATAGTTACCTAGGTTCAACCGTGTATAATTAAAGGCATAGTGAAGTTTTCAAGTGTGGCCCATTGAGCTCCCAACCCCCATCTTAGTCAACAATAAAGATAACATTCTACTTAGCCGGCAGACGTACTCTTGCTCTGGTAATTTTAGTGAATCAGTGAGATAGTTAAATGAAATATCAAGTTACTTCAGTGGCTATTATACGCTATTCACGAAAGAGGAACCCTGATTCTGACACCACCGTTGGCTATATTTAGCCACTCAACTACAATATGTAAAGATAGAAATATATTGTATTATTTGGCATACAGGCTCATACTATATGAAAGCATGACAACAGCAAATATTGTAATTATGGTAATTGTCACAAAATAAATGTACATTTGTAGGTAGAAGAGCTCTTATGTTAGCCTGGCTTACCAGACCCACTGACTTACACTTTCTGAGCGCATTAAGAATAGCTGGCCAGGCTACTCTCATCTGGCTTTGGGCTCAGTTGAAATGAGACAAACACGAGCTCTTGCCAATCAAGGTCTCATGAGCAGCTCCTACGACGCCCCCTGCTGGACAAACAGCATATGCATTATCAAACGCGAAATGCGCTACACTTTTCTAAATTAATGCATAAAAGAAAAAAAGTTTTCATATCAGCAAGACCCCATTTCCTACTCAATGCTTAAAACATTTACATGTTAACACTTTACCACTTATCTCTAATTAATTCAAAAGTTGTCTCTTTACCACAGTAAACTGGACATAAGAATAAGAGGCATATCAGTTGTAATTTTAAGAACATCTTGTCAATATGTCTTTACAAATCAGCTTTTGCTTTGATGATGCCTTTACTTTTTTAAATGCTCCACAGCTGACTGCCAAGACTGATGTCATACAAAGACAGATCCTGGCATGTCTATGAGCTGCTCAATTAACAAATAGCAGGGACATATTTTTACACTGTGGTTAATGTGGTTACCATTTCCCCTTCCTTCTCAGCATAGGCTTGAGTCTTTTAACATGCCATGATATAATCAGCCTTTTCTAAGGAAATCAGACTCACTTTAAGTGGCACATCAACAACCCACGAGTCCTTTTAACAAACTATAACCAGCCCCTCCCAGTCTTGTGTCTTTTAGAATCATACTCTATGGGCTTTGCCTTTGCGTTGTTTGTCATAAATCATAGACTTCACTGTTGAATTATACCTACAATCATGTTTAACCAGAGGCGAGCCACATGTTGTGGCTTGCCTTCTGTCCTCAGATACAAGACCTCAGATCTTGTTCTTCTAGTTCAGTGAGGTTAAAATGAGAAAATAAATAAGCAGAAAATAGCTCATAGCTTCAAATGCACTCTTTATGTAGCAGACCTACCCCAGTTACATATTTTTCCTTTTATACAATTAACCACTTAAAATGCCATTTAACTAGAATTTTTCTAAAGCATGGTTTCAAAGTGAATGTAATCAGTTTTACATTTTTTACATTTTTAGTTGACGCTTTCATTCAAAGCGACTTACATTAAGGTTCCATTCACCAGTGTTACAGCTGGAACACCACTGGAGGCAAAGTGGGTTAAGTCTTGCCCAAGGACACAACAACAGTATGAACTGTGGGGAGAGCGAGAATCGAATCGCTAACCTTCCGTTTGAAGGATGACCGCTCTACCACTGAGCCCCCTATATATTTAGTGGTTTAAATTTGAGGATCATAAGTTCTGTAAGCCACGGCTATCCTCTGTATCATGAACCTTGCAATACTAGTGACTTTTCTATGGTTCAAGCTGTTAAAATCCTCCATATTTAACAGGAGCCAGACATGACTCAACTAAACAACTGCCTTACATCTTTTCCGTCAAGAGGGAGGGTTTGCAGGTCAAGAGGGAGGGTTTGCAGGTAAGTGCAGAGTTGTTACGAGCACTTCACTGTCACTACAGTAAAACAATACAGGCAATCCCAACATTTCCCAACACAATCCCAACAATTACTAACACTTCTACTGAGTAATAGACAAGGCCAAGATAAACCTCTGTGTTTTTGAATAATCAGAGAACATTACTACTTTTGTTTTTAATACCAACTCCATCATATGTTATTTTTGTCCAACACTTATTCTAAATACTTTAACTGTGTTCTTTAGGCCTACATCGCAATGTAAGCTGTATAAATGAGCTTTTTCTCTGCTTTGTTTAATAAGTTAAAAAACAAAGAAAAACTACATTTGAAAAGGAAGCTAATCTAACCAGACTTCATGATTACATTGTGTAATGTCTGTCCTAGTCTGTTACCTATGTCCCAGTGACTAAGACAAAGGTAGGCGGAAGGAAGGAGGTTCTTGAAGCAGTTCATTCATGAGTGTATGATAAGCCATCTGAACTCTGACCTCACGACAGAAGTGATGACTCAGTCCTCGTCTGAGTCCTCAGAAGCTTAATCTTACAGAAAGAAAATAAAGATGTGTAAAACTTAGTTGTGCATTTAGTTTATCTACAATGGTAAAAGATAGCCCAGGGGAACACACACACACACACACACACACACACACACACACACACACACACACACACACACACACACACACACACACACACACACACACACACACACACACACACACACAAAGCTGTAAGAAGAGAGAAGCTACAATGGACTACCTTGTAAGGGCACATCACCTGGGGAAAAAAAGTATGAGAGCTCTATGTACACAGAAAAGGTTCGGATAACACACATTTGCCAAGTCATTTTCTGGGTCTCGGCAAACACAAGCTATAAAAACAGGACAATTACAAACACCAGCCGCCCACAGTCAGTTACTAGGTTACAAAAAGGCGAGTCCTCAAGGCATCAGATCTGGCATGTTGGTTTAAGGAGTGATGAAAAGGTAAAGTGGTCTGAGGAATTAGCCAACAGGCTGGAATTGCAGGTAGAACATCCTCGCCCCTTGTATTTTTGCTCCCTGAGATCCCCCTCAGGGATGGTTCCCATGAGCTGTGCCAACTCGAGCGTGCTATGTGGGGTCTGGAGAAGAGATAATAAAAAAAACTGAAGAGCCTGCAGATGCAGACATGCCAACTGGGCCCCTCAGTGTGAAAATAGCTGTTTACACTGAAGATCTTTTTCTCAGACAAGCCTTCAGTGCACTCCAGGCATTAGTAAGCATGTACTTTAGCCAAACAAAAAAACATAATACTGACTAAATATTTATCTTTAAAATGTTTAATGATGTAGCACTGACCTGTAACAGATACAAAACACTGAAGTACTTTTATAAATGCTGGCTTTTACATGGCAGAATCTTGTTGTGACCTAAGTGTTTGGTCTCTGAAATAACTTACAGGCATACTGGCTTCTTGTGTCACTGTGCACAGAGATAACAATTCTGATACATAACACGTGCTTGTTCAGTAAATATGTGCTTGTGAAGTAAAAAAAAGAGTACATTTTAGATATAAACACAACAAGGATATAACTCCTTAAGTTTCTATTTACAGTGTACATATTTACAAACACGTTTTCAACCCATTACAAAATGCCTACAGTGCAGAAAGGGCTCAAAAAACCGTGGACAATCTCTCCTTAACTTTGTGACACAAATTAAGTTTACAATAAAGAATACATTCTGCACAGTTTATTTTTTTGTTAGCAGGGAGCAGAGGCACATTTTGGACTAGTGGGCTCTGGACTGGTGGTTTGTGGACTGTCTTTGTCGTTTTGCTCTGTAAGTTTGAGAATGACAACTTTCCTCTGAAGATGCTTAACTGTTGGTGTTGGTGATTGTTTCTCAGTTGAAGGTTGCACTGAGCTATCATTGACAAAGTCTTGGAAGTCCTGTGGCACTAGCATTGTAATGATGTTGGAATATCCTCCCTGTACTGCCAGGTGTAATGGTGTAAGCCCCTGCTTGTCTGACAGAGCGCCACCATCTGGGCAGTGATGGAGAAGCTCTTTCAGCACATCAGAGTGGCCGTTCTCTGCTGCCAGGTGGCAGGAGTTGCGGAGCGTTTGGCTGCATCTGTAGGGTTCTGCCCCCTCTTCTATCAACATCTTGACTGTGGCCAGGTGGCCTCGCTGGGACGCTAGATGGAGAGGGGTCAGACCCTGGGTGTTCTGTGCATGAATGTCTGCCTGGTGTTTGATTAAGAGGCGGGAGGTGCTCGTGTGGCCCGTCTCTGCCGCTACGTGCAGAGGTGTGTTGAACCCAGACGATGTTGTATGGACATCGGCTCCAAGTTCAATGAGGATACGCGCCACTCTATACTGCCCCCTCTGGGATGCAAGATGCAGTGGTGTGCGGCCGTCTGTCGTCTGCCCATCTACATCTGCCCCAGCCTGTTTAACCAGAAGTTTGACAATTCCCAGGTGACCCTGCCAAGCAGCAAAGTGGAGGGCTGTCCAGTTGTCCTTTCCTTTGAGTCGAACATCAGCCCCTCGACTCAGAAGCACCCTGATTACGTTCTCCTGACCGTGTTGGCAGGCAACATGAGCCGGAGTACGGCCTTGACCATCAATCTCATTGATGGCCGCGCCTCTGTCCAGCAGAAGCCGAGTAATCGCCTCATCACCATTCTGTGCAGCCCAGTGCAGGGCTGTATATTGGTCTTCATCCTTGGCATTGACATTGGTGCTACGCCGGCCAAGCAGAAGCTCCGCCAAAGGCTTTAGATGTTTCTCAGTGGCCAGGTGCAGGGGAGTGGAGCCCCGAGAGTTGGCAAGGTTAGGATTGGCATTATTCAGCAGAAGGAACTTCACAGCTTCCTCATTGTGCAAGGTGATGGCATAATGAAGAAGGCTGTCCCCTCCATCCAGCAGAAGGTCCACATCCTGAGGCTGCAGGATCTTCATCAGCTTAGCTGTGTCTTTAGTCCTGATTGCCTCACATAGCTTCCGCTTTTGGACTTCAGCAGAATCTGAGTGAGCACAATAAAAGTACAGACTTTAAACCTTTTGCAGCACAGACTACTGTTTCTTTTTTTTTTTCAATGAGGGACTTACCACATGTGTTTTCCTTCTCAAAGGAAAGTGTAATAGAATCTTGAGATGAGAAGGCTGAATCTGCAGAGGAGATGCCTGACAGCCTTTTACAAGTGTTCTCTTTGCTGTGACAGCTGTCCTCTTTCAATCTATCAAAACTTCTAGAGATTCCAGAATCCACCTGGCTGAGCAGTTCTGACAAACTGTAATCCTTTTCCGGCAACATGGCAGACTTTGGGCGGACTGGCATGTTGTCTTTTCCCTGTAGTGCATAGTTAAGAAAATTTGGACAAGCTGTTTTTAGTTTACATTCCATTCCTTTAACACACTGGCAATTAGCTGCCACTGTAAATCAAAACCCCTCACAGAAGTGTTGTTGACATTCTGATTATATACAAAACCTAAAGTATGATAAAACACACACAAAAAAATTACTTTTTAAAGTGTTGTGGTCCAGAAGATAGGGTTAGTAGGTGTGTAAGAAACAGGTGTACACTCTCCTTCACTTTGTTTGTTTAATGTCACGTACACACCATAAAAATTATAAGTAGACTCAAGTTAAACAATCTCATCTGTCAACATTCCGTTTTAGTGATGCAACTGTGCGTCAAGATCAAACATTAACAGAGCATATGACTTATAAGTTATAATCATGTCTAGAGCTCCTTAGGGGTAGGTCCTGTATAGTCTGGGCATTTAGTTACACATTAATGTCAAACACCATAGATAAAACAGAAAATACAGGCATTTAGGAAAGTAGAGAGTATCTGGTTGTTTATGGTACACTGTTTTTCTTTCAATTTAAAACGGAAGAATAAACACCAGCGTCCTTCTTTTTTCCTGATTCATGTTTGAGATAAAATAAAAAGTACATAGTTTGGCATACATGTGTCTGTGATATAATGTTGTTTGCCCTACCTCATCAGGAGTTGGCCTTTTAGGTGATGTTGGCTCTAGCTCTGATGTAGATAAGGTGGGGGTCTTTGGTTCCTCCTGAGGTTTAGAGCAGAGCTCTTCTGCTTCAGATGTGATTTCTGGAAGGACAGTTTTATTGTCAGGCTTTGGTAAAATAAAAAAAATTGTGGATTTGGAAAACTATATTCAAATGTTCTTATTCCCTTGTGATCATAACTAATGCTGATAAATGAGATGGCACTAAAAACGTGTAATCAAAAATGTACCCTGGAAGCTGGGTCTTGCATTGGGATTGGTGGCCCAGCAGTGCTGCATTAGGCTGAGGAAGCCTGTACATGTGGATGGTCGACAGCGAGGCACGGCCCCCAGGTCTGGACGGACGCCTTTTACCACCTTCACCATGATCTGCAGGATATTATTCTCCCCTGTGTAATAAAAACATAACATCAGTATACCAAGATAGTCATTAATGCATTGCTTTATCACAGACATGTTCAGATTAAGAAGAAGGTACTATTTACTCATGACGCTAAGAGAATATACTTAGTCTATCAGTGGAATTAGCCAAGTAAATGATTCACAACAAACAGGCAGAGGCATTGCTCACAGGTACTTCACCTCCTATTGTAACCATAATACTCTCACAGCAGCACAGAGGACATGCCTCACTTTTTAATAATGTCTGGATCAACATAGGTGGTGCCAGGACAAGCTTGGCAACCCTTATCCAGAGACTTCTCCTCAAAAGTAGTCAGGTTCCTTGAAGTGGACTGCTACCTGATATGCCTGGGAAAATACACATTGCATGCAGTCTAGCCCTGTCCACCTGGCTGCTTTGGAATTCAGAAAATAAACATGTACAGTGCAATACCTGTTTAAACACTCAAATTGCTCACCTGGGGTCATGACTTTAGGGAAAATTATAAAATAGACACAGGGAGTCAGTGAAAATACTGACTGTGTGTTTTAGGTCATGAGCCTTCTGTAAAATCTAAATAATCCAATCTCAGTCTCTGAGAAATACAATCAAGTTTATTCATAGAGCACTTTAAATAACAACGTTGGCCAAAGTGCTATACACTGACAATAAAAAAACAACATGTAAAACTAATAAAATCAACAAGATAAAAACTAAATTAAAATAAGAGTAAACACAGTAAAAGTCAACATCTCAAACTGTGTTAAAAGCCAAAGAGAAGAAATGTGGTGTAAGAAGTGAGCTATACAATGTGAGCTGTACTGTAAAATGGACTGGTATGTTTTAGATAAGACCCTGACTTAACTGAACCATCTAGACTAAATTGAATTAATAATGTTTTTAATGATTTTTCTTTCACTTGGTTGATGCTTACCTTGGTAGGGCTTTTTCTGTGTCAGGATGCCCCAGATGACAATAGAAAGCTGTAAAAGAAACAACATATTGGCTGTCAGAAATACATTCTGCGTGCACCTAAATTTAGTTTCACAGTGAGACAGTGCCGAACTCACCTGTAAACGTCATGCTTGGTGTCTGACACTCTGTCCTTCTCTATGATGCTCTCAGGAGGCAAGTACGCGATTGTGCCGCAGAAGCCATCTCTACTAATATCATCAGCCCGTGACAAGCCATTCCACCGGGCCAGGCCAAAATCAGATATCTGAGAGAGGAGACAAGAGAGATCAGATAAGATGCATCAGTGTGTGCTTATCGTGACACCGATGACTAATTTTACCCAATAAGTGTGACAAAGCAGCTAAGTTTTTAGTATGTGCCTACAGTGCAATGATGAGGGCAGACCATGTCTCAGCATGCATGAGGAGAAGAGGCTTGTCACGTTTGCAGGGAGTGCACACCCACACACATTTATGGATTTAATAGGAGTTGCACAAAACTTGTCGGGACAGGCCTGGCTAAGGTGTTTACATCCAGATATTAAACTTGAGAATGAATGGTTCCCACCCATTGCCTTCCCATAAATTTAGCTGTTAAAGCTAAAGTTTAGACAGTGAGAAACTGTCCAAACTCTGTCAGCTCAGAGCAGTGATAGGCTGTCATTCTTTAAGTGATCAAAGGGTACAATACCCCTCACAGCCAAAAACACAAATTACATGAAAACTCTAAGTAAAGCAGATGTACACTAGGCTGTACTTATAGACCTACAATATTTTTATTATAGCAATTAAACACAAGTTCACATTATTGGGAAGGAGAAAAAGAGAGTAAAGGGACGTAAAAAATATATTTCTACCTTGACATGATAGTGTGCATCAAGCAGGATGTTGGCTGGCTTAAGGTCTAGATGGAGCAAAGGTGGGCTCATGCAGTGCAGGAAGTTCATGCCCACTGCAGTTTCATGGATAATGCGGAATCGGAGCTCCCAAGGCAGTGGCTCATTGACCAGCAGGGTCTCCAAAGAACCTGTCTCCATATACTCCATGACGAGGCCCTGGGGGTCATCACAGATCCCATATACTGGCAGGATGTATCTGAATTTAGCTGCTTCCATCTTCTTGGCCTCCTCAAGCAGCTCTAAACGCTCCCTGTCATTAAAACAAACAACAATGTTTCAACAGTCTGCAGCTAGGTGGATCATTTTGTTCACATGTTAGAAATCAGTGATCTCTTAAAAACATTACATTTTGCTTGTTTTATTTCCTTGCCTCTAGAATCTGGACAGCAGTGCTGTTCTAAATTCTAGTTTCATAACATCTTCCATTATGAACATGCAAGAATGATCCAGGGCTATGAACATGTGGCCATATTAATTAATTTACCAATTTACCTTCATCTACTGATTATTCTCCTGACCAGCAGGCTTTCTAAAGCCTCAAGGACATTCCAGTGGAAAGTATCTGCAAAATGTAGGAGGCTAAAACAGAGCTCTGGTTCTCTGTTGCTCAACCTTTGCACAACTGCCTTTATCAGCCCTGGCTACATGACACAGTTCAAACATAACTGGTCAGGTCATTCATGCGCTCAGTGCACACAGCTCAACTTAATCTTGCTTTTAAAATGCTTAATGAGGACAGATAAAGATAAACGTATTGCATGACTACATTCACAAGAATGAACTTTAAAGGCTGATGGTAGGTGAGCTGGACTGGGAATAGTGTTCAATAAGGTGAAATGTGATCCATCCATTAGAGTTGTTTAGAAAGCCCCTGGTGTGCAATTTGTATCAGGTTTCTCCAGGATTCATGTTCTATAGGAGGAGGTGAGCAGGGAACAATCCACAAAACTGGGCAAAAAGACCTCACCATAAGCAATAATAGACAGACACTTGTCAAATAAGTCCCACCTATTATTCCAAGTGCTTCTAAGCAGTCTTGCAATACCAAACAATGTCCTTGGTGCAAGAGAGAGGCCCGGTAGGACCGGTTCAACAACTCCTATTGTTTATGCCACACAGCGACAGCCTTCATCCCAACCAGACAAAGGTGGCTTTGAGTGTGTGTGTGGGGGGGGGCAGTCAAATTACAGTTTATGTACTCTGCAGATGTTTGGAGATGTCTCTGGTTCAGGTTCAGCGAATGCTTTAGGTTGTGCCACAGGTTTGTTGAGGATGTTTTTTTGTTTTGTGTTAATGTTGACTTCCTGTTTGTTAGTCAGTGAGCTAATGTGTATTGGGATATGTTTAATCTTGTTTGCCAAAATGACATCTGCAATTAAAGTCAGCTACCTTGTTTCTCATAGACAATCAAAATGATTCACTGTTGCCAATATTTAACAGAGAGGACAGGTGCCTTGTGTTTATTACTTAGTGCACCTAAAAATGTGACAAGGTTGGCATTTTTAATTAATTTATTGCATTCCAATAAAACTACTAACTACAAAAATATATTTAGATTTTGATTTATGTTGGCATTTACAATCATTTACCATGACCTCATGGTATGTGTATGGCCAGAATGCAGAGAACACTGGAAACTTTAACAGGCATGTACAGGGAAACGCAACATGCAACATGAACAGGCCTTCTTGACTACCTATCAGATACCTAATGCCTCGCAAGTAAATGCAAAAAGTCTTATTCACATAATACAAGAACTACATCAACATTATTCATGAAGTTCCTGTAGTCTTAAAGCATGATTCATAGTGATGCAATAGATACAAGATCTACACAAGGGCTTGTGTCATTTCCAGCAACACTTGAGGGCAAAGACCACCATGTTATCTTTTATTAAACATTTATTTAAAAGAACTCCTCCCTGAGGCTAATAAAGGACAATGTCTTTGTTGAATAGCACAATCAGTGTACAGCCTTTAATGTATGAGTCTTGTTAAAATATGTAAACAGTTCTGGCTGTGGGCAAAGTAGGCCTAATTTTGCCCTGAGGTGGAAGCAGTATATTATTCATCAAAACCCAGCATGAATGTTATCTAAAAATCTAAAGTAAGGCTTTTGTTCGGGACAACTACTGCACACGAAAAAGAGTAGCAGTTTTTAAAGATTCCACATTAAGAAAAGGCCTTTCAATGTGTATACAATCTGTGGTCTCTCTAGAAAGAAATTTAAACCAGACAGGTCATCATAGAATGGAAACAAACGCTTCTTATCAGAAAAAATGCACATAATGTTGTTCTACAAATACATTAGTAAATCCCTGTCAGAGAATGGCCAAACAGCTGTGACTTACTTCTCCTCCATATGAAGGCAGGGAGGGCACTTGATTGCCAGACATGTTTTCCACTGTATGTGCCGGACTTTGTATACTTGTCCAAAACCACCTGAGCCTATTTTCTCCCAACTGCCAAATTCAGAGGAATCAAAAGTCCTTAAAAGCCCCATATTTTCATGGGGAGACTCCGGGACATCCATATTCGAGCTGAAAAAATATTCAGTAAGGTATACTCCTCTTTTCTTCGTCTCCGATTCACAATCTAAGGAAGTTAATTCAAGCACAAACCTGCTGCTTGTGAGCTTTTCCTTGTTTTTCCTCTTGTCTAACCCAGTCAGGTCCCTCCCTCTCTTCAGGTAAAGGTGGGAGGAGCCAGTGCTGTGACATCACTTCCTAGATCTGAAAACACAAGGAAAAGAAAGAAAAAGCAAAAACAAGACAGGCCACAAGGCAATTTGCTGTCACTGTATGCCTTCACACTATTGTTAACCATATAACCTGCAGTTGGATGCTTTCTCATGTTTCTGCTAAGAAAAGGAGAAAATAATCTTTGCTATGTGCCTGAGTCTAAAAGCTAAGGAATGTGTTATTTCATAAACAGCTTTTGTCAATTGTCCCACTGTAGGTCATTATCCAGCCATCACTGCCTCAGGTCAGAACAGGGAATATACCTTAACAATAGGTGGGTTATATGATATCAACCCAGTTTGGGAATGTATGTATTTATCTTTTCAGCACAAATCCATCACTATAAGGGAAAAGAGAGATTCCATAACAACTGGGGATTGTCAAAGTCTAACAATAGGCTGACAACCCAGACTGAAAACCTTTTGGGAACCATTACTACTGAACATTAAGGCTTATGTTATAAATAATTCTGTTATGTAGACAATGGTGAATCTGGAGGTGATCAATAGTTTTTTCAAATACATTTTTTACTTTTTTAATCTGGATAACATTGTGATAGATGAGTATTTCTAGTCTATTGTTTTCTTTTTGTTTGAATAAAGACCGGTTTCTCCCAGTTTTCGTAATACACATAAAAGTAGGCTTATTTATCACAAAAGAGTCTCACTACTGTTAAAGCAAACATTAATCAGGAACACATTACCATTGTTACAATGATCCATCTCCCTGGCAGGTGGGCCATTAAGATGCTGCAGGTGGGGCATTAAGATGTTACAAAGAGCATGGATTTGGTGTGCATGGGACTGTCATTCCAAAAGGTCACTCTGAAATGTGCAGTTGAGCGTTCAAGACTGGTAAACTACACAACTGCTTACTAAATGTTGATTTCAAAATATGTTTGCATTTGCAAAATGATATCCAGTAAAATGCTATTGGCATGGTGGAATAAGCACTCACTTGATCTGCTTGGTTCCTTAATTTAATTAAACTGGAAGGACAAAAATGTCATTAAGGAGATTGTAGAAACATTAAATGCTACTTATTGGTCGTCAACTCATTTTGCCTCCCAATGTAGCAACTCTGCAAAGAGACAATTACCATAGGCAGCACACTGGAGGTGAAACTAGGTAGGCGGTGTAAATGAGACGAGACGCTTTTTGAGGCGAGGTTCAAGCCCTTGTGTGTAGTGTAAACGTGTTCTCAGAAACACATCAGCCTCCCAGGCACCATCATGACTCCTGACCCTAGAATAAAGAAAGAAATGCTTTAGTTGATTGCTTTTTGTGAATAGTCATCTCCATTTGTTGTCATGCTTATGATCACAGACACTCCATAGATGTTAAATAGACCCAGATACATACCTACATACATAATGTTAATGACTTATGACCTTTTCCTTGAGTACAGAGCAAATACCTAAAGGCTATTTGCTTCTTTAATAAGCAAGTTAAACTGGTCTAATTCTGGGGGCATGTTCCGTCTGTATTTTCTAAAAGTACAATTAATCAACAACACTTTGCCTTTTATGAATAGGCCTATTTCTTGTCAGATATTAGATGGTCTAATTATTCAATAATCTGATTATGCTATAGGCCACCACGTTGTATCACTTGAAACGCTGGTTTTATTAGCTGCAACTGAAGTAGTGTGATTAGTTGACCTTTTCTACAGGCTGTTATAGCATCGGCTACTATCCCGGGACTAAACTGTGGTCCGAAGGTCACATGTTGTTGTTGTTGTCCGAGTCCCGCTTTTTGGCTGCCTTTCAAACGGTTGTAACGGTAGGCTAACAAAAGTGCAAAAGTACAAAATGTCGTAAATTCAAAACGCATATGTCACTTAGTAACAACATTTGCAACTAATTCCTCAATCATGTGCTATATCGTTATTGTTGTTTGTCAAATGCTTGATCTATCGATTAAATTAAATGCACTATTGGCCTATATGTTTTACAGTCACCATTAACTTGTTCCAAAATGGCGCCTTCTGGTGGATCTTCTGTATAAATGCAGAACGTACAAAACACGTCGCTTCAGCTGTAAAAACAGTACACAAGCTCATGTTTTACACAAACCTGCCGTCGTTATTTCGGCAGACATCTAAGACGGATCTCACGACGTTTGGAATAAGCATCGGCACTAGCTACTGTCCCTATACAGAGCAAAACTGTGGGCCCTCTGCAAAAGGCTACCTGGCCATTGTCTCAGCCAACCGTTTCATTGTGTGCCAGTACCACACCAGCTGCTTACCTTTTTTTTTTTTTTGCTTTTTATGGTTTTCTTAATTGCCTTTTAACCCCATAAATGATGCATAGAAATTTGTACATGTCTATAGACTACTGGCACATCTTGACCCCCTTTACTAAAATCATTATTTAATCTTTGGTGCTCCATGAGGTTGAGAGTGTGGCTTTTAGTTTTGTTATATTAAGTCTGTTGTAATATTATTAATAAATAATAAACTGGGGCTCAGCGATAGAGCGGTTGTCCTATAACCGCAAGGTTAGCGGTTCAAATCCCACTCTCCTGGGTTCACACTGTCGTTGTGTCCTTGGGCAAAACACTTAACCCACCTTGCCTCCAGTGCCCCCACTCTGGTGTATGAATGTGTGACAATGTTTGGTGGTGATCGGAGAGGCCGTAATGTCTGCCACGTCTCAGTCAGTCGGCTCCAGGGTAGATGTGGCTAAAGATGTAGCTTACCACCACCAGTGTGTGACTGTGGAGTGAATGAATAATGGATTGCCTGTATGCGCATTGAGTCCCTTGGGTCCCTTGGGAGAAAAAGCGCAATATAATCCATTATTATTAAGTGTGTTGTGGAATACAACATAAATTATACACACCAAGTCAAAAGGTATTTTGTTTAAAAATAATACAAAAGACTTGAACAATAATTACAGTATACAAATCAAAAATCATAAGTGATCTTGCTATACATTGTAGTTTATTTGACCTGCCCCATTGTTTGTAGTGTCCAGCAGCAGATGAATGTATGTTAAAAACATGCTGGTGAGGCATTTACATTTTTAACAAGTTGCTTTGGTTCAAATGTGTAAGAGATACAAATCTGGCTACAAGTACCATTTTAAACTGATGTGTATCAGCATCAAGTGACAGTAAAAAAAAACTTTTTTTACTTTCATGGGGATAGAGAGGCATCTGGTGAGGTCCATTTACTCTACAGTATGTAACATAGTGTGAGGCGGCCAGCGCCTCAAGTCTTTAGTAGCTAAACATTTGCTGAGTGGAGCCACTCTGAGAGGTAGGGGGCTGGTTCTGTCCAGTCTGTCCAAGCTCCCGGCCCTGGCTCTGTGTGTCCTGGTTTTCCTCCGGCCCCACTACTCCTGGTGCAACTTGGCCACCCTCTGCTGGGGGGACAGGCCTCCAGGCCAAAGTCGGGGGCTCAAGCTGGTGATTCATGGGATTGACCAGGGTGGTTAGGTTAATGAAGTGAGCCACAGACTGCTGAGCTGGTCCTCCGGTGGGACCCACTGTCTCAGGGACAAGCTCAGCTGGACGGTTGTGAAGCATGGCCGAGCCACTGACAGTGTCAAAGGTCACTGTGAGGATGGGGTTGTCTAGAGTGATTGGCCTGTCACTGGCTGACAGGTGACCCACAGCTACAGGCTGAAGGCTGGTGAACTGAGCAGGGGCCGGGCTGGTGATGGGAGTAACCGTAATGTTGGTCAACCCCACTGAACTGTTGGGGGAGGAAGCAGTAGATGCACTAGGGTCAGCAAGGACCACCACCTGAAAAGTTACAAAAATGATATTAGCTAAGAACATTTACAAGTGCATACAGGTAAAGTTAAGTAGGAAAAAATGATTCCTTATCCGTCACTTCCTGCTTATTCAAAAGAAAAGTCTTATTGTTGCCATTTTGATTATTTATGTGGTGAAGAACAAAATTACTTTCTCAAATATTGTTCACAAATCTGTCCAAATCTGTGTTAGTGAGCACTAATAAATAAATCTTTGAGTTCAGCTTATTTAAAAAATGGGGGCAAAAACAAAAGTGTTGCATTAACGTTTTTGTTCAGTATAGTATGAATTGCAAATTTATTTTTTAGTAATTGTTACTAGTTTTAATTCAGAAGGTTTACACTTCTACCTGTTGAATACTCTGCACAGCAGAACTTGTCTCGGTCTCATCACCAACAATGACAGTGTTATACTCGGTCATGGATTCATGTCTTGGTTCACTGAAATCAACAAAGTCATCAGATTCAGAAAGTTCTGAATCTGCTTGAGCTCTTTGTTTCCTCTTGGTATTGCGGGATGGCCGACCGAGCCTAGCCTGAGACAGGGTGTCTTTTTCTAAAGTCAGAGAGGGCTAAGAAACACAACAACAGAAAAATATTATTTAGAGGTGTTTTAATTGATTTACACGACTTAAAGTAGTAGGTGCCCGACCTGCACAATGCCGATTGTGGAATCATTGATTGTTGAAGGTTCCTGCAGATCATCAAACTCATCTATTCTCACTGACACCACCTGGAAGCATAAAACAAATCAGTTCCGTTTTACATTTTACCCAAACGTGAACAAACACAGAAAGCAACAATATTAACTCTTCAGATCAAAGCTGCTCTCACCTCAGGGTGTTTACGACGTAGATGTCTGTTCATGGAGGCCCGGGTGGACACCTTTGTTCCACATAGATGACAGGACTGAGCCTCCACCTTCTCATGGGTCAGGTGGACATGCTTCTGCAGCATGTACTCAGTCAGATATTTTTTGTCACATGTTAGACATGTCCATGTTTTACCCACTGTAACAACACAATAATGAAAAAAAGTTGTTCCAACACCTACACATTAGCTACTGCAGGTGCTTCCAGGGCTTAAAACAGCTTCTTGCCTGTATGGATGAGCTTGTGTGTCTCTAGAGTTGTCCTTTCACTAAATGTCTTTCCACACAGCTCACACATGAAGTCTTTTATACCTGTAGGGAGAGCAAACAAAGACTTAAACCAATTGTTTTTAAGATACACACCCAGTTTTAAGACACTCACCCGTGTGTCTCTTGTAGTGTTTCAGCATGTTGACCTTCTGGGCAAACTTGCGATTACACTCTTTACACTCATACTCTTTGATGCCTTTGTGGAGCTTCATGTGATGCCTGAGAGCATGCTTGGTCTTCATACCTGTGGCAAAACATTCTACACAATGCATCAACAAGTAAAAGAACTAATACTAATAATAATACCAATACCAATAATGGATTCGATTTATATTGCGCTTTATTCCCCAAGGGACTCAAAGCGCTTGCATTTTTAATTCACTCCACAGTCCCACACTGGCAGCGGTAAGCTACATCTGTAGCCACTGCTGCCCTGGCTAGCAAAAAAAAAAAAAAGACAAAAATTATTAGGGCAATAAAGTTACCTTTCCCGCACTCAGCACAAAGGAAGTCTCGGATATCATCATGGACTCTAAGGTGCTCCTTAAGCATATCTTTCCTGGCAAATGATTTGTCACACTTATCGCAACCGTGACTCTTTACCCCTGTAACAGCACATAGACACAAATAGATTAAGTGACTAGACTGTGTTTTTTCTTCCTTTTTTATGACACACATTGCACATAAATACTATTGCTCACCAGTGTGGATGATCTTATGTCTCTCCAGGTTACCAATGCTGTTGAAAATGCGGCCACAAATTTCACATGGATGGATGTACCTAATGGGCACGTAAGGATTTGAGTAAAGTGTGTAACACATTAAAGAGATAAGGGGGACAAGTATTAACACAGACTCTTACTTTTGTACAGCAGGGTCAGGCAGCTGCTCTCTGTGGATAACCAGATGAGCATTATATGTGGCCTTCAGTGCAAAGCGTCTGTTACAGATATCACAACCATAACCTCGCTCTTTGTGCTGCTCCATAATGTGCTTCAAGTAGTCCTTCCCTTTGGCAAATGACATCTGAAGAGGAATCACAGGATAACCTCCCTTACACAGTTAACGGTAAGAGTGTTGTTCCAGATGTAGGTTTTAGTGTCTTACTTGACATTTCTTGCAATTGTATCTGTGCAGCTCAGGATCATCATCCTCTTCATCTTCATCCGTTTCGTCGCTGTCATCTGTCAAAATGCCAATTTTCTTGATGAAGTCCTCTCTTTCCTGCTCATCCATTAGGGCAATGTCCTGGAAGAAAAATAGTCCATTACCATCAAACCAGTGTGTTCAATGTCACCAGTCACCAATGTAATGTAATGATTTCAAATGTATATTTCACAATTAACTAGCTTTTTGGTGTTCTTGTTTAATACCCCAAAAAATAACACAAGCAAGTTCAAATTTGACACACTCCATTAAAAGAAAACAAGACCTCTGTCCAGTAAGAAATATTTAAGGTATCTTGTATCCTTTTCAGATCAGCCAGGCTCTGTGCTGTTTTTCACTGTAGGTTTGATTTAATTCCAGAGGATTACACCAGTTTGAGCAGGACAAACTCACATATGTCACCTCTCAACGTACAGAGGTACAACAGCAGGCAACACATCTCATCCATACTTGAGAAGGCTGCTGTTCTTTTCATCAAAGTATTATTTTTGTCTAAACATTTTTTTTTGTCTACTGTGGATAATAACGATGGAAAAGGCCAATGGTCCTTTTTCTGTAACAGTACATTTATAGTATATTTTTATTATTATTATTATTATTATTATTATATTACAGGCTAGTGAACACAAATATTAAAAGGGTAACTCAACCCCAGACCAACTTTTATCTGATAATCTGCATAAACCTTCGACAAATTCCTAAAATTTGTTTATTTCCACAAATATGGTGGACAAAAATGCATGAGTGCTGCCCTCGTCAGTTAGAAAACTGCCGAATGGACTTCCTGGTCAGTGTGATCATCATGTTCAAAAACCATTCCCCACCACCTTTTGTATCAGATAAGCCCAGGGACGGATTAAGGGTTGTGTGGGCCCCCGGGCAAAGTGTTTACGGAGTTAAATGCAACCGAGCAGAAAGACACTGTTAAATTAAAAGGGCAGACATATGCACACATCCAGCAACAAAGTAAATTCAAGAACACCTACACAATTAAACTGTAAAGTAAGCACAATCAGAAACCCTCCCCACCCCCTGTCATACTTAATAAACAAGTAACTACTAGCTAAAAAGTCAGAGGTCAGAGGACCGCCACCCCTCACCCGTTGTCATTAGAGTTCCTATAGTAGGGCTGAAAGCACCCACACACACAAGCGCCCTTGTTAACCAAATGTCAGCGGGGCCCACTCCCTCCCCATTTCCATCAGAGGCCCTATAACAGGGTCAGGGGCCCTGGTAATCAGAGGATCCTAGAGAATGGAGGCCCTCTGAAATAGACAGATGAAAATATATTGTTGACAGGCATCACAAATTGGACACCAAAGGCCCCACCTCCACTAGCCCGGTCGGTAATCTGTCCCTGGGTATGCCCACCTCTACAGCAGTCCGCTGCACCTTTGGTACAGCCTCGCTCACGCCCACCATGTCTCTGTCAGAACAGAACTACGTCACTGCAGCGTCCAAACGCACTCACACAGAAACAGGCTACAGATGAAACATCAGGAAGAGCAGTGTTTAGAGACAGACTCACTGTCTTAGAGCAAAGACTCATGCTTAGTAAGGTTTATGGTTAGGTAAGGTTTTACTGTAGCTATTTTAGAAAGTTGAATGTTATGTATAGTGTGAATAGCTTAGTGTGAATGCTGATTTGGGGGGGTTATTGATGTTTGATGCATGCATTTTATTGTATCTTAATGTTTTATCTGCCCAAGGACTGTTGATGGATCTTTACTTTTGTTAGATTAATGTGTTTGCACATGGTCCCTGTCAAATAAATAATAAACTAAACTAAATGCTGCTGCTGCTCTGTTCATGTCGTTAAAAACGTTTAGAAGAACAATGCAGCTCATGATGTGTTCATGTGCTTTCAGACGGTGCAGTTGTGTTCATGTGTTTTTAACTCCTAAAGTCGGCGTGTTATAGTTGATTTTCATTAATAACTCGATGATTACTCAGTATTCATCGAGTTATTAATGAAAATAAACTATAACCCACCGACTTTAGGAGTTAAAAAAATAAAAATACTGAGTATGTAAGGGTGCACGTGGCAGTGTGGTTAGCACTCCTGCCTCACAGCAAGAAGGTCGTGAGTTCAAAACCCGGCCGACTCAAAACATTCTTGGCCGACTCCGGTCTTTCTGTGAGGAGTCTGCATGTCCTCCATGTGTTATTGTGGGTTCTCTCCGGGTACTCCGGCTTCCTCCCACCATCGAAAGACATGCATGTATAGGTTAATTGGCAAATCTAAAGTGTCACTAGTGAATGAATGTGAGAATGAATAGTTGTCTGTCAATGTCTGTCTCTAAGTGTCAGCCCTGTGACTAACTGGCCACTGTCCAGGGTGTACCCCGCCTCAGGCCCAAAGCTGCTGGGATAGGCTCCAGTCACCCACGACCCCTAACGGGACTAAGCTGTAGAAAATGAATGAATGAATGAATGAATACTGAGTATTTTGAGGCGGTCTCAGTGGTAGAGTGGTCATCCTATAATTGGAAGGTTGGCGGTTCGATGAACTGTGGGGGAGAGCGGGAATCGAACCGCCTACCTTCCGGTTGAAGGATGACCGCTTTCCCACTGAGCCACTGCCGCCCACATACCAAGGATCATGGATCAGTTTGCATTTGTCAAAATACTTGAAGAGGTTATGATGCCTTTCAACAAGACAATGACACCAAACACACTTTCAAACCAACAAAGTTAATGTTATGGAGTTGACAGCCCAATCCCCGAACCTTAATCCAATCGAGAAGCTGTTTCTGAAGCAAAACCAAGAAATGTAAATGAATTGTGGAATGTTGTTAATGAATCATGGAGTGGAATAACAGCTGAGAGGTGCCACAAGTTGGTGCCTCACAGATGTGAAGCAGTTTTGATAAAACTGTGGTCATACAACTAAATATTAGTTTAGTGATTTTGCTAAATCCTAGAAATAAAAAAATACACAAGTTAGAAAACAAAATAGTTTTGAGTTTATACAGTCAACGGCAGACACTGCTATTTTTTTAACACATCCCTTTCAACTAATTGCCCAATTGCACAGCCTTAAGAGCGTGTATATCATGAATGCTGGGTGTTGTCTTGTTTGTTTTCTGAGAATCTACTGCACCTACTGGTAACTTGTTTGCCATTTTAGTATAAAAATATTCTAAAAACCTGGATTATTCTGGTTAGTCACATTGTTAGCTATTATTTTGAACAATACTGTATGATAATTTTTCTACTAAATATTTGCCCAAGGGTTTATTGATACACTAACTGTATGTATGCATAAACAACAGTTTTTAGCTGACAGTAGAAAAGGCATTAATTTTCTACCTTGAAGTGGACATGAATATGATCCCTAAGAACATCCACTCGGAAGAACTTGCGGCCACAGATCTCACACGTGTATTTCTTATCACCATGAGTCAACAGGTGTTTGTTCATGTTACTCCTGCAGGAGAACACCTGTGTACACAAAAATATTCAGGCTATTAGTTAGAACCACATCTTATCTGAACTCTTGCACCCATTGGTGATATATTTTTTATTTGTGTTGCGATTACCTTGCCACAGATTGGACATGGCGATGGCTCCTTTCTGTACTTGGTACTTTCTTCCCCATTGGCCTCCAGGTCTTCTCTCTTCATGTGTTTTGGTCCTAGCAAAAAGAATAGTTTTACCGGTTCAGGAACAAACAAAATGTAGTACCATAAATTATGTATGAAGAATAGTGGACTTACCCACACCATGCCTCCTGTGGTGCTCTTGCATCACATCCTTGCGGTAAAACATCTTGTTGCAAATTTCACAGGAGTAAAGCTTCTCACCGTGTTTCTTCTTGTGCTTTGAGAGGTTGCTGTTGGTGGAGAAGAACCGCGAGCAGATATCACACTGGAATGTCTTGTCATCTATGAAAGAAAATAGGAGGATAATCTTCAATCTTTAAAAAATGGCAATATTACATAGATTTTTATACCTGTCCTGCAGTTGTGAAACTTTAAGGCATTTTCCAGACGAAAGGATTTCTCACAAGTGTTGCATTTATATTTGTACTCCACATCAGGCTAGTGAACACATAATAAGTTAGACATATGTCGTGCAATAACAAAATAATTGTAAAGAGTTAACTACCATATTCTTGCTGTGCTTGTAAGAGATATGCTGCTTCAGGCTTTCTTTTCGACTAAATAACTTGTCACACTCGTCACATTTGAACAGCTTGTCTCCTGTGATATAAAACAAAGAACTTTATTAATAGTATGTATTTTTATTACACTCTTTTTCACTTTCCACATACCATGTGAGCGGATGTGCCTGTTAAGGTTACTGCTGTTCTGGAAGACCTTGTTGCAGAGGGAGCAGCGGTACACTTTCCTGTGCTCTCGAGATTTGTGTCTCTTGAGAAGTGGCTCACTGTCTGTGTTATGAGTTGGTATAATGCTTTTAACTGGTGCCACTGTTGTGCTCTCGGATGCCACCAGATTTGAACTTTTCTCCGTGGGCTTCATGTCTGCAACCATGGCAATAGGAATCCAGGGTCAAACAGAAAACACATAAACAAGCTGACTGCAGTCTTACCTTTCATTTTATTTGAAGTGGCTATGGGCCGACGTCCTTTGGCTCTTCTCCCTCTAGCCAGGACTTTCTTTTGCCTGACTAGAGCTACAGGAGCATCCAACTCCATTCCTGGGACGACCAGACTCTCCTCTTGGGGAAGTAGTGAGTCAACTGGAAGCACCATTTTAACCTCATCTATGCGACTAATGCTGTGGCCTGTAAAAAAGGAGTCACTGCTATAGTGCAACAGTTCATTATAATGACCAGTAAACAAGAAATCTAGCTCTGTGTTGTAAGGCATGCTACCATGTTGTAAAAACGCATATGTATCTCGCCAGAACCAGTTATATCATTACAAATTTTATTAGACACTGGTGATAGTCTAATGTTTGCAGCATCATTTGTCTCCTTTGTACATCCTACCAAATGATCTAACTCTGAACCTACTTGCGTTGTGTTCTTCATCTGCAGACAGCACCTGTGCACCGGTTTTCTCTGAGGATAAATACGTCAGAAGTTAGAATTTCTATTAGATAAATAAATTAAGGATTCTTCCACACTGTATATGTTGTACACACCTGCTGGAGGCAGTGGAGGTTGAAGTGGAGGTTTAAGCATGGACTTCTCCATCTTCTTGGCATAGAAAGCACCATACCACACCCGCAGCTCAGTACCTGGTAGGACATCCTAGGAAGCACAAAAAGGTGGCATGTTTACAAAGGAAAGATCAGAATGACTTCCTTTACTATGTGTTTAAATAATGCATGATACGTACTTGTGAGGTGTTAAAGTACACATCATCATCTTGTTGATATGCGGTCAGATTCTGATGGCTGTGGTCCGAGGCAGGCCTGACCAGCATCATCCAGTTGCAGTCCTCCTCACTGCTGGTGTCAAAACACACCACTGTGCCATCTTTCTGAAAGATCTGTACAATGAGAAGAATGTGTGTTTGCATTTAAGAAATAAAAAAAAAAAAAGTCTCTTTTGAGTGTTGTAGACGAAAGGCAGCACCTTAAGAGGAAATTGTCCTTCAGTTTGCAATTGGGAGACCCTTTTAGCTTCCAGGGGTCCAAATCTGGTTCTTTTTACCAGTCGGCGCAGGACAAACACTCCCTCCACTCCTGCAGTGACTTCTCTGATCTCCAGGCTGCTGGGTAGGGAGGACCTAATTCAGAACAACAAAAAAAAAAAAAAAAAGCATGAAAATACACAATGAAAATTTTAGTGGAGCGTCGTCGATTTGCCTGAAAGTGTGAATTTAATTCAAGTGGAAAGGAAAGTGACAGGTTTCCAAAAACAATAATGTTGGCCTTACTGTACTACTTACACATCTATAACACCTATATATCTTACACTGTCTATACCCTCAGTCACAACTAATGGCTGTAATGCCTTTTTGCTGCTCTGTCCTCAAGAATGTTAGAGAGCAGTGGTTACACTTGAGCAGTCATTAGGAATTCAGAGTAGGCCTGTGCTTAAAAACACCAGAATGTTTTTATTTTTAGTCCATGTGAAATCTTAATTCAAACATGACGTCAGTTGGGAGTTTGAAAGCTTGGGAGACACTCACCTAGCTCTGCTGAGCACAAAAGAGTCCTGCACAGTCACTAGTGGTCCAAGTTCAGGACATTCAGAGTCATGGTACTGGCCACAGTCATCACACCCTGCAGCACAAAGGACACCTGTTAGAAATGGCCAAAATCCTTTCTTCATACAAGGTAAGCTGGACTTACAGATAAACTCATCTGGTGTCTGCTCTGCCATTTCGCCAACCTACAAACTGAGAATAAGTTTGTTTATTTCATTTTTGTAAATGGCAGGCAAACACACATCAAACATCATATCATATTGGTTCAGTTCTATAAAATATAGCCAGTGAACAAAATGGCATGTACTGACGATGAACTAAGACATTTTATGTACAAGTGGGCAAACACAAATGCAATTCACGGGTTACGTCTGCTACATTGTAACTGTGTTTACACTATGACAGGCTATGTCGTTTTTACTCCAAGTGACAGACTTATAGCATTCATTGTAACGTCTGCAGTCCAGCTAAGAGCTGGGATCCAGGATATCAGCCGTTCCCAAACTCTAGCCGGGTTTTAACTCCGATCTGAGCGGGTCCTCTTTGGTAAAATGTAACAAAGAACAGTCGGCATGGCGGATGGACCGGAGACGCAGAGCAACAAACGGGAGTCGGTGCTGTTCAACGCCACGCCATCGAGAGCAGAGGCGCGAAAAGAAAACACGGGGGGAACCGCTTAAAACAGCTGCAACTTTACAACCCATCTGCGGTACCATTTTAGAAAAACGCGGCTCATGTTTTTAGAAAAACATGTTACCTTTTCTGCTGCAGACCCTTCATTTATCGAGTCCTGACTCCGGGTTCCAATCCGCTCCAGAAACGGCGCAGGACCGGAAACGAGCCGCACCCATGGACTTATGGGAGTTGTAGGCCGGCTGTCAGAAATTAAATGTTTACCCAAATACTGCATGTGTCATTGTTGTTCAGAGGAACCAATTTACTGGCATTAATATCAGACTTTGCTCAAACTATATTTAAACTTACTGGTAACTACACGCTGATCCCCCACCCCCACAAAAAATGTTCTAAAAAATATCTGTTCTGTCATGTCATTAATGGAGAATAAATAATCTTGTGACAGTTAAAGTTTCAATTCTGTTCCAATTCTATTTGCTAGTATTCCAGCATAATTATCATAATCAAAGCTCTCTTTTACTTTAATAAGAGGAAATAACACACAACACTAATAAAAGTCAGACCACATTATGGAGTGTTGTCATAAACACCATGTAAGTGTCTCTTTAATTTTACATAAGTTAATGTAAACACTCTGTCAGATATGTTATGTGCATAGGTTTCTTGATTTTTGACATACCGAGCTGATGATGCAGTGGCATTAATGGGCCATTTTAGCCTTCGGTTTAATAAAGTCCTTTAATCCTCAGTGCCAAATAACAACCTCAGACCCATGATCAACATCTGGCACACGTGAAAACTAGGGAAAACTACCTCCTCAGAATAATAACAAGGCATTCTGTTATTTCTGTCCGTCACTGTGTAGTCACCCTACTGCAACTTCAAAATGCTTTCACTTTGATTTAAAGACAGTAGTTGATGTGAAGAAGCATCTTAAACAAGCTGCTTACTTACAATTTACAATCATTAGCTGGTTAAAAAAATACACGTTATTTCGCTGCTCTTCACACAGTTTCCTATCTTGATGTTCAAAGCTTCACTTTTAAAATAAAACAAAAATTGAATTCATGTTGAACTACAATGAGCATATAACAATGCTTCATTAGTGCGCACTGCAGTAGGTATAGCCAAGTGTTACGTCACAGTCCCTGAAAAAAGGATAATTCAGTTCCCTTTGACACATTAACATCCCTGCTGAGAACAGTAGTGTACAAAAGCAATATAAGACAAAAGAAGTTGCATATTATTTGAAAATATTTCAAAGAGGTTACAAAATATGTAAGTTTGAAACCATGTAACTAGTTTTTACGAAATTATATTTTTTGTAATGATGACCTCTTTGCGCCAATTACATCTTACTGCCTCCAACAGTTTAATATATAAGGCCACTTCTTTCTTATAGTTTTATTAAAACCCATTTATGGGAACATATCTATTTGAATACTATGACACCAATGTAAAGAAAGGGGTGGAAAACTCTTAATATAAATACAAATCCAAGATATTATTAGTGTTGTAAAGTTCATCATGAACCTTCTTTTAGCTGTCATGCAATCATATCCCTTTCTGAATGGATTTGGAACGTTTATCAGAATTACAGAAGAGGCTCTATCGCAAGAGTAGCTCCCATCATTGCACTTAAAACCAGGGTACTCAAACAAACATGTGCAAATCATACAAATACCACTCTTCTCCTCATCTTCGGTCCTGTCAGTCCACTGTAGGGACCTACAATTTCCAGCAGGGACAGATTCCTCTTGCCCTCAACATTAAAGAGGGTAAGAATGATGGCCCACAACAGTCTTTTCAGTCAGTAACAAGGCCACAGAGCAATTTAAGTTTTTCTAAAGATTGCATAAAATCAAGTAAAAGGAACATGCAAAACTATGTCCTCCGTCATTGCCATAAAAATAAGCAATAAAGAGAATATATTTTCCCTCTGCACAATTTCCTTATTCACAATGCAAAAGCCCTGGTTTGCATATTGGGCAAAAAAGAGCAGGTTAGCTCATATACATATCAGTTCAAGTTGCTGGAAGCTGCTGTGAAAGCGACTGAGGGTGTTAGGTTAATATAAGGGTCACAGATGTGGTTCCCCTACGGAGGTAGAGCCATTGGCTTTGCTCTTGTTTTTACTTTTGCGGTTGAGCATGCGGCTGAGTGTGGCTGTTCGGCTGGCGCGCTCCACTGTAGTTGGAGAATCCAAGTACACCAAGTCATTGTGAGACTGGCTCATGCCCGGCTCCTTCCTCTGGTGCCGCCGCCGAAAGAAAAGCCTTGCACCTTTCTGTAAGAAGCTGCCTGAAATAAATAGGAAGATTAAGTTGAGAAGAAGATTCTGTCAAATGAGAGAACAAGCAAATCTAATATTTAAGTAGAAGCAGCAGAGACAGATATTGTGTTAGTTGGTCATTATCAGTTATTGCTGGAAGGATTTTATTCAAATGGTTAAAAAAGGCAAATATTAGGGCTTTCACTTGAGAACCTGTGTTTAATCACCAGCTAACACAAATTGGATTGCACCAGCATAGAGCAGTCTATAAAGTGTAAACTGGCTTCAAAGTGGCTCCTCACCTTAAAACATATAAAAGATAATAGCTCTCTGGACTTACTACTTTAAGCCAATATGAAAACCAGACTCTTTCAATATAGCTCATGCAATATCTGTTTCATAACCTGATAATATTTATATGGATTCTGTCGTAAAGTAATGTACTAATGAAGGAATTTCACTTCAGAGTTTTGGCTTAAACAGCATCAGAAAAAATTAGTTCTACAGAACTGAACTAAATGATGTCATAACTACAAAAATGGATTTGACTCTACATCTACCACACACACAGTGTACAGTTATTAGGCAAGTGATTATTTTGACCATATCATCATTTTATCCATAATTTTCAACTCCAAGCTGTATAAACTTGAATCCTTATTGGATTTAATGCATATCTGGTGATGTGTATTTGTGTAATGAGGGAGGGTGTGGCCTAAGGAGATCAACACCCTATATTAAGGTGTGCATAATTATTAGGCAGATTCTTCTTTTCAGGAAAAATGGATCAAAAAAAGAGATTTAACTGACTCTGAAAAGTCAAAAATTGTAAAAGGTTTTTCACAGGGATGCAGCACTCTTCTAAGATATTGGGGCGTGATCACAGAACCATCAAACGTTTTGTAGCAAATAGTCAACAGGGTCGCAAGAAACATGTCGAAAAGAGAAGACGCAAATTAACCGCCAAAGATTTGGGAAGAATCAAACGTGAAGCTACCAGGAACCCATTATCCTCCAGTGCTGCCATATTCCACAACTGCAACCTACCTGGAGTGTCAGGAAGTATGAGGTGTTGAGTTCTCAGAGACATGGCCAAGGTAAGAAAGGCTGAAACCCAACCACCTCTGAACAAGACACATAAGTTGAAACGTCAAGAATGGGCCAAAGAAATATCTGAAGACAGGTTTTTAAAAAGTTTTGTGGATGAGATGAGATGAGAGTGACTCTTGATGGACCAGATGGATGGGCCCGAGGTTGGATCAGTAACGGACACAGAGCTCCACTTCGACTCAGACACCAGCAAGGTGGAGGTGTTGGACTGGTATTATTAAAGATGAGCTATTTGGACCTTTTCGGGTTGAAAATGGACTCAACTCTCAGACCTACTGCCAACTTTTAGAAGGCACTTTCTTCAAGCAGTGGTACAGAAAAAGTCTGCATCTTTCAGGAAGACTTTGATTTTTATCACATGCATCAAAGTTCACTGCGGGGCTGGCCAGTAAAGGCCTTAAAGATAAAAAAATAATGACATGGCCCCCTTCTTCACCTGACTTAAACCCTATTGAGAACTTTTGGACACTTCTTAAGCAGGAAATTTACAGTAAAGGTAAACAGTTTGAACAGTGTCTGGGAGGCTGTGGTTGCTGCTGCACAAAAAGTTGATTCTGACCAGATCAAGAAACTGACTGACTCTGTGAATGGAAGGCTTGTGACTGTTATTGAAAAGAACTGAGTTTTTTTTTTTTCCCAGAAATATTTATTTTTAAATTTTGAGTTTGTTTATTATTCTCACTTTAAAAGGTGAAAATAAACAAGTAAGATGGGAAAATCTTTGTTTTTCATTTAGTTGCATAATAATTCTGCACACTAATAGTAATGGTGTACATGTAGATATTCTCTTAAGAAAGCCCAAAGTTCACTTTTACTACTTAAATGTTCAGGTTTGAGGGTTTGTTGACATTTTAGATTGACCAAGAGCCCCGTAGTTGTACAATAACAAAATCAATCCTCAAAAATACAACTTGCCTAATAATTGTGCACACAGTGTAGCAATACCTACAGGGAGCGCTAATAATACATATGAAAGACTTACTCATCTGGACATAATGTGAGCTTAGCACTGCTTTCTTCTAAGTTGGCAGTAATGAAGGTTTAGAAAGAAAAGGTTCAAACAGTAGAAGGAGAAGAGAGAAAAAAGAAGACAAAACAGACGGCATCACTGAGCAGCAACAGATGGCTGTGAAACCGGCCAAGCAGAGAGAGTCTGTAAAATTATGCCTCTAGCAATATGTGGACTATGTTTCAGATAAAGATCCTACAACACTCCTCTTTTTACGTTCAAACAATGTCAGGGTGTGTTCAGCTGAAGTCAGGGCTCATAGCAGAGATTAAGTGCACTCTCACCTCTGCGCTTTTTGCAGCTGGCCTCGGACACACACATGGACAATGAGGTATGGTCTAGTTCTTCCCCTGTGGTGCTCTCCCAGTCCTCTGGAGGCCGACCTGTCCCACTAGGGCCTTCCAGGGTTTCTGCCACTTCTGGGGGACTGATGGACCCTGATGCAATTGCATTGGTCACATCCTGAGTGGAGCTGCTTTCTGACATTGTAGCATCCATCGCTGCAGCGTAGCCCGCCATCAGAGCGAGCTCATCGTCCTGAGACAACGGCGTCTGGAAATTAAACAGCCATTTCTCTAAGTAACATTCCATCTATTTCTTTAACAAAAATCCACAGTGTTTTAAACAACATTTTGTCAACTCCGTTTGAACAAATTCTCATTGTTACACATAAGACCTCATGTAAAAGTGTAGCCTAATTCTTACTTTAGCAATGCCAGAGATGATGATGGTACTCTTCTTCACTGGCGACTTGAGTTTCTGTTTAGCAGACTGGTGAAGTTGTCGAATGGCGGCCTCTGCCACTGGGTCTGTGCCGTTCAGCATGAGAAGCTCAGTATCCGAAGAGGACAAGGCTTTGCTTACTGTGTTTCCCAGCATAGATGACTGCTCTGAAACACGCCGCTCTGACAACTTGAGTTTGTTGGCTACAGCCTTCTGAGCAGTATCTGACGGAAAACACAAATACGTTTTTAAGTATTATTTTTTTAGGAACTGTAATTGTAAAATTTGAAAAAAGATGTAAATGTGCTGACTAAAAAGCATTTGCTTGCTTATCACGATTGTCAGTGCAAATATTAACACAAGTACTGTAGTTTTATGTAAGACCCAACTTGAATTTAAACGTACAGCCTTTACAAAAATGTTACCCTTTATAAGTATACCTGGCCACATACCTATACTGAGTCCCACAGGCAGCGGTCGTCCTGGCTTGCTTTTGACTGCAGTGATAGTGGTGACCACCGTGCCACAGGGCATAACTGTACGGTCCATTTCTACCCTCTTCGTGGAAGCTGGGGTAGGTGGTTGCCAGGACCTCAACTCGCTTGGCTCCAGGTAAGTAAACTGACAAAAACAGGTCCACAGATCTTGTTGCTGACACCGTCATAACAATGTCTCACACTTCAGTTTCCAAAAGATAAGTTGAAAGTTCTTACTTCAGTAGTTAGTGATCCAGTCACTACATCTTTGGTCATAAGTGCAAATGTTTGCTCTCCTTTGGGGTGCTTTTTAACAAGATCAAAAGGCACTGACACCTGACCTAGAAAGGAGCCTAGCAAAAACAAAACAGACTAAATCACAACCACGTTATGGTCAATTAATAATTTTTAACATATGTGGTTCTATAAACAAGCAGGTCTCTTCTTATAGATAACCAAAGCTCATACACTCTTGAGGTTGTCCATCATTTATCAACTGAATTTTGAGCTCCTTTGATCTTCCATTTAGTTCACTGAAGAAAAGAAACAGAGATTTTCAGATAGAAAACATGAAAATATAAGATGTTGTTAGCTGAAGAAAGACTTACAAGATGAACGGCTGGTCCCAGGCAGGATTAGTTGTGTTCTTCAAGACAGAGGTGCTGAACTTCTGTGGAGGGTCATCTAACTGCAGCATTAACAGAGGATTTATGCTGCCTACAGAAAGAAAGAAAACATCTCAGTCAACACACAGCCACGTAATCAGGTAAAAAGGTTTATTCAATTTCGTTTGCTTAGTCCCGTTCGGGGTCACGGGGGCCTATCCCAGTGGCTTTGGACCTTAGGCAGGGTACACTCTGGACAGTGGCCAATTAGTTGCAGGGCTAACATTCAGACATTAACACTACTGACACACAACCATTCAGTCTTACATTTAGAAAAGGTAAACACATGATCAGTCTATTTGGCAGGTAAGAAATGTTCTTAAGGTACTCTTTTTACCACCTCAATCATAACGTGTATATACTGATAAAGCCATGGTTATAATTTTTTATTTTTTTTTTTAATGTTGGTAGTTTAGTCATTCATTAGAAATGTTTAAGGATACAAATAATTTTTTAATAATTACTTATATATTTTACATAAAAAAATAATAATTGCATTTAATAA
This sequence comes from Perccottus glenii, assembly GCA_024416835.2. NCBI lineage: Eukaryota > Metazoa > Chordata > Actinopteri > Gobiiformes > Odontobutidae > Perccottus > Perccottus glenii. The sequence goes on along the minus strand of CM044561.2, from coordinate 12,838,921 downwards.
TCATCAATTATCAATTTAATACATTTGATTTATTTTCTATTTTATTATAACAGAGCATGTGCACAATAATAATAAAAATGAAACTTTGAATTTTATCATGTCTGCATCAGTCTTTGACTAAGATTAGCTGTTGTTCCCGCCTGCGCCTCGGGCATGAGATAGCAAATATTTTACGTTCTTGATCACCGCCAGGCCTGCGCCGCCACGAGATACGACCCATACTGTTTTTAAAGTATTCAGGCGATGACACATCAGATGTAGACATCATGATGTCAAATTTAACATTATGCTATTAGAGCAAAGTCACTACATTTTTAGTAACAAACGTCATAACTGTATGTAATTGGGCATTCAAACAAACAGCATTAGACACATGTATAATACAAGCAGTAAATGTATAGGCATGCACTACAGCCAGAAGGTCTCAACACTTAATCATCCACTTAAAGGAAGCTAAAATGAGGAAGACAAAAAAATGCTGTTGTGTCAGTATGTCATGTCCGTTAAAAAACAATATTCATGTTAAACAAACTAACAGAGTGATCACATTAACGGGTACCTAATAGTTTTTATAGTGTGGTCTTTTAAGAACACAAATTAGACATCGAATAGTAAGAAATTCTAATATCCAACCTGCAGCATTTTCCTCCTCATTGTAAGTAACACGGATGTTTTTTACCAGCAGCTTCCATTCATGGGCGCGGGGAGGTTTAGGCGGGGAAACCGCTTTGTTATGAAGATCCTTTAAAAGTAAAACAGGAGGAATGTTGAAATGAAAGAAGTGATGCTCGGGCAGGCTCGGGGTGTGCAACTGTCTGCCTCAACTTGCCAGAGCACATTCTTTACCTAAAAGGTCAGCTCATGTGGCAGATTATGATGTCATGCATAAACACAAAAAGGGGTCTACCCACCTTAACCTCTGAGGCCTGAGCGGACCTGCAGCTCAGTGAAACAGAGGGATGTGTCCTGCATAACAACTTATTTAACTGCTCCTTTACAGCTGCTGCACTGGAAGTGTTGGTATCATCCTGTGGCCAGATGTTCAATCAGAAATAACAATTTGTAAATAAAGAAACACTAAGAAAAAGATTTACATAACAGAAAAAACAGGTACCCTTTAATGTGCCTTACCTGGGTGGAAGGAGGCATCAAGCTGCAGCTCTCCTGGGTCCAAATGGGACACACCCCAGCTCACTTTGACCTCACCTTCAGTTTCTTGCATCTGGAGATCAAGCTGAATGAAATAAAAAAGGGAAATTAATGATGTTAACAGGTAAATAAAAGTTACAATAAGTGTATGACTGTACTATTAAGGAAATTTTGATAATCCATTTATAAAACTACTTACTTTTACAAATGCCACAAAGAAATAAACCATTACCCAATTATATAGCAATTTGTAATAAACACTTTAGTAAGATACAGACGTCACAAAGACTCTGAGTGAGACACTAATCTGTAGGAGTTGACACATGCCTGCTATTTTGTTTGTGTGTGTGTGTGCAGTTTTGCCACGCAGTTGGAAGTAAACAATGCTTATTTAAGACATGATTTGAACATGCAGATGTGTTTATGGTCCGTGGAACAGGTGTGCAGCGTGCAGGTGAGCGCGCGCATCGGGGTCCGCCTGTGTGCTACACAGAGAGCAGAGGGCAATTGTAAAGGCGTGACCACATAGAGACAGAAATGACATGTAAATAGATAAATAACATACGCCAATTTTTTGTCTGTTTATTAAAAGGACATGATATAGACCTGTTCTATAGGAAAGGAGACCTTAAATGACTTCTGTTTTGATCTGGCGCCAAATAGAAAATAAAATTTTGTAAAATTGACTGCCCCATTTTTAATACTGTAACTTGAAACTTTTACCACAAAGTCATTTTCAGCAGGTGATTGTAACATGACTTGTAATCCAACGCTTCTTTCTTATTTTTTTTCTTCGCCAGGTTTTACATTAGATCACAATTATCTAAATGAAAGTACAGGGAAAAAGCAAGAGCAAGCAAGAATGACTTGCTAATCCTCTGCATAGTTTTACTAATGATGGTGTAATATGATGCGTTTAAAATGTATGCTCTTTAGTTTGTGCTGTGGTTTGCCAAGAAACACAATGAGTTTGTTCTTTATCCGGTATCTCCTCACTGGCCTTCGTATTTTGATAGCATCCAAATTACAAAGAAATCAACCTAGTACCTCTGGTGTCAGTAAATAGACAATACATTGCAAGAAAGAGGAAGGAATATGATACAATCTTATATTTAATAATGTCATGACCTCAAGGAGTAGCTAGAGTGTCAGCTAGGTAACAGGTTTTTCTATATGAATAAATGTTTAAAAGGGTGTATTCACAGCAAGTGCACCAAATATTCTGGAAATGTAAAGATAGTAGTCATCAAAATATTTTTTACTTTTGTTTGTAAAATGTATTTTTGTGGTAATCCATCTTTTCAAACTGCAAACAGAAACTGAGGTGAGAAAGAGTCAGCACTTAGAAAGAGCGAGAAGGCGGTGATAGAATGATACAGAAAACAAAATGGGCCATCCTGTCGCAGCATGTCTAGATTCCAGGAAAGAACACTGTGATGCCAAGCAAATGCTTTATCACTCAGCTATGTATCTGGTATCATACATTACATCCACCAACAAATGAGTTCACAATAGATTACTGAATACAGACAAATCTATCCGGGCGAGGACTAAATGTTAAAACAAGCAACAAACTGTATGTAAAAAAAATATATATAATGCAAAATCACAGGTTTGGAGCAGTGTGTATGTTAGGGCACATAAGGAAATGGCAATAATATACTATAAATATTATATTGTAATGGTAAGATACAAGTGAGATTTTAAAAAAAGACAGAAGCATTTAATTTCAATAATAAAGAAGCTTGTAGCAGTAAATTTAATAATGGTTGGTTTTAGAACACTGCATGCTACAGAGCTTAAACACAACCCTCTCTGGAGGCATTATTGTGTCCACACAGTATACTATAAACACCTTGGCCTTCCTTTTTATATCGTCTGTGTGATACATGATGAACCTGGACCATTCTAGTAGATGTTTTAATGAATGAATGGAGACATTTGAAAGGGCTTTTCTGACTATACCAGACTGAGTCAAACAGAGTGGGGAATGAAAAGGAAAGAGGCCTCCTTTATGTCCCTACAACAACAACAACAACAACAACAACAGATTCACAACCAAAACAGAACACTTCCACTTTAATCCTAACTTTGACCTATCACTTAGGTTGTATTTACAGCACAATGACCTCAGAAAGCTGGACAGGTACCGTATTATCTAAAAATAGCCTCATTACAATCGGCTTAGCCGCCAACGACTAATTCTACCAATAGATAGGTAACAATCAAGCCTACAAACAGAGCCCAGCTTGAACCATGTTGATACACTATAACCAAGATGTACTATGGCTCCTTACGTCAAGGTAACTGGATGAGAGAAGGGTATTACATAAGACTGTATATGAACAAGTAAAATGTGAATGAGTAAATTGGTCTGTTGTATAACTAAAAGCGAACTGAAGACTAAAGACTAGGTATTTTTTGAAAACTAGCCAGTCAGTCAGTGATTTATTATTCCATTAGCTAAAAACAGAAAGACCCAAGCTCCCCATTTTGCCCAAAATGAGGCAATGTTGGGAAGCACACTGTGTACAATAAAATCCTGCTGTTAAAATAAACTGCAGGAAGCAACTCTTTCTAGTGCCTCTGAAACAGAGTCATAAGCCTTCAGAGACAGTGGGGAGGATTTACCTGCAGCTCCAGTGGCTCTATGCACACTGTGTATTTACAAGGGGGCGGTGCAGTCGAGTCTGTTAGCGCTGCACTGAGACAGAATCGAAGCTTTTCTGCAACCATCCTGCAGCGTGCGGCCTGTTGAAAGAGGGAGAGAGTGATGCACCGGTCAAATGTAAATCTATCGGGAGGCATTTGAATACAGCTTATGTAACTAAATCACAGCAGCAATTCAAATAAGGTGAGACTAGATTCTTATCTGGCATGGATTTTATACAGCGCTTTTCCATCTAGGCACTCAAAGCGCTTTATATCAAGCTTCCATTCACCCACATTCATAAACCAGTGTCAAAGCTGGAACACCACTGGAGGCAAGGTGGGTTAAGTTTCTTGCCTAAGGACACAACAACAGTGGGATTTGAACCGCCAGCCTTCCGGTTATAGGATGACTGCTCTACCACTGCACAGCAAAATATTAGGCTGACTAAAGAGAGAAAAAAGCATCTGCCTCTCGTGTCCAATTACTTTAATGACTTTATCAGCAGATTCAATCAACTTTGGGAACAATAAATCACCTCTGCTACAGAGTAAGCCCCAAATCGCTGAAGGCGATATCTTCTTAGTTTTAACTACTTTAATCTATTCTGTGTTTTCACTGAAAGTAAATCTAAACATGTTAGAGCATTCAACTCTTCACTGTTCCTCCTTAGCATGGAGATTGACAGCTAGGTAAGCTTCTTAAAATTAACACACACACACACACACACACACACACACACACACACACACACACACACACACACACACACATAACTTGTAGGTAAATAAGCCTCTCACGCTTGAGTGCAACAGGTATTTTAGTCCATATTGCAATCATGACAAAGAAAGGGCTGAGCTTGCATTGGTACATAGAAAAGAGGACATTACTACCAACACAACAAGGAATTTGCCCCCATTTGACCCCTTATAAAAAAATTGCCTAAAATATGTACCTTATGTGTAGGAGACTTCCGAAAACTGGTCACTTGGTTGACAACAAGCTCTGATGCCTCAAGAGCATCTTCATCAAAGGTCAGCAAAAGTGGGCCCTGAAATAAAGCAGGGTTGATATGATTGAAAAGGAGTACAAAACATCTGATACAATGCATTATTAATGTCTAACTTATTCAGGGCAGGAAGATGTAATTCTACACTGGTAACCACGTAGAAGCAAAGTAGTAGTGGTGGTGGTGTCAAATGTATTAGATCAAGGCTTTTAATTACATCTTATGATCATATCTTAGGATCATTTATTGAAGTCACCTGCCACAGAGCGAAGAGGAGGCTCGGTGGTCATAAGACTTACCCCGCACTTCTTTGATTCGTCATTCAAAGCTCTGCACCAAGCTGCTCTCCACACATTTTGCCAGCTTTTTAGTGACAGCGCCCATCCCAACAAAGCCTCTGCTTCCTCCTTCTTCTCTCCAAAGCCTTCTACTGCAATCGGTTTGGTCTTGACACTTCCTAATTTAAAATACTGTACAAAATACAGTAGGAGAGTGACCAAGGATGCGAAAAACAGAGTGACCATACAAAGCCACTGCGGATCCTCCAAGCCAAAGTATGAAGTTTCCAACTCGGACATTCTTTGGAAATGAAAGCTGCTAAACACTCCTCCTTGGGTAAACTACTTCATAGTATTCATTTAGTCGATGAAGGTAAACTATCATTACTAGCAGCCGCACCAGTCAAGAGATAAATTCATGTTGACCTACTAGATGGCGAAATTTAAAAAAACAAAATCCCTAACTGTGAAGGCTAGTGGTTCATAAACATCTAAAATATAGACCAAATGCAAAACAGGAGGCGGTTTTACGCAAACCACTCTCTTGAGCCACTCTCTTTACTCTACTGAATGGGTGTTAGCTTACTTAGCTAATCTACGCTACGCTTTGTTTTAACTGCCCATTCATCATTACTTGGAAAACCGCCAGAGTTTTAAAAAATCCCATTATTTCCAAAGTCGCCCCACGAGTCGATAGCCAAATTCCGCGCAAGCGTTCCACAAAAACATTATGAGGCAACGTCCGCCACTACTCAGGTCTGAGTCTGACTGTACAAAGTTGCAGTTTGTTAGAAGCGGATATGTGGCACTGTAACTCCCACAATGCAGCGCGATGAAAGCAAAAGTAATTGGTCTAATAGTGATAGGGAAAAAAACAAGAAAAAGCATACCGCGTTTGCATTGTTTTTTAACGAGTTGATTCTGACAATATAGCCTCACAACTGAAAAGTGTGTTATCAATTTATATAACTATACTAGCGCTACAGGGTGTTTTGGCCTACGTGGAATGCCGTAGTTTACCCTGCTTTCGTCATCGCTTCGTCTCTTGTCCTGTTTAGCAAACATTTGTCTTAGCTATTCGCTCGGGGACGCTATGATGACATGCATCAGCACCACATTTTGAGTGATGCTCGAGAACATTTTACAATATATGTTTCTTGTTTTTACACAACATTGTGTTAAGTAGACCACGCCCACCAGTGGAGGTAAACAAAGTGCATACTGGTAAGCTAACGCTAACGTAAACGAGCCGCAGTAGCCATTATTACTCGGTGTTATTTTTTCGGCTTTGGTTATAAAGATACATAGCATTTCGTAATGAACTGCCGCTCAGAAGTTCTTGAGGTAACAGTAGAGGCGAGGCAAGTTGAAGAGGCGATGTTGGCCTTGTTACACACCATTTTACTGCACCGCAGCACTGGGAAATTTCACTACAAGAAGGAGGGCACCTACTCCATCGGTACTGTAGGGACACAGGACATAGACTGTGATTTTATCGACTTTACATTTGTCAGAGTTTCTTCTGACGAACTGGACAGGGTTATTAGGAAAGCAGTGTCAGAGTTTAAGGTAGGTGCTGGTCATACTGCAGTGTTTCATTGTTGATCATAATAATGGCTTCACAGTAATAATTTGACGCTCCCATCTATACTTTGGTGTAAGGATGCTCTGAGTAATTCTGGCACCGATGGCATGGGACAGATCTCCCTGGAGTTTTACCAGAAAAAGAAGTCTCGTTGGCCATTTTCGGACGAGTGCATTCCCTGGGAGGTGTGGAGCATCAAGGTCAATGTTGTCAACTTGGCCAACGAGCAAGAGAGACAGATCTGCCGAGAGAAAGTTGGCGAGAAGCTGGGTGAGAAGGTAATCAATGTGGTGGAAGTCATCAACCGACATGAATATCTGCCAAAAATGCCTACCCAGTCTGAGGTGGACAATGTGTTTGACACTAGTCTAAAAGATGTTCAGCCATATCTTTACAAAATCACCTACCAGATCACAGATTCTCTGGGAACATCTGTGAGCACCACCATGAGAAGGCTGATTAAAGATACACTCGCATTATGAGGAAACTTTAAGTTCTCAGAGTGATGTAAATCTATATAAATATGTATGTTAATTCATATAGACATATGTTTTAATCTGTGTATAAGCATTGCAGGTTGGGATTCTTGATAATGTGTTGTATTTTTTATTTTGTCATTGTCAAGCTGTTCTGGCCATGGCTCAGCTTAAAGAAAGTAAAAATAATTTGTGTTGCTAATAATGACACATTTCTACAGTGGTGTGATTTTAATTGTATTAAATCTTATAATGTAAAAACTTGTATTTGTTTGTCTTTAAAACCATTAAGTCCTGGCAACCCATAAAACAGGACTATCCACACATGGAAGTCAGATTTGATTGTCTGTGAAAAAACTTCCTCTCTTTACACATGTTTATAGAGTGACCTGGCACTTGGGGTTGACAGGATTTCCAGAGTGTATTTTTCCAAATTAAAACCAGTGCTTCCTCAGCACTCCCTAAATTCCAGCCAGTTACTTGAAAACATCATGGAGTGCCAGTAAGCTCATGTGTCATGTGTTTTGAAATAAAGTCCAACACCAGTTCAACATGATGAAAACTGCTGTAAATAGTGCAATAAGTAGGGACCCTTATTGCACATGCTATGTGTGTATTATACAAATGAAACACTTAAATTGTGTTGTAAATGCTCCAGCTAAAATGCTACCATTTAAAATCAAATAACTTCAATACCACAAAACAGTGTGAACTTTCTTGTTACTCTTTATTACAGAAAGCACAAAACTGTAGAAAAAACCCTAAACACAAAACAGCTGCAATTCTCAAAACGCAACAGTAATGCAACCTATGCTAATACAAATAAGTATTATTGCGGTAAGAGCACAGTAATACCTAAAAAGATAGCAACCTTTTTCATATATTTTAATAAACTTGTACAAAACATGGGAATACAAACAATTTCATGTACACAATCCTAATTATATCTGTTAAAGCCTTTTTCACCAGAAAATAAGAGCACTATTATCAATACAGAATAACTGAAAAGACAATGCAGCTTGCATTAATTAAAACTCCTTCCCACTGTTTAAGTACTCATTGTACAAAATTATAGCAATAATAATTTACAAAGAAACATCTCTTTAGATCAACCTTCTATGTAAGCCAAAGCAGAAGTATACAGTATATTTGTACATGAATACAACTGTTAAACAAGTGGAATACAATCAAAACAATAAAAAATGAATCCTCGGTAAGCAGGAAGTATCACTTATCCACATTCACTTTTTTCCCTCAACTTTAATTCCTGCAAATGCCTGAGTTAAACGCTATTTCTCATTGTGCTTTAATTTAACATAACATCTAAAATAGATTTTTAAAGTTGCATAAGGCCATCAAAGTATTGTAAAGCTCATCCAATATGGTTAACTGCAATAATCTGTTGATGTTTATATATTTAGAAACACTGATCTGAACAGGGCTTCTTCAGAAATTAGAACACAAATTAGACTCAGGGCAAAATCTACCTATAAAAGTTTTCTGTTTAACCCAAAACTTGAAATAGTATTTGGTATTCATTTACAGCTGCTTGAAACGCAACTTACATGTGCTATTTGGGTAGTCAAAACAAAACTCCCATAACTGCTTGCTGTTATTAATTTGTACGTCTGTCACTTTTATAAATACATAAAATGCAGACACTACAAAAGGGACAGTAAGCCACAAACAAGCTAATAAAATATAAAATTAGCATTCTTTATAAATTAATAATTTTAAAGACATTGCAAATAAAATACAAAACACATGCCTAAAAATAAAAAGGCAATGTTGAAACTCAAGGGAAATGGAATTATGTTAAATAAATTGATTAATTTAGAGTGATAAGATAAGGGCCACTGATACTTTTTCACTTTATAGTAGAGATCAATTATATAAATCAAGTAGATACTCCATAACACAATTATGTTCCACAAAGTGCATATTGAATACATTTTTGAGGCCACCACATTGTAAGATGTTACCCACACAAGAGATACTCTGATACAAGAAGCACTTCACTAATATAAAAATTCAGCTACAGCCTCAAAATCATTAAAGCACTTTTCACACTCCAAGGAAATCAACACCAAGTTTTTTTTTTACTGTAGCTTTTCATTTCAAAATTGCTTCAGTGACAAGTGTACCAGACTTTTATTATTCGCCAAAACACCTATATTAATAAATACAAGTAGACAAAGTGTTTTGAAATATCTATATAAATGAGTATAGAGGAGTCTGAAAGAAAACTAAAACAATCAATCTAGCACTTGATTGCACATTCACGTTTACATCATTTAGAGCAACACCTCTTTAATATGACATTAGAGGCAAAAAAATATACATTCCGAGTCTTCCTTTTCTAGTCTGAGGTGTTTTATCCTAATAAGTCTCTCACAAAGCTTACATGTGACTATGACTCTGCTCATGGCTCCAGAGACTAAAGGCTGTCTTGAAGGTCCTGTGACAGAGTTTACACATGTACTGCCTCTTGAATGTCAGGGCAGAGAGGGATGGTGCATGGTAAAAGAGTGTGTCTGGTTCCTGAGGACCAGCTGGATTCTCCATGCTGTTTACCCTGGATATTGGACTGGTGCTGCTCGGTGGCAGCTCTATTTCAGGTCTCCTACTTTTGCTTACTGATGAGCCACATGGCTCTGGGCTGCTGGACTCTTCACCCATTGATGCAGTGATGGGCACTGGCTGAGTGGACTTAAGCACTGAGGCCTGTGTGGAGGGACGATCTGAGTTCTGAGGTGTCATAGGAGGTGAGGGGGACAGAGGTGATGCCTGTCTGTCTATCTCTTTGGCTCCCAGTTCACTAGCAGTTGACATGTGGGACTGAAAGTGGCTCCAAAGGCGAAAGTTGGTCCTGAAGGCTTTGTTGCAGATGTGGCAGATGAATGGTTTGATGTGGCATAGCAGCTCCTGGTGCCGTTCCAGGTCTCTGCGAGAACTGAAAAGATTTCCACATTTCTCACATGGCCACACACCAGGCTCCTCAGGTCCAGCTTTGGCAGCGTCTGTGTTTTCCCTCTCACTCACAGCCTCTTCTATTGGCTCCTCTTTCACCACCAGCCTGCCATGATGGCCCATGCTCAAGTCCTCAGGCACATATGATGAAGAGTCTTCTGAATCATACATTGGTTGACCTGAGGAGTTGCTACTAATGTTACTCTGGTAACTAATGTTCTCTCTGGCACTCCTAGTGGGCAGATGAACTTCAATGTACTGCTCCTCTCTGAGCATTTCGTCATTGCTCACTTCTTGATTGTTCTCCTGTTGCTTTAATTGAAGCTGCTCTTTAACAGTCATCATATTGTGGTTATGGACCTCTACTTGATGACGCCATATGCTGAAAGAAGATTTGAAGGTTCGCATGCATTCCAGACATGTCAGTTTCTTGTATTTACAATGTGCCTCATGATCTTTCTTGACTGCTGGACTTGAGAATCGTAGGCCACAGTAGGGGCATACTGTTGCATGCCGACAGCCCCTCTCATGGTCACCTTGTTCAAAGAGAGAGGACAGCTTCATGTTACAAAGTCTACAGGAGTAAACACCAGTGTCAGCGTTCTTCTGTTCAATTGACTCATCTTCACTCTGATACACGTTCTCTCTAGAAGTGTCCTGCTCTGTTTTTTCAGCATGATGGCTCCTTAAATGCTGTCTGTACTGAGACTGGAACACAAATACTTTGCCACAGTAAGGGCATATGAAGTTTGGCCTTAATCGTTTCTTGTTAAGCACAGAAGACTGCAAACTTTGCTTGTTCCTCTTTAACTTCCAAAGCAAAGCTTTCTTTATTTCCCGTTCACGTACAATATCTATTAACTTCTTTTGAAATTTCTCATCTAAAACAGAAGTGCTAGAGGAAGCTGGGTTTTGGACTACACCATGCTGAGTTTGGCAGTGTGTCCACACTTTGAAGTTGGTATGAAAGCGTTTGTGACAGATGTCACAAGCATACGGCTTTTCAGGGTTATGATACATGTTTACATGGCGATGTAGACCAGCACTGGACCTGAAAACCTTTAAACAGTTCCAGCATTTAAACATTTTGCTTAGAGGTGGTTCCTGACTGTTTTCATTAGATTCAGCACAAGCACTTTGAGGTACTGTTTCTGACATGTTCTCCTCAGAACGAAGACTATGCTCTTTGAATATTTTACTCTTTTTAAAAGGGTACCGTCTGTTATCTGGCCTGTCTTTTCTCTTTGCAGGAGGAATGATGTCTGGCCTTGCACCTTGCTCATAATTTGTTTGTAAATCTTTAAGACTAACAGGCAAAGTGTCTCCCACTGTGATTCGAATAATATCCATTGGGTCAGCGAGTGGGCTGCTTGGCTCAGCTTTGACACTCGTCTCTCTTTCTACCTGAGTTTCTGCATCATACCTGCTGGGGCACCGTGACCTGAGAACCAAAGGGGATGTTCTTTTTGAACCACCATTGTGGACTGGTGTATCTGGCCCACACACTTTTGATGCCATTTTAACCACTGACTGTTCACGGTTCTGCAGCCCCCTAAGCTCCAATGTGGGTGAAAATACTGGAACAGGACTGTCCATTGATAATGATCTTCGGAGTAGGCTTTTTATGAGTGGTCCGCTCCGGTCAATGGTCTGGCTTGGCTCTCGTACCTGACCCTTAAAAGGCACTTGGGTGGGATAATGAGACTCGCGCTCTCCAGTCTCGTCTCTTGTGTCCTGGTCAGTGCCTGACTGAAGCCTGATGTGCTGCACTTCAGATTCACTGAAAGACACTGATGACGTCAGCTGAGGCCGAACAGATGTCATATGTGATGAATTCCCTTTTAATATAGAGGCATACGGATAGATGGCCCTCCTTTCAGAGGTATCAGCCGGTTCTAATGATTTAGTGGCGATGGATTCAGAATTCCCTGTAGGTTCATATGAGCTCTGTGCTAAAGGAGGCTGAGCTGTCCCTCGGATAGAGTGAGGAGTCGATGATGTATCAGATGTTTTTTTCTGATAATTTGAGTAAGAGGGCTGGGTTGTGTCATTCTTAACTCGACACACAATCACACTCCTTGTCTGGACATCATTCTCATCCCCTTCAGAAAAAGAAAACCTTTTTCTCGACACACAGTAGGATGCATGTGGCCTTGCTGATACAATGTTGGTGAGGAAGGGAATTCCCAGACTGTAACCCAGTTCTTGAATTGCTGCCAGGCTGCCCTTGTCCACAAACAATGATGAGGAATAAATGTAGTTCAGAACTATCTCAAAGGCATCAGGCTCACAGAAGTCTAGATTCACAACTTTGGGTGACTCTGTATCCATCCGTGTGAACAGGGACTGGAAATATTCACTGCTGGCAGCAAGCACACTCTTATGGGCATGGTATTTCTGGTCTGCTACAACTAGGAGCACGTCACACATCTGGCCCCTCAGCCGCTGCTCATTCAGAACCCCCAACACCGAGAGGGCATGGGAGGGATTACTGTAATGTACAAGGCTCTCCATGGCTGAAAAAGAAAAAAAGAGGAAACAATTTAGAATGTAAGACAAAAAAAGGATATTAATAGGGTGTTTCCCATATTAAACAGCAAAGATGTGTATTTAAGGCAAAACAGTGCAAACAAGTCAACATTAAAAAAATATGTGCATTTGATCGATTCATTGATTTACTACCCTTAAATGTTGTGCATCTGTCCTATACAAAAGACAGGTTTGGACCCACTGCTGAATAAAAGGAAAAAAATGGAATATACAAAATATTTATGCGTTTGTTTACAGGCAGTGCTGCTGTAACTTGGAAGTGTTGTGCATCTTTAGTTGTGGTTGGCACAAGCCCATGTTTTTATAATTTTCACAGACATTACATCATGTTTGCAGGCATGAGTTATAGTCAATCCTATGGCAAGGGAACCAAAGTGCTCCAGGAAGTAAACATTTAAGTTTTTAAATAAAAGCTTTCCAAATCCTTCAACTAACCCCACTATAAAAACATGCTCATGTTCACTAAATAAAAGACAGGACCTATCTACCATGATCAGCTAATGAAGCAGGTTCATTAGTCGCTTTCATTAGTCGCTTTAGCTATTCTGAAAACTGACAATGCACAATTAAGTTAGGATTACAGTGGGTCACAGTAAATCTGTAGTGACCATTATGACATTATGAGTAATACTAGTAACTATTTAAGAACTTAAGTCACCACAACCTAAAAAAATAACCTTTTTTTGTCAATTTGTCAAACCCTTGTTTTTATTTAACGTGGACTATATGTTTTTAAACTAAAAACCTAAGTATTTAGTTAAAAGCCATTATTTTGAAACCTACCGCCGGAAAAACTGTTGCCTACACTGCCGACTGTAATAATATGTTAATGAAAAGGCCATTCATTCACCAAAACGCACCTTTCCACTACCCACATGCCCCGACTTAATAGAGCCCAATTGATACAAGTCGATGGATTACGCCGAAGAAGTAAACCGACATTCTTCCTCAACATTATCCGAGCATCCATGAGACGTGGCTGTATTTCCTACACATAACTTCGTCTGCCAAGGCGTCGCTTTCATTTAAAAAATAACCCCCACGCTTTACGTCAAGTCTTGAAATAGAATAATTTAATTAAGTAGTAAACGGCCTCGCTTTTGCGCGAAACACCACTGCTAATTAAATAGAGGGAAAAGTTGTGTGTGCCGCCCCATAACGTTTCAATGGACTCCACCAGCGTAATCCCGGAATAAAAACACAGTCGGTGCGGACACACACACTGGTGGAGCGTGCGAAGAGTGATTTATATCAGCTACTCCTGGAAAAAGTGCTATTGTTGTTTACGTAAAATGCTTGAGCTTGGTATGAGATAACTGTGCTCTAGCTGCAAAACAGGTTGTCGCTCGTGAGCTTTTTTCCCAGCAGCACATTCCCCCTTTCGAGTTAGCGTTACGTCAGTGAGGGAAAAGGCTTCTCCTCAAAAGCACTCTACCAAGTGTGTTTTTGCTATCACAGCTAATTTAGCAGAACATTAAGTTAGCTAAAACGGCCCCACTTACCCCGGCCGTCGTGAATGGAGTCTTCCCTCCCCGCAGTCGGACTTTTCAGTGTTGTGTAGATTTCTCTGCGCTGCTCGTGATTCCATCCATCTTGAATTTGACGTCATCCCACACCAGGGATGAGGTCATCGCAAAGATCGCGCGTCACGTCGCTGATCTCTGATTGGCTGCTCAGCAATGACAGGGCAGGGTTAACGGCAGACTTGACGATAGGCTAATTTAAAGGGAAAGCTCGTGTTTCTGTCAGTTTCCTATTTATATTCACTGCAGATAAATAGTTATTTCAGTCAATCCACAGTTACCACAATTAATTTCTTCATTAATTGTCTAATTGTCACCTGTCCACAATGGTTGTTCAAAAGGTTCATCCTCTAGGGTCATTAGTACTACTAGGAAACAGACAAACTTTAAATAGAGCAAAAATGTTTAAGAGTATTATCTTTTTATTTTTATTTTTTTTTGCACTGACTGCAATAAAAATATATCTAAAAATCTACTGAGAGTGCAGTGTAGTTCCAGCTCTAATCCCTATGAAACTAATTAGATTGATGACTGGATAAAAGTCATAGCAGCAATTTTTTGTCATTACAGGCACCCGGAGGGAACTAGTTGCTATGTTTATTTGACATGCAGTCCTCTTCCTGGAAACCCCATTACCAACGGTACCTGGTAACAGTATTAAGACCCATACAAAGCGAAGCAGTTTACTACTTAATTCAATTATCCTATTTGTACAAGTGGCAAAAGAGTACATCTGACTCTTGATTCCTTTATGTCGTATTTGAATGTCTTGTACAATAAATATCTATTCACTATTTGTTTGGTGGAATAGCCTTTCCACTTTTATTTTCTTGCTCATGCTTCAGTGCATCACTTACCCATTATAACTCATTGACTGAGCAGGTTAATTAAGTACATTTTGACACTTCATTAGAATAGAGGTGCATTATTAAATTCTTAACCAAATCATTAAAAAGGGCTCAAAATACAAAGGTATGATTATCAATTATTCACATGGAATGTCTGTTTTAAACCTTTTTTATCTCAAATTGGTCACTGAGCATGAGTGATAGTGATGAGGGATAGTGAGCACTGCCATGGTTACCTGTGTGGAAACCCGGCCATTAGGGATTTTGACTCTTCCTATGCTTCGCTGTCTCTGGCATCATAAACATGTTTACTACTGAATGGATAAGTAATATAACAACAAATATATATTTCAGAAAGACAGTTTAGTCCAATTTCCTTTGATAATGTAATTATGTGATTGTGTTTATCTTCACTCTGTGTCTCTTTTTAGTGTCGTGTTTCCATGTAACTTCTCATGCAAGCCACACTTCAGAGTGTATCTTACCTAACTATCTAGCTTGCTGTACTGTCACACTTATAATAATGGTAGTGCAAATGAACATTAATAAAATATGAGGTCTTTAGGGAATGCAGGTGAAAATAGGGGAGGAGAATATATGGCCACAGAGGACTTGGTCTTTGGCTACACCCTAAACCATGAGTTTGCATCACCTCAGTGAAAAGAATGCACTTAAAATGTTGCCGTTAAAAGTAAATGGTTAAAACTGTGATCTGTAACAAAAGAAAAAATGAATTGGATACACTGCATCTGGGTGATTGGGGCCCTGATCACTCTTTGCGAGGGACAACGTTCCACAGATGAAGGTAAGCCTTTAAAGATTTTGTCTACATAATAAACTGTGTCTGGAACGCTACATTGTTTAGTTTATTGCTTTACATAATTATCAAACATTTTATTTTTGTAGACTATAGACTTTCTCCATTTGGCTATCATCTCTGCACTCGCAATGAGACAAGGCTTGTGAGTTACATGGTGAAATATATGGTCCCTTATACTGCAACAAGGCATTGTGGTGGTTGGCTTCCCTGGAAAACATGTAAAATCACAAAGTATCGGATGACTCAATACACAGAGTATAAAACAGTTGTGGAGCAAGTGACCAGGTGCTGCGATGGCTACGTTCAGGTCGGCCATTACTGTTCCTTAAGTGAGTAATAATTGTTTTTTTCTTTTCTTTGTATGAGATCATATAAGTAAGATACGTATTATTTCACATTTTTAATTGTATGATGTTGCATCACACGCTGTACACAGATGCCAGTTGACATGGCCACCTTTTGCGTGGGACAGAGATATAGATGGAGGCAAATAATCTGCATTGTCTGCTAATATATAGCCTGTAACATGTTATTTTCTTTGAATGAAGCTGTAAACAGGAGCAGGGAGTTCACTGCCAAACCAGGATTGTGTCCAACTGCAAATGGATTATATGGCAGCAAAGGCTGTGAGTGGGACATAAACTGCCCAGGCTGGCAAAAATGTTGCCAGAGATCAAGTTGCTCTGTCTGCACAAATCCTACAAGTCAGTACTATACGTAAAACATGTTTTGTTTGTTTTTTATTATTAGCTAAGTGGGGTTGATGTAACAGTGTGAACCAAATTGAACTTATGCATCTATTTTCAAATATCTCCAGGCTCTGATTATTCTGACCATGGAGGGTATCGTTTCAATGCAACAGTGACAGTGAAAGTAGATTACCAGGAACTGATGTCCAAGGAGAACGGACTCTTCAATCATACCAGACTTTTACATGCAATGGTAAGAAAATAGAAAACTGTTTCTTACTGATATTTATTAGTTTATAATAGTTTATATAATAGTTTACAACTGATATTTTTATATTCACAAATTCACAATGTTTCCATATTAATAATATTATGTCTGTTCTAATAGGTAACTGGGGTCCTACAGTCTAATGTCTATTACCTAAGCTCATGGCCTGTGTATCCATACAGAACTGCCACCTCACTTCTCATTGAATGCAATTTTACGCCTTCCCTGTGTAATGTCACCTCAGTGCTCTATCATCTCCTCAAACGCATACAGGAGGTGTCATCTGTAACTGTGGAAGGTGAGAAACAGGGCTGTTTGGTACAAAAACTTAGATCTACTGTATCAGCAAATCCTCTTGGGGTTATTTTTTGTTCTTTAGAGAAATCACATTCTTGTAGAGTTTTCAGTATGATTCATGTAGCAGAGAACACAACGTTCGGGAAAATATGACTCAGTCGCACCACAGTTTCCTTCTCCCACCACTTCTATTTGAGTGACAGTCATGTGGGATGTTTCCTGCAATAGCGGAAAATAACACCATGAACAAGTGCACACATGCACGAAATGCACACACGTGCACGAAATGCACACCCACACTCACAGACACAGATATTAATCATGATTCAGTCAAATATGCTACTTTTGCACACAGGTCTAGGACACAGTAGTGCCTCGCCATATATTGTTTTTTGTAAAACATGTAACACCTTCTGTTCTGTGTGAAATACATTAGGCCTTTAAAATGATGTTTTTATTATTTTTTATTTTGTTTGTTACAGATGTAGATGAGTGTGCACACCCTGTTCTCTATCAGTGCTCACCTCAAGCCGAATGTAAGAACACAATGGGTTCCTACTTCTGTACCTGCCGTCCTGGATACATTGATTTGGACCCCACCAGCGGAATTAACTGTACAGGTTAACATATGCAGCTTTTCTGGTTGGGTTTGGTTTATTTCTCTTAGTGACACTTGCTACACAGCAGTAACAACTCACATGAAGTAAATAATGGACTGCCCTAAAGTGAAGTTGATGCACTGACAGCAGGGGGCAGCTACAGTTGTGCTCGTACGTTTACATACCCTGGCAGAATTTGTGATTGTTTGGCCTTTTTTCAGAGAATATGAAAGATAACACAAAAACTTTTCTTTCACTCATGGTTAGTGGTTGGGTGAAGTCATTTATCTGTCAAACAATAGTGTTTACTCTTTTTTAAATCCTAATGACAACAGAAACTACCCAAATGACCCTGATCAAAAGTTTACAAACCCTGGTGATTTTGGCCTGATAACATGCACACAAGTTGACACAAACAGGTTTGAATGGATACTAGGGATAGGTAACCGTCCTCACCTGTGATCTGTTTGCTTGTAATCAGTGTGTGTAAAAGGTCAGTGAGTTTTCGGGCTCCTGACAGACCCTTGCATTTTTCATCCAGTGCTGCACTGATGTTTCTGTATTCTGAGTCATGGAAAAGCAAAATAATTGTCAAAAGATCTGTGGGAAATGGTAATTGAACTGGATAAAACAGGAAAGGGATATTAAAAGAAAACCAAGGAATTTAGAATGCCAATCAGCAGTGTTCAAATTTTAATAAAGAAGTGGAAAATAAAAAGGTCAGGTAGACCAACAAAAATTTCAGCCCGAACTGCCAGAAAAATTGTTCAAAGAAGGATGCAAAGAAATCACTTCAACTGAAATAAAGGACTCTCTCTATTATGCAAATGCAACAAAGCATCCCGCTTACAATACGCCAAATAGCACAGAGACAAGCCTCAACTTCATTCAAAGTCATTTGGAGTGATGAGAACAAAATTAAACTTTTTGGCCACAACCATAAATGTTACATTTGGAGAGGAGTCAACAAGGCCGATGATGAAAGGTACACCAGTCCTACTGTGAAACATGGAGGTGGATTACTGTTTTGGGGATGTGTGAACTACAAAGACACAGGAAAAGATCAATACAGCCTGTTATCAGAAAATACTGGAGGAACATTTGCACTCATCAGCACGAAGCTGTGCATGGAAAGTACTTGGACGTTCCAACATGACAACGATCCAAAGCACAAGGCCAATTCGACCTGTCATTAGCAACAGCAACATAAAGTGAAGGTTCTGGACTGACCATCTCAGTCTCCTGACCTCAATATCATTGAGCCACTCTGGGGAGATCTCAAATGTGCAGTTCATGCAAGACAGTCCAAGACTTTAAAGGAACTGGAGGCTTTTTCGCAAAAAGAATGGGCAGCTTTACCATCTGAGAAAATAAAGAGCCTCATCCACAAAATACTTCAAGCTGTCATTGATGTTAAAGGTGGCAATACACAGTATTAAGAACTGGGGGAGGGAAACTCAGAGTCATTTGGGTAGTTACTGTTGTCATTATGATTTAAAAAGAGTAAACACAATTGTTTTACAATTAATGACTTCACCAAACCAGTGAGTGACCAAACTATGAGTGAAAGAAAGGTTTTTGTGTTATCAATCATATTTTCTGAAAAATGGCCAAAAAATTACAAATTCTGCCAGGGTATGTAAACGTATGAGTACAACTGTTCTTGGGCCAATGGGGGCTCTAACTTCTTCAGTCATCCCCACAAAATGTCATACCTCCTCATGTCCACAGTATCATCATGTAATAACTACAGTATGCTTCTCAGAAATAATTTTTTACATTGCAGTTTTGCCTACCCCTAAACCACCAATGACATGCAATCCTCCCATGAGCACAGCAAACACCCCTGTTACTAACACTACATGGGACCCTCAACACAACTTATCTGGGACCAGCACCACATCTCTGAACAATACAAGTACTGGACCTCATACCAGCATGACATCTCACCCAGCAACCACATGCCGTAATAAATTTACAATGTTTAATAAATATACTACCAAATACTTGCCCTTAATTCACAAACAATGTCTAATTTAATTTCCTACCACTTTTCACCCTGCCTTGACCCAGCTCCCCTCATTATCACCAACCTGCGTTCAACCAACGTCACAGGGACGTCATTCAGACTCTACTGGTCCAGTCAATTCCCAGGAAACCAGACGTACCATGTTAAAATCAGTAAGGGGTCAGAGGTCATTTATCTTAATGAGACCAGTCAGACAATGGTTGAGATGAGAGGGCTGCAATCCGGAGTGCTTTATAATGTTAGTGTCACGCCTTACGCATGTGGGAGACAAGGAAACACCATGCAACTGTCCATCAAGACTGGTAAGAACAGTTTAGTATATATTTTATATCTATTATGTAAACTGATACAACTGCCAATATTGGTTATGTGTGATGATATGATGTGAGAAGTACATTTTTATCGCAAAGCCCAAGTGCTGCTATTTAGATTGGTGATTTGGTTTACTGTAACATGTATGTTTTTTTTTTCAGATGCTCATACTCTTGACATCAAAGCCCGACTTACCAACATTGACTATACAGCAGACCTGCAGAACACCAGCAGCGTGGCCTACTTAAATCTCACTGCCAGCATTATCATAGAGGTAAACGTCTCTTCAGGAATACCTAATGTAACTGTGATAAAGTCTACTAAATTCTACTGATTACATTTTGAGTCCTGCGCATTATACATTATTGTAAGAGAGTCCTTTGTTTCATCTACATGACTGACACTCCACTGACGTCACCATCAGATCTATCAGTCACTGTCCCCTAAGATGAAGGCCATGGTGGATTCAGGCCAAGTGAGAATCGAGATTACAGGCTTTGCGCCCGGCAGTGTGGTTGTCACCCTCACCACCATCTTCGCCCTGAGTCTAAGCGAAGACATTAGCATTGTGTCCTCAGCTCTGTTAGACTCACTGAAGACCAGTTCTATATATGAAGTGGATGAAAACAACACAAAGATAAATTAATACCTCTTTATTCCTTTTTATTTATTTGCTTTAAGTTCTTAATTTGGATAATTTTAGTGCCAGTGTATAGCCAATTTGGATAATTTTGTTGTTAACTAAAGCAGTAATGGAAAGCTACTGTTGGTTATAACCCTGGAGCTGTCTGAATGCCAGACACTGTATTTGTTTATAGGAAAAATGACAGAAAGTCTAATTCAAAGCATGCAATTTTTATTGAGAACATATCTTTCACAATGTCTTTAAATGTAGTGCACTGTTTTGATGTTTTGGGAACATTAGCTTATAAGTAATTGATAAACAATTTACAACATATGTAATATATTTGGCAAAGTAAAGCTTGCTGTTTTCTCCCAAAGATTTTGATGAATGTGCTTCAGGACAAAATGACTGCTCTCCTTGGGCAACATGTGAAAACAATTGGGCCTCATACAATTGTACCTGTATGGAAGGGTTTGTGGACAGCAACCCAGACAGGCTTGGTCGGTCTTGCCAAGGTAGACACTTTATAAATCAAAAGAATTTGACAAAGTCTTAATACAATAATATGATAATAGGTTTGGTTATGTTGTTAGCTAATTCAGTTTTTATTTGCAGCTATTGCCACAACAACTTTGCAGACAACAAAATCCCCAGTAACAACAGTTCTTTACATCGTTAACCCTATTTCTCAACCAAATGACTCATCAACATCTCTATCCAGTGGAACAACTGCAGTTACAATTTCACTGACCACACAGGAACAAACTGTAGTACCAACAGGTCAACCAGTCAAGACCACTGACCAGATTACTTCCATTGCAGCCTCGACAACCACTCCTACTACAACAACCACCACTTCTTTCACAGCAACCACTACTCCTGCCACAACAACCACCACTCCTGTCACAGCAACCACTACTCCTGCCACAGCAACCACTCCTGCCACAGCAACCCACTCCTGTCACAGCAACAACCACTCATGTCACAGCAACCAATACTCCTGTCACAGCAACCAATACTCCTGCCACAGCAACAACCACTCCTGCCACAGCAACAACCACTTCTGTCACAGCAACCACTACTCCTGCCACAGCAACAACCACTCCTGCCACAGCAACAACCACTCCTGCCACAGCAACATCCTCTCCTGTCACAACAACCAATACTCCTGCCACAGTATCCACCACTTTTGCTACAACAACCATTACTCCTGCCACCTCTACTACCCCTACCAGCACCAGCACTATTACTAGTAGCACTCTTACATCCACCATTGTAGCAGCCATCAACACCTCTGCAACAGACACCATTACAGTAAAGTGCATTGTGGCTGCCATCACAGTGACTGTTGACAGGAATTTTCTCTTGAGAAACCAGATTGAGGAGGCTGCTCTTTACCTGGGGATGGAAGAATGTGGAGTCAATGGGGGCAATGCCACCCATGCCCAGCTGACAGTGTCCTGGGATGAGTGCAATACAATTCTCATGCAAGTGAGTCATGCTTTGCATAATCTTGCCTGACATGGCAATTGTTAGTACAGGTCTGAAAATAACCCAAACTCTTTCTGACATGTGGTATTTTAGAATGACAGCTACTACACAGCATCAGTGACCCTGTTTAACTCCATAGACCCATTGAACACAGGAGAAGTACCCAAGATAAAGCTGCAGATACCTATAATATGCTCATACATGAAGAGCATGCTCATTTCTTCTGACTTTGGATCCATGGGGTAAGCTCCAACGTAACACTTAAAAGCCCGTAAAAAATATCCCAGAGTGCATCATATAAACAGAATGTGAACAAAATATGTATACTCAGCAAGTAAAAATGTGTTTTAGGGTTTCTATTCTAACAACAACAAATAATATATATAAAAAAACATGTTAAGGAGCTGTGGTGGATGAGTAATGAGAAACAGTTGCATCTGTCTGCCAACCACTCCCACCAGCCAGACCTAAAAACAACATGACCACACGAGGGAGACAAAGACTAGGGACACAAGACAACACACACTGGGCTAGACCATAACAAACCATATAGTATTTTGTGTTCAGTGCCTGCTATTTCTATTTTCACAATTCTTATTCTACTGTGTACAGGTATAACATGCTCAAGGACGTCATTATGGGATTTGGGAAGTTCCAGGTGACTGTGCAGCTGATGAATGGGATAGTGCCTCTGCCCAACAACTACAGCCTGTCCCCCAGTGAGGCTGTGATGGTAGTGGTCAGCCTAAACACCTCGGTGGAGAAGATTAAAGTGGTTATCAACAAGTGCTGGGCCACTCCTACCCCATACCCCACAGCCATGTACAGCTACATCTTTGTGGAGAACAGGTTTGGACTCTGTATTATTTGCAGTATTATTTTAATTACAATTTCAAACACTGTACTTATACTTACATATATATCATACTGTTCTACATCATAAGATAAGATAAGATAAGACTTTCACCTGTACAGGAGCTCTTAGACAGGTAAAGTAAAAGAAACAGGCAATAGAATAAAAAAGTATATACAATTTCAGCAGAATTTTAAATAGAATAAAATATGAAGGTTAATTTAAACAAAAACAAAATACATATACATGTTTACAAAGTAAAGTAAAGAGTTACATGTTACCTTGTGAAGTTTCTTTGTCTGCTTATGTCTTTATTTCTCTGATCATCATTGCTCTTAAAAGAAACTAACATATTGATTCTGCAGATGTTCAATGAATGCTTACACCAGAGTGTTAGTGAATGGAAACTCCAGCACTTCCAGCTTGTCCGTGCGGATATTTGCTTTCGTTGACCTGAGTATCATCTATCTGCACTGCCAGGTGGAAATCTGTGTGCAGACTGGCTCTGCCACCTGTGTGCCTGTGCGTACAGCCAATATCTCCACATTTGTTACAAATCAAATCTAAAATTAGAACTTAGTTGTAATTCCCTACCGTATGTTAAATTTCAGGACTGTTTGCAAAGAGCATCCCAATCTATAAACACTATTGGAACTGCTGTTGCTACTTCTGGGTCACTGCTCAGGTCAAACAATGGTATGTGCTCTCATAAAAACATAACTGATAAATGTGTCATTTCAGTCTGTTGGCAGCGGAAGCAGGTTTTTCCTCAAAATGCAGTTGCCTGTTACCTGTTAAGAAAATTGGTTAAATATTGTCAGTAGTTTGAAAAATAATTGTCAACTATATTTGTCTGAAAGTTTGTTCATCTGAGATTTAATTTTCTGTTTAAAAGTAAAATGTTTGACTGTGTTCCCACAGATTCTTTGGAGCAGGGATATGACACTCTGCATATCATTGGACTGTCCTGTCTTGGGGTTGGCCTGTGCATCTTCTTTATCATTGGTTTCATCTGTCTTTTCTACTGCCAGAGGAATCGCATTGGACATTATAACTTCAATACAAAACCCAAGGAGGAGAAGTTCACCAACCTTGTCTTTAACACATAAGCTTTCAGCAGCCTCCCAAAGCAGAAACCGAAAGGATAAATGTTGCACATGACAGGGGTTAGGCCTTTGCACCGCACCACTACCACCTCAGGGGGCACTGTTTCCTCATGAGCTATTAATATTCACAGCAACTGAGGCACCTCATTGCCATGACATGTCCCTGCCTGATGTGGTGTGTCATGATAATTAGCACACAGACATATCAAGTACATGTAATCAAATGCTGACGTTTATCTTAAGAGCACCATTCACTTTGTATTTGTTGTTATTTATTTGTATTTTAAATAACAATAATCCTAATTTAGAGCTCAAACACTGTTTTTGCCAACTGACTATACTTGTAATGAACATTGTAAAGAAAAAGGTTGTCTGACTACTTTGCACTAAAGATCTAATTATGGCCTCGGCCTAAATTCTGTAAAAAAATAGCTGCTACTCTTCTGCAAATACTATTGTAATGCTTACATTGTTGGTATTATATAATGGTATTGTGTTTTTATTCTAAAGGTACCTTGTAAATGAACTGACAATAAAAACAAGGTCTTCTACCAGAGCTGACACTTGAGGGAGCTACTGATTCAGTTATAGCATTGAAACATCAGGCGTATAATGGCTTCTTGCATATGGACAAACACATTGCTTTTGTAACCTGTTTAGAATTACATTTTTTTTTGTTTCACACCATTAGATATGAGCTATAACTCCGTGTAACAGGATGGTCCCCACAGTCTCCAGTATCCACACTCAGTGCTGACTAAATGGTCATAAATGCAGCTCCTGGATGGACGTTGGGAGACGCATACTAAACAGCAAACAGGGCTTTCTGTTTTTGTCAGAGGAGCTCCCCGGAGACCTGTGGTGAAGGAGGCCTTACTCCCATCTGGAGAGCCGTGTGCGCCCCGCCTCCTAATTAACCCATTCAGCCTCACTGGCTGAGACCTAGCAACCTGTCTCCATGGCAACGGCCCAGTGCAGGATGAAAGCAGTGATGGATAGAGGGAGGGTGAGCAACAGTGATCAAAGGAGCCACAAAGACTTGGGAATCATTTCAATTTTAAATCAACACATTTTCTTATGCATTTTCTTTTGGATTGTGTGTTTAATTCATTCATTCATAAGACATAAGACTGGGCTGAGGGAGTGTGCCCTTAAGAAGATATGGCTTCCTCCACTCTTTATGTCCAATGTCCAGAAAACGATCAGGCCATGTACAAAACATGTACTGTAGCTGCAACATGATCTGTGTCTTGTCCATCTTCTTTCCTTCTCTCTCTCACCTGGGTTCTGTATGGTCAGGGTGTGTTTTCAAAATTGGCCATTTATAATGTCTTATGGTCTTTGTGTTTGCGAGCAGGTATGGTGTACTCAGGACTCTCTGAAAGCTTTGAGGTCACAACTCACTCTGCTCATTACTAATTAAGCATCTGCATCTGTTTGTTTAGGACTACATGGGGATTTCTGGACAGTCTTGTTGGCATGCAGTCTAACTTCTCCAGGGTTTTTCGCATTTCCATAATGGTCATGTTATATTAAATGTTTGTTTGTCCATACCACTTTTTTTAGTTTAATACTTAATTTGATGCTCCTATTTAATGCAAATATCAGGCTAATGCAAAACAATAATGGTCACATATTTTATGTATTCTCATCTATTATAAGTGATTATAGTCCCTATAGATAGTGCACTG
This sequence comes from Perccottus glenii, assembly GCA_024416835.2. Classification (NCBI taxonomy): domain Eukaryota; kingdom Metazoa; phylum Chordata; class Actinopteri; order Gobiiformes; family Odontobutidae; genus Perccottus; species Perccottus glenii. The sequence goes on along the minus strand of CM044561.2, from coordinate 12,813,103 downwards.
TGGGCTTTAATTATTTATTTATTTGTGACTTCCATCACAATGTCATCCTGATGAAGACTGACGCAGATGTGATTGGTGTTTCCCCTCTATGTGTTTTTGTAAAAGACAACAGCTGTCTCAGACACAATTATCCACAATGTTTGCCTGTGATAAAAGGACATCCTATATGCAGAGAGAGTTAATATATGTCAGTTCACTTTAACAGGAATAAGGGGAGTGTATCTATGAAGCTAATGGACAAGGAGAGGCCAGACTAATGAGGAGCAATATAATCTGTGACAAGGAAACACAAGCCTCACTTCAACCATTCTGGATGTTTTTACGGCTTTAATGAGGCCTCTAGAAAGCCTTTCTTTGTTTACTATGGTTTTTGGAAAAGTAGTAGACTAGTGTCCCACTTTGGCTAAAACGGCAGGCTAGACAAGAATGGGCTACTTTTGCAACAGTACTGAGAGCACACACAGATTTATGGCAGCAATGATACTATAGTTTTTGGCAAAGAAGGAAACATTGCTTACTCTGATTTATAGTATATAGCATTTACTATATTTTGATTAAATGCATGAAAAAATGTTTCATGGTTAAATTATAAACGTATATAAGAATGAAAAAGGCATTATGGCTTTCGGCTGCTGTGAAAAGTGAGGCCAAAATTACACATAGAGCAATTTTTGGGGAAAATCTGTGTTATTATAGTTTTAATTTAATTTGTGTGAAAAGAGCAAGTGCACAACAGAAATTATAATGTGAGTAATTGCAGGTTACACTATTTTTATTTACGCTAAAACAAATCAACCAAAAGTACAGTACAGTTTTGTTTTATATAAGCACTTTATGGTGTGTTTTTGAATGATTATGACATACTCGGTTAACCAAAATGACATAGCACCATTGCAATAATGTCAACCACTTTGGCCCTTATGCCAGAAGCTATTTCAAACATGCTTCATTCAAATGTATAGATCTCCTAATGAATACTGGAACTTTATAATGAGATGTGCCTACTGTTTTTGTTAAGTCCAACCTAATTGAAAATGCTAGATTGTTTACAGGAGACAGCAGCAGTCTCTGTAGAAGGTGTAGCTGCCTCCATCCGTGCTGTTGTAACTACTCAGTCTGTTTGACATCTAGGGCAAAGCGTACGACGCCGCCGCTCCTCCTTGGCTCAGCTCTTTCCAGAAGTGGTTGTGGTTCTCCTCCAGCAGCACCCTGGGAATGATGATCACTGGGTCGGAGAACCTCTTCTTTAGCATCTCTAGGAGGCAGCAAATCGTTAAGATAGCAGAGGGGGGGAAAAAGGAGACAGAGAGAGAGAGACACATGATGAAGGTAATTCTCCCAGGCGATCAACTCAAGTCATTGGACTGGTGAGCTGAGCACCCTGTGACCACTCATTTTAGGGAGAATGATCAGAATCATGTAACAAAACATGGATTGTTTGTGTAAAACCTTCAAAAGAAATTCAAATCCACTTGGCATAAATAGATCATCAGACAAGTTTGTTTTAAGATCAATACAAGTTATTGATTTTAGTCAAATCCATTGCCTTGGATTTACTCACTGTGACACTGCAGGACACTCAAGTCCATTAGTGTAATGAGGGTCTCGGGGTGTTCTGTAGCAAAAAGACTTATTACAAAATGGGTCATAGAAATGTACAAACATGCATGCACTTAGTGTTTTGTAAACTCCCCACCTAATCCAATTTATACTTACCTTCATTATATAGACATTACCTTCATCAAAGATTTAACTAAGGCTGAAGTCAGTTCTTAAATGTATAATTAGATTGCAGGTCAAACAGAAAACAGTGGCAGCATGCTTTAGAAAGTGATAGAAATAAACAATGATTCATTACAATTCTGTAAAATCATATCTATGTAAAATAATGGGAATGCATAGACTAAATCTTAAACTACTGTGATCCCTCCTGTGATACAAATGGAACATTTATGGTCAGGCAGTTAATTGTTAACTGTTTCAAAAATGGTCTGAGATGAATGGACAAAAAGGTTTCTTAAGAAGCTTTAATGTGTTGGATGTGGCATCAGGCGTCAGTGGCCCCATTCAGCCAGCCTACTCTACTGTCCATATGGAAGAGAAATACAGTGGGACTATGCCCTGAGAAGTAGACCAGAGAATGTGCTGCTTCACGAAACAACAGTGTGCTACTGGAATAGAAAACCAAAAGTAAACAACAACTCCATGAGCATATATGAATGAATATGAGTGGCATTAGTGGCTCTCTTTTGATTGCTCTTGCAGTTACCTGGGATTGGGTAGTGCACAGCCCCACAGGTGTTGTTTAAGAGTCTGCACCCAGCCAATATCTCGGATTGGCTGACAGAGTTGTATGTAGTGGTACTGTTTTAGCACAACCCTTCAAATGAATCAGAATGTCACTCGTTAGCACACAACAAACTAGACACAGCATCATCCAAATGTGACATCCTTAAAATACTAAACCATGCTAAGTATGGGAAGAACATGTGATTGTAGCAAATGTCATATAACATGTTTGCTTTTGCATACAGAAGCTTTACAGAGCTAACTGCATCTTATCATACAAGGGGCTAAGAAGCACATGACATCTCGTTGGAATAAGTTTCTGCACATCCCTTTGCCATGCAATGTGGCTCTAAAGGTCGAATGAGTTCTTGAAATATATTAGACAAAAGATGCTAAATAATATATTCTTTAGTTGCTTTGTTAGAGCAACATGCGTGGCCTCAAAAGGATGTCAGAGGTCATGCCAGAAGGCAGTGCAGTACTGAATGAGACTAAGTAAGTAAGGCCTAAGCCTAAGTAGTGAGAGCAGAATTCTCTTCCATGTGGATTGATCTAGTAAATGTTGCTTGTCTAGCAAAGACAGACAGAAAAACAAAACAAAAACACTGACAGATACCTGCAACCACTAACCGCTGACCCCTTCTCCTCCCAACACAAAAAATCAAGAAGACAATACTTTTTCTGCTTTTTGCATTTATTTGTAATGTGTCATTAAATATAAGCAAGCAGATAGAAACACAAGCACGTCACAGTCAAATATTATATATTAATTTCCCAATAACTTACTTGGCCATACCTCTATCCTTATTTGCCTAATAGTAAAGATAGCACCAGGTGAGTGGTTTGCTACGCACAGTTTACTTTACTGTCCCCCAACTGTTGATAGATGACAAGACTTCCCCCAACCAAAGGCTGCAAAATACTAATGATGAGGCACGTGCTCAGCTCTTACTACAACATGGTGGTGGAGGCCGCTGACTCAGGCAACACAGAAAACACACAGTACAGTCATCCAGAACTAAAGCATACAGTACAGTGTGTGCTGCATAGTGATAGATGGAGTCCAGCTTTTCTGATTAAAGCAAAGAGCTTGTGTCACAGTGCATATACAAAAGGAAACGCTGCCAGATGCTAGACCTAGTGCAAGTGTAATTTTAGTGTAGAGATGGCACTTGAACTCAACAGTAAGCCTGGCTGATAGATACAAATTTAAACTATATATACACAGAGTGGGATTTAATAACATTTTATGTTAGAACATAGAGCTTAAGCTCACACTTTTTTAACATATCCCACAAGGGTAATATGGATTTTCAAGAATTAATAATAATAGTGTTTTTACAATGTCATCTGGAAGGCTTTTCTAGTCACTTCCAAGACATATGTAAATAGTTAACAAAGGAACCAACCACCTACAAAACATCAAAAGCCAAAAGTGATCAGGTAAATATATTTTATTTAACCTTTATTTATCCAGGATAGTCCCACTGAGATTACAATTCTCTTTTGCAGGGAAGTCCTGGTCCTGTGTGTGTGTGTGAGGGGGGAACTATTGTACATGTCTTTAGTGGTAGTGGAAATCTAAGCAGACACAGGGAGAACATGCAAACTCCACACAGAAAGGCCCTGCCCTGGATGGGAATCAATCCCCAGACCCCAGACTCCCCAGACCAAATAGAACAGGAGAGCAGGGCATATAAGGGTAGAAAGGTTACACAGAATTAGCTCATTCTGATAAGTGTGTTGTGAAAATAATAAAACCAAACATTCTAATAAGTCTTTTCTCATTTCATCATATTTAGCTGTTTATCTTGAAAACAGGTCAAATATTTTCTCTGTAACAGGATGTTCTTGGGCACAAAAAGTCAAATGAGCAGAATTGAGTGTTTCGGTGAGTGCTGCTTAACACTGCTTTACTTCTTTGTTGAAGGAGTGAGGACACTGTGAATGCTGAGATGAAGAACTCAAACTACACTGTTCAACAATTTCAACATATTTTCACATGAATATTTTTTGGTGTATTGTTGTAAAATGTCAAGAACAGGCAAGAAAGGGGTCACTTTTCTCCAGTACATACACCACAGTAATGCAAATGAATGCTGTTTAATGCATGACTTTAGTGTGACCCAGATGTTGTGTTGGCATCAAATTGAGTGTTGCCAAATGGCCTCCAGTGAGCTGAAACAGCACTGTTTGACATGACTGGTGACTGGGACAAAATGTGTCCAGGGAATTCTTCAGATGAATGAAAAATAACTTGTACATTATAACAAAGTGCAATAATAGATGATAGACCATCAAAACCACAGTGAACAAAGCTTTGTGATTGGCAAACAGACAGTGTTCATATGAGCACTGAGAAAGAAGCAGACAGAGCAGAAACAAAGCAAGCAGTGGTTCAGACACTCATGACTAACCAACAGCGCTGAGATAACATTTATCAAAGATTTTCAGATGACTATCTTTTTGCTTTTAATTTCTAAACTGTAAAAAATAATATGATTATCTTGTCTTTACAACAAAACAAAAAAAAAATTAAAAATCCTTGATAAACCCAACAAAGCAATCTGCTCATTTGATCAAAGCCAAATTGCTTGTCATTGGATCAAGAGCCATCCATCCATTGGTTAGCCTGGCTGCCTGTAGCCATGGCAACCTGAACATGGAGGGCTGCAGAGTGAGAGTGGGTGGTGGCATCAAATGGAAGAGAAAGAGGATGCTCACGCCAACTCGTTACTACGGTGATTTGATATAGTGGAGAAAGAAGTAGTGGGTGGAGAAATGTCATGTCTAAACCCCAACACCCCATTTTACTCTTAACATACACACATACAAGAGGTAGAGCGAGTAGACAGAGCAGAGGAATGGGTGGATACTGAGAGGAGAAGGGAGAACAGAGAGGAAAACAGAAGGAAAAGGGACATTTTGCAGCCTCTGTTTTTGTTTTCCCCCAAAATAAGAAATAAAGAAGTAGTGCTAAATGATTTTTACTCTTTTGCCTCAGCCAGTTTGTTGTTCATCTCTTTACTTTTCTCCTTGTCCCCCACGGCCGGCCGGTGCTCAGGCTTGTTCTCTGAGGTGGTCTTCTTAGAGCCCCTCAGTGCTGCGCTCTGCTTATCTTTGGATTTCTTCACTGGCTTGCTCTGGCCTGCTGCTGCTGCGGCTCCAGGCCTTTTAGGTCTGGAGCGAGGGGCACTATACCTGTCAACCTAAGAATGTTGGATAGTAGGAGTGAGAATGTTTACTACGTAGGCTGTTAGTTATGTTCTATCTACAGTGTATTGTGCAGAACAATTTTAGCATAGTAGTATGAGCATACTAAAGATGACTAGAGACAGTTTAGTTATTCTTACCTGTTTAGAGGGCTCTATATAAGGCTCGCTGTACAAACTGCGTATTCTTCTCCTGTCCTGGGCCTTGTTATCAGCAGGCTGTGGTGGGGTGCCCTTGAATGTAGCACTGTAGCTTGTCTCTAGGTTTGTCCTATCATCCGGTGGCAAGTACTGGGACTTGGCTCGAATCATCTTTGTTGGTTTCACATCTCTATAAGCCTTGAATTCATTTCTGTGTGGAAAAAGACACATTCATTGTAATGTTTTATGCAGAAGCATAGATAAAAAATGTATGGTATCATGTACGTTCATATTAATGAAGAGGGTTTTAAAATTTAAAGAGCACATGTGCTAATGGCACTCTGTAGAGCAGAGTAGTAGAGCCATTGTAAGTGGGCGGAGGTCTGCACCACAGCAGTCTCATGGTGTGACATTCGTGAGTCCTCACACAGCCTTTCTGTAGAAGGTCAGCAGTGTTTGCTGCTGCCTGCTGCATCTGCATATGTCTGTTTCTTAATTTAAACTACTGCAGAACAATAAATGTTGATTTATTTCAGACTTATGTTAAAATCGTCTAAATTTATATGTCCATTATTCTTTATTTTCTTTGTACTATATTCAGTATTACTTGCTGGTCGACTTGCCCCACAGGACTATAATTAACAAAATCAAAGTTGTGCACACATTTTGACGGAAAGGCTTTGATATAAACAGAGAATAAACACTTGATATGGTTCATATATAACCTGTCAGGTGAAATTAAACTTTTGTTTTCACACTCAGAGAAGGCTCAGAACCAATTAATCTTGGAAGACAATGCCACTGGGTTATCTACAAACACTCAATAGATTTATGTTATTGTTGAAATTAAATAACTTGCTTGTTCACAGCACAGCATCACCTATTGCCTGTCTCACTGCATAAACCTTCCCAACTCTCACACATTAAAAGGTGATAAAATTGCAGCCAAAGCGTATTTGTACAAAGCAGCAGATTAGAAAACACCATGATGTGGAAAAAGAGGCAGATAAGCTGATCAATCTCTTTGGCCAAGACATAGGGAAAGACATTACAATGACATACTATAATGCATTTGCTGCTACCAGCTCATGGAAACCTTGGGACCATGTGTGATCCCTTTAATGTGTTGTGCAGTGGAAGGACAGGTGCTTCGCTTTTACATCTGTATGTCATGCTCTTGAGGGGGAACTCCTGAAACACTCACAGCAAAAACACAATTTCTATATCAATGTTCTTGTTATGGGGCGCATGGAGCAGTCAAATGATAAACCACAGATGATGACAACCACTAAAGCAAAACTCTGTGTGATTAAGATTAAGTTGCTAGTTTTAATCAAGACAAGTGACATTTACAAAATGTTGGACAGATTTCAAATCAAAATGTAATGCTTTTTAATGTCTGTGGGTACCATTTATCCCAACTCACAATAGCTGCCAAGTGCTAGCGTTTACACTTTCAAGTATTAAACCTGGCTTATAATGTGCTTTGTTTTTATTCAGTGAAAACAAAGTCTTTATTATAGAAAGGCTGGTAACAGTGACAGGCTGTTGAACACTGACAGTGGTGCACACCAGAAGTGGAGATCACACACAGAGTCATTACATAACAGGACTGAAGTCCACTTTTAGGGCTCTACTGGGCCAAGAAGCTCCAATCCAAAGGCAGGTTATACAACAATGTTCAAGGCCAATGCCATAAAGTACCAAATGACACCACAGGGTGTGTGTGCAGCACACCGATTGAGGCAGACTGTGAATGTACCGTGTGAATGCACTGTACTGTAACATAGCTGCTATTCATAGCCATATGACTGATTAACAATAACACTGTGTCTCCCAGGTCAATCTGTACTTGGTACTTGACACAATGTACATGTAAAGCACTGACTGTGACTGCTGAATGTGATTATATTATAAAACACAAGAATAACAATAAGTGTCTGAAAGGGGCTTTAAGGCTTACAGGGGCCTTCTTCATCCAACCCTGAGAACATTATCTTACTACTCAGAGCCTCGGGAGGCAGTTAATGTTGAATGGTGGCTTTTGCCGTGCAACACTGAAGCTCTGAGTTTAGTTCAGTTCAGTGAGATGGAACAGAGTGGGAAGATACTAGAGGGAAAAGAATTTTAATACATTTGACTTTGGAAAGCTTTTCCCACAGCTAGGGTTAGATGAATAAAAGAGAACACGTGTTCACACTAAAATCAGATGTTTATTGAGTAGTTTAAGTAGTAAATTACCAGCCTACACTATACTGTAAGTACTGTGTGATATTTGTATATTCTGTATTTGAAATTATGATAATGCTGCTTGTATGTTTTGTGTATTCTGTGTGGATAAAATGTCAATAATGTGTAGCTTTGATTTGACCCTGTTTTTATTTATACAATGGACAGTAGAGGTCCGGTTCTAAATTTTATTATTCATCGGAATTGTATGCCCTCAACGTTAACAATTCCTCTTATCATTGCTCCTGCTCCGAGTCCCAGCATTAAGATCATCTATAAGATGGTATTAAACTTTAATAAGTGCAATATTCATAGATTAGCTCTTTGTAAAGCCCAAAGAGCTGTTTTATATCAGATGTCCACTGCAGTGGACATCAGTCAACTACGCAAAACAAAATTATACAATTGTCTTACAATAGATAATATAATGTATCAGCTCTAACTTGAATAGGAAGCCAGTGTAATGAAGCCAGGACCGGAATAATGTGATCGAACTTCCTGGTCTTTGTTAAAAGTCTGGCGGCAGTATTTTGGATCATTTGTAGTCTGTGAGTACTTTTCCTCGGCAGTCCAGAGAATAACGCATTGCAGTAGTCCAGCCTGGATGTGACAAATGCATGAATGAGAATTTCAGCATCAGCTAAAGTGAGCCAGGAGAGAATTTTTAGATATTCCTCAAGTGAAAGTTCACTTAACATACAGTGAAAAAAGTATGGGACCAAGCACAGACCCTTGTGGCACACCAAATTTTACTGGTGCCGTGGAGAAGAGACCTATCACAGATAGGATTCTAGCCAAGCAAGAGCAGAGCCAGAGATGCCAAAAACATCTTTTAGTCTGTTGATTAGCACTGCATGATCAATCGTATCAAATGCAGCACTGAGATCTAGCAATAACAGTAGAGCCGATGAGTCCTCGTCAATCTGAAGGAGGAGATTATTAGTCACTTTAACTAAAGCTGTTTCAGTGGAATAAGAGGCCCTAAATGCAGACTGAAACGGCTCGAGGAGGTCATTTTCTGATAGATATCGAGTAAGTTGTTTTAACACAACTTTTTCGAGGACTTTAGATATAAAAGGTAAATTGGAGACAGGGCAGAAAATATTTAGGCATCCAGGATCCAGAGTAGGTTTTTTGAGCAGGGGTTTGACCACAGCCTGTTTGAAAAGGGAAGGAACAAGTTAATAATGTTTATCTTAATTTGCCCTACATAGGGCCACAGTTCTTTAAACTGTTTTATGACACTCAAGTTGTCTTTCTATATCAGGATTTAATCACATTTGATGCAAACTTTTAAAACTTAGAATTAAATCAAAGTAGAGCGTAAATTCTCAAATAATTACATGTCACATTAAATCAAGATATTTAATGTCACATGTTCTTGTGTTTAATGCAGTGTAGACAGTCAAATTAAACTGGACACATGAGGCACTAAAGCCAGGGCTATGGTTTTCTACTGATATGCTGTGTGACTAAAACTAAGCTTTGGACAGCTGGCCCTGCTGTGCGGCTGTACTGGAGGGGATGTACAGTCACTGTAAACTACCACTGGACCACAGCCAGGGGACAGTACTGCTGAGATTTAGTCAACTCTGCTAATAAAATCCACAACAAGCTTTCTAAAGATTTAAACACTGCTGCAACACATTCTGTGTAGTTGTTACTATTACTAAATACCACATTGGTTCTTTGTTACTCCTACTAGCAAAGATAAAAGCTGGCAGGCTTCTAGCAGAGTATCCCAGAGCATCAATGTGCCCACTCTCTGTGGCTTCCAGTTTTTCTTGGTGTGTCAGCAGGTGTACCTCTTGGCTCCTGGTCAATACTCTCCTTCCTCTGGGATCAACTGGCCCTGTCTCTATCTCACATGCTGCAAGAGTTGTCTCCTAAGCACTGTTCAGTGGAAACAGTCACACCATCAGCTGCAACAGCACAAAATACACCCCCTGGGACTTTCACTAAAAGTAGCTTTAAGGAAAAAATGGCACACAATGTAGCTAATGTAACTAGGTTGCTGGGCTTTGCCACTGACAGTGTCTTCTGGAAGATTTAGGACTGAATTCATTCATGTAAAGAATACAATCAAACTGTCAAATTGGTTATCAGATTAGAAAAATGATGTAGCACTGTTAGATCTGTTGGCAGCCCTCTCTGAGGACTGGGTATCATCTATCATCTGCCTGTAACATTTGTCTTGGAGCTGAAACAGTATGTGAGTTTCTGCATTCACGGCCTGTTGTCAGAGGAACACCAGGATTTGGCCACACTATAAGAGGATCATTTTTAAATCCACCAGAATCTACTGGCCTCTTCACTGCGCACTGTCTAGTACTGACACCGCTGTGCCCTGTGAATGTGAGAAAAAAGACAAACATGTTTTCAGATTGTTGACAGACAATTTCTTTCAGAGACACAGGAGATGGGAGAAATCCAAAGAAGCAGCTACTACAATAAAAAATATAGAGGTGCAATACGTGACAGCTTAAAATTTAATGTTCTTTTCTCTTTGTGAACCCAGTGATCCTAGATTGCCATCTTCTGTGTCATTGTCATAAAACAATCATTTTATCAGCCGTTTGAATGTCCCTTTATTAGACATCACCAAGCGCATCATAGAACAAATAAAGGAACGCTTTGTCTTTTGCTGCAGCGACGGCATCGGCAATGAAGACTGTAACAAAAGCTCCAGCTACAGCCTTGAACTTATTCTCATGCAAAAACTGACATTTGAAAAATAATGCCCCAAGTTGGCAAATAAGGTTAGATGTTATGTTGCTGGAGGTCACAATGTCTGCATGGGTTTAGAAAGAAGAAAGGCTTACATGAAAAGGATGCCTTCAGCTTTTTTCAGGTGCAATGCAGAAAAATACAGCTATTCTTTTCAGCAAAATCTAGTGAGAGTGGTTATTGAGAGTTCTATTTAGGTTTATTTTGGGGACTTCTTTAAGGGGAAATATACCACCTCTCACCTATATTAGGACATTTAAACTAGATAAACCTTTTTAATAACCACATTGAAGTTATGTGCAGAGACAATAGTTTGTGTGACAGCGAATGGAAATTAGCCTACCGTGTGTTTACATTCATGCAATTTATGTTCATTAACATGCACTGTCCCAAACAACATGCCTGGTTATATGCACAGTCTTCCTTCACATATCTCTTGGGTGTGCGCAGACTTGCTGGTATTAACCATTTCAACCGTTTTATGTCTCCACCAGCAGAAGACTAAGCTGACTGGACTCTAGCTTGGACTCCATTTCCTGCCATCTGCACCCGGCTGTCTGCTCCAATACAGATCCTCAAAGAAGAGACACCTAACAGCTGGAAGTCTGAGCTCTCAACAACACGGTTCAACCCATCCTCCTTCAGCCAAAACCTCAAAGAACTGTACCTCAAGGCACTGCAATATGATAACAAACCTTCACAAAACCAAAGCATGGTAAACAAAAACAACATCCAGCTCCCAGAGGCTTGAAGACAGAGATTGTGACATTTGTGACTTGATGCTCAATTATCTCCCAATGTTTATCATCCCTGGAAGACTGCATGATAAAGCAAATATTAGCCTCCTGGGCCAAAACATCAACAGTGTTCAGTGCTAGCTTCCACTTGACCTGCTTTTTAAATTAAATTGTGTGAGAAAATAAGAGTGCCCTTTTTTCACATGCCTCTGGGAAATCCATTTATTTTAATGAATTCATTAAATGTTTTAGAAACTACTGATATTACTGAGAAACTACAAACTAGGACTAGGACCATTATGACAGTGTTGGCTATGAGGTAACTATATACTACATGGGAGAGTGAATGGTTGTCTGTCTTTAAATGTTAGTCCTGCAACAAACTGGCCACTGTCCAGGGTGTACCCCGCCTAAGGCCCAAAGCTGCTGGGATAGGCTCCAGTCACCAGTGACCCCTAACAGGACTAAGCTGTAGAAAATGAATAAATGAATGAACCATATAGATTTTGTGTCCAGTCTCTTAGCACATAAAGAGCTTAATGTATATTTGAAAACATTCATTCATCATTCTGTCAGTAATGAATATCAATCTTGCTTCTTTTGACCTCTATGACCCCTGGACGGATGCCAGCCTGGCCCCCAGACCTCCAGTGATCTCAGTGACCCTGCCTCCGCTGCACAGTAGCTAGGCCTACAATAACACAACTGCACTGTACTCTCACCTGTATGAGCTGCCGCCTGTAAGCTCCTGTTTGATCTGCCTGTTCACCGCGTCCACTGCCCTGCCTCTGCCCTCTCCCTCCGCCTTCAGAACTACTTTCTTCTGTCCTTCCTGCTTCGTGGAGCGTGTTTTCCTCTCTTGGCCCTGCAGAAGGTCCTTCTCTTGCACCTTGTCGGCAATAGCACTTTTCTCTACGCCACTGTCCGCATCCGCCAGGGTCACGTGATGCGTCGCAAGCCTTGACCTGTCCGGCATGCGGTCGTCGCCGATGGAGATGGTGGCTTGGGGTTTGGGGATCCAGGGATGGTCGTACCTTTTAGGGATTGGCCAGGCCTTGTAGTCCTTCTGGTACTGCGTTTTGCTGTTAAACGGCGTCTCCGGTTCGTGGTACTGGTTCTTGGGTTTACAGCTCGGCTCCGGGCGCACATTCCAGCGCTTAAAGTCCTCGTGCATCACCGAGCTGCACACGCGCTCCTCGGAGACACACCTGCGTGGTGCGCATGCTGTTGTCCGGGGTTGTGCGCGAGACGGCTGCGTTTCTATGGCGACTCGCTGCAGTGGCGGCTGAAGCTGGATGTGCTGCATCTCAGAGACATCCGTGTATTTCGTAAAGACCAAAGGCACCGCAATGTCAGCCTTGTCAAGCTGGTTCCAGAAGCGGGCCATGCAGCACGCCCTGGTGATACAGGGCCACGCCATGGTGAGCTCTGAGCAAAAACAACCGCGCACTCAAGTAGCCTACGTCTCAAAAAGCACTGCTCTTCTGTACCCTGGTACGAGAGAAACAAGATGTCCGTAAGTCAGCCGTGACCTCTGCTGCGTGATTCAGACGTCCATTGTGCCTCTGTAACACACTAGGCAGGATTTATCGTGAATGTTTTTGACCCACCGCGCTAATGTTTCTTCTTGCTCCCAGTGTGTCTGCTGTGTCAGTACGTCCTGCTTCATCACTTCACGACAGGCCACTGCAAGAAAAAACGACCCCGCCCGCCTGCTCAGCATCACACAGCATCTCACAGACAGAGCCGCAGTCAAAATAAAGAGATTAGCGCAGCATCCAGGTGAAGAGACAACATAAAAGCGCAGAGACGTTGGGCTGCAGAGTAGAAAGAAATGTTCCACTTTATTTGGACTTGGATTAGATTAGTGTTTTTAGTTTTTATCTGTCGACAAATGACCAAGTTCTAATTCTATCAAACGAGTAGCCACGAATGATGTGCTATCATTGTCTGCAACCTTTATTTTGAAATATAGGTTATAAAGCGCTGGTGAAGTGTCTACAGTCGCCTAGTAGAAACTTTACAGACTTAATTGTCGTGTTTTTACGAAAGTCTCAGAGTTATGTTTACCGTTAGGTGTTTTTTCACACCTCTCTTTTGTTTATTAACTATTAGTTTCATCAAAATGAGAAAATTCACAAGCGTCGCTTGGGCCCAGTAAATTACAAGGCTATAGTTATTCACGCAAATATAAAAAGAGTAGAACTTAAATGTTAAACATGACTAACTTTACGTCTGATATTTAAAGCATTAACATTGTAAATGGGAGCAAATGACCCCATGAACCTAAGCCACCAAGGTCATCATCATCACAACAAAGACACTGATTTAGCCGTATGTATTACCTTCGCGACAAACACGATCACTTTCTGTCAGGGAGGATACAAGAATAATGCTGACTCATTACACGTCCCCAGGGCATGGGTTAAAACATGTGACAGACAGCCTTATACCTCACTATGTAGGCTATGTTTGTAGAAAGATAACTGTGTAGTGCTTTGGTCACAACTGGGTGTATAATTGACTAAATAGGATGTATCAAACCTCATCACCATCACACCACAGCTAATGAGCAAATGACTGAATGAATGCAGATTTAAAATAACAGAAACAGAGTTTTGTTGCAATATCTTTCCCTCTTCATCATCACACTCCTGCCAACCCTATGTGTCACTTGACACACCTTCACTGTGGCACGGTAGATTGTATTTGAACAACAGTGATTAATCAGTAGGAGTGTATTGTGTGAAAGCCTCTAGATAAGCAGGGCCTTTATCACTGTGATTATCAGACTGAGATGCTGTTCCCTGATTGCTCAAGCAGATGGAGCTGCCATGTCATGTTTCCTTTATGGTTCTAAAAGCATGTCAATGCAAATTAACATATTTTACTTACACATGTTTTTTGATTAGACTTGACTTAAGGTAAGTTACTGCAGCTGTTCACAAGTCGGGTCAAAAGTCTGACGTGGTACTGGGTAATTATGGATTGATAAACCAAACACTAAACTGACTTCTTGACTGGAAGATAAGCGTGTCAATACAAATTCACGGTGGAGTGGTGAGACTTTGGACCCACTACAGTCACTGAGTGCTCCTTCCCCACCAGCCGCAGTGCCTTGGTTTGTCTCTCTTTTCTGGTGGAAAACATGAAGATTGATTTTGCCCCCTGGCAACTGCCCCTCAGTAGGAGGCTGCAGACCACTGTGGTGCTGCTGTGGGTCTTCTCCTTCCTTGCTTTGGGTGAGTCTTTATTTCTTAACTTTAGATGCCCATGTTTGTGTATTAAAACTCTCTTGTATAGTTTTTGTCAGTCCTCCAGGTAATGGAGAGTTCATTGTAAGTATCTAGTCCCCATTTAATTTGATTTATTCATTTGATAAACAGCCATCTTCTAGCCTACAAACTGTGACCAGATAAATGGAGTGGAACATTGCCACACTGTCAGTCTTTGCAAATTAGGACATGTGCCGTTTTCATTGTTCATGTCAAATGCATGAGTCAATTCTCTGCACTAAATTTAGAAACATGCTGCCAGGGGTTTTTTAAATTTCAAACTGGTTGCATCACAATGACACTCACAGTCCCCACATAATGGCATTGAGTGCAGGACTAGCCACTCAAACCAATGATGGCGTCACAGCCATCTGATTAGAAAGACGCTAATTTCCACTCTGCACAATCCCACCACAGAAATCCTGTGAAACCACTAATACATCTCTTTTTGTCTTTCTAGCACCCTTATGCGTCTTCTTGTTCTTCTACCTCCTGTACACCCGCTACTGGCTCGTCAGCGTGCTGTACAGCATCTGGTGGTTCTTTGACTATGACACTCCATCCCGTGGGGGTCGCAAGATGCCCTTCTTGTGTGGCCTCAAAATGTGGGACCACATGCGTGATTATTTCCCCATTAAGGTGAGATCCTGACAAATATCTCCATGTTGTAATAATAATATGCACACCATAGAAAGCAATGTAGGCAGACCTTGACCCTCAGAGGTCATAGACGGAGATCAGATCATCCCAACCCTAAGTGCTTTTGATCTAATCTTTGATCTGCGCACAGGCAGAGGAGCTTATTTCTTGCTATTGTCAGCGAATGGCCCAATGACGGCTATTGCTGTCCTTTACTCCAATTTATTAATCCGACATACTCTTTTTCTTTGAAGAGTTATAAAGTTCTGTTAATGTTGGGTTATTCTTGTCATGTAATCTTTCTAATCTTACACTAAGTTATCTTTCTAAGTCAGTGTTCACTTTGGGTCATCGGTCACTTATGTAGATTGTCATTTTGAATGCAACATTTAATCATTTTGTTCAAACCAGTATGAGTAAACTGCTAGAGTTTGTAAAAGAGGAACATCTATTTAAATCCATAAAATTAACTTTTATACTAATGCCGCTTCTCTGTTCTATTTTTTATGTAGAGCAACAAAACAATATATTTAACTTTCAGATAACATAACATCCCAGAACAGAGCCAAGAGAGGCACTCCTGCAGACCATTGTGTCCATCTTGTGGTCAGATGTGAGAGGTGCACGCAGCTCGAGTCCAACGGATTTTTCCGACTCCCAAAAATCAGCGTGCTTTTGACAGCAGCAGCTTGCTTTATTTGTTTGTAAAATTTAAAAAGCATGACAAACGCGGGGTTAACTCTACAGGACAGATAGAGGAGCAAAACCCCTGTGTGCAAACTAAGACATCAACAGAGGCTTTTACATCTTGCCCCCGGAGCACTTTGGACTATACTGATAACACACTGTGCACCAATGCCACAACAAAAACATGTTTAATGTACTCTACACTGTATGTTTGGTTAAGTTTCAACATTTGGTTTGATTTGAGTGCCTTGGTACAAGTGTATAGTTTAAGACTAGTGTTTTAAAAGGTATAGTGAAAAAGATATGTTTCCATGAAAATAACCTCAAGGCTTTAAAAAAGGAACATTGCATCAGAGCCCAAAGTAGGTAATTCTCAAAAGAATTAGTCTTTGATTAAAACACAATTTATCACTCGCATATAATGATTTTTAATCGGACTCTTTCTTCTGCTGCCTTCATCCTAAGTGATAAATATCAGTTTTTAGCTGTCCAATTAAAATTGGGTCAAACTTACAATAGCAGCCAGAACATGTACTGAATCAAGCACAATAAAAGCTGGACCATAAATGAATAAATGTCAAGGGAAGAAAAGAATATCAGGACAACAATAACTACTTCTTATGTCAAAATGGCTCAAAATAGTTCCAAATCTATGACTACCAAATAAAAAAAGCATATATAGTCAGGTGGTGTAATCCAGAGCATCATCTGACTGTATGCTGTGTTAAGTCAAAAACAAAGCGAGTCAATGTAAGGCCAAAGAGATGCTGTGTCTTTTGAAAGAGCACAATTTGTTTCGTTGGTTTTGTTTATTTCCCACCATCTCCAATTACATCACCACCAGCGCCGACTCAGATCTCACCAGCTGATGTTTGCTCCACTGGAGAGCTACTGAGAGGAACGAGGCTGATGCAAATGTAGGGAAACTTGGTCTAATAAGTGCCCCATGATGAAGAATGGAGATGTGTAAAATGTTCAGACATTTTGATTGAAAGCTCTGATTGACATACAAACTACAAACAACCCAAGAACTCAAAAGGTCAAGGCTTGGTGTAACAGGAGATGATTAGTCAGTCAGCTCTTTTTGTTTATAAACACTTTTGAGGCTCATATGATAATGTTTGATCAATGATTAACTTGAGAACATTTGTACGTTCTTGCAATGCAAACAGTTGACCCCACCATCAAAAAACTAAAAATCAAAACTACACTTAAAATAAACAATGAGAATATTGAAGGTGATGCACATACAATAGGGAGGTATGTGATTTCCAGGGGATGGGATTGAGATTAAGTTGAGGAAAGTAAAAAATATGTAGCTTGTGTGCTCTTTGGCAAAAGGAATGACTTTCACTTTGTACTGTTAGTTCAGAGGAGATTATCTTACAGTAAGCAGTATTTTTGGACATGTTGCAAAGACACGTTACTGATGAGTGACTGAGTGTCCGAGGGTCATGGACATGATTGTGTTGAAACAACAATCAAACACATGTTTGAACTGCAGCCAGCTCAATCACTGCAAAGCAGTTCCTTTCAATGTTTCTGTTTTCCAAGAAACTTTGCTAAATATGTATGTTTGAATAAGCATTGTGTGCAATACGTGAAACATTAATTAGTTCAAACTGTTCGATCCACAGTTGGTGAAAACAGCTGACCTTGACCCGAAACACAACTATGTGATGGGGTTTCATCCTCATGGAGTCCTGGTGGCAGGAGCCTTTACCAACTTCTGCGTCTACCCCACAGGCTTCAGACAGCTGTTTCCTGGACTCACCAGTTACCTGCTCATGCTGCCCCTCTGGTTCAGAGCCCCGTTCTTTAGAGACTTAATTATGTGTGCAGGTTGTAGCCACAAGTTAAACTATGGATTGATTTGTCTTACATAAACTCCAAATTCCTTAATAATGCTCACTTTATTTGTCTTTCAACATTGCAGGATTGATTCCCTCAGACAAAGAGAGTGCCAGCTACCTGCTCCGCCAAAGCTGTGGGGGTACAGCTGTTGTAATAGCAGTTGGTGGGGCCCCAGAAGCTCTTGATGCCCATCCTGGGAGCTTCAATGTACTTCTGGCTAAAAAGAAAGGCTTCATCAAAATGGCCATGGAACATGGGTGAGAGCCCATTGCCCCAGGAAAAGGAGAAAATTCTCCATTAACTACAGCTAATTCTCCAAGCTCTTGTGACTGGTTGAAAGCAATGTGTCTAACTGTTAAGTTACTTGTGGCTTAAGTCAAACAGAGGTTTATTCAATGGCTCACATGGAAATTCTTGGGAAAGCACATAGTCTGTTGTGAGATCAGTTTAGAAAGTGAAAGATATATAATACAGTACAAGACATTCAAGAATAATGTTAATAAATTTAACCTTGCGATAACTATTTTTTTAGTGCTCATCTGGTGCCTATCTTCTCCTTTGGAGAGAATGAAGTGTTTAATCAAGTGGGAAACCCAAGAGGAACATTGCTTCGATGGATACAGGAACGGCTCCAAGGCATCATGGGTATTTCTCTCCCTCTGTTCCATGCTCGTGGTGTTTTCCAGTACTCCTTTGGTCTCATTCCTTACAGAAAACCCATCCACACAATAGGTGAGTGGACATAATTTCTTATGCCAATAGTGTCAGTACATCTTTATATTGATCAAGACTTCAGTTGCACTCATCTCATTGACTAATGTATTGATTTTGGCCAAATAACAGAGTTAAACAAGTTTTCATCATAAATAGACCCACCTCCATTGGCATCAAACACAACATATTGCAATTCATAAAGTACACTGACTGTGAGTGTAATGTCCTGTCACCTTTGCAGTTGGACGACCTATCCGAGTGGAGAAGAGCAAAAGGCCAACAACAGAAGAACTTGATGCCCTCCACCAGCTTTACATGGAGGAACTCAGCAATTTGTTTGACGAGCATAAAGCCAACTATGGAGTGGACAAGGATGTACATCTAAACTTTGTCTGAATAGACTCTTGGGAAAGTTGAAGAAGTGGAATAAAATGTCTATTTATTGCTATTATGCAATTTTACCTTTTACTTGGCTTTGTTCTCTCAGACCTTTCTAGTGTCTTCTATAATTGGCTAAACATCCTCAATATTCTTCAGTATAAGTTATAACTTGTGTTGGATGAATTGAGGCCCTGTGTTTGTCACACAGATGAAGCTTACACTTTTAGCTTCTGTTAGGATTGTGTGCATGATAGGTCACTTTCTTACATAAAGTCAAAGGTTATATTTTGATAAAACCTGTCACACCTGAACAAGTCTAGTCTCAATAAACTCACATGCCCTCTTTATTACTTCATTTTTCTGGATAAAACAAGTTCAGTTCAGTTTTGGATCCGCTCCCCAAATGATAGGACTGTCTGTGAACTTTGGCAGACAGATTATTAAGATATGGCAAAGTTCAGAAATAACTGGATCATATCCCAACACTTTCAACACTGTCTAGACTGTACATGCGTATCTTACTGACGCAAAAGCTCTACTTACAACACATTTGCACAAAAAAATGAAATAATTACAATCTGCTGTCCTAAACTGTTTTCTAAATGGCATACAGGTCAGAACATCTTGATCATTATTTATTCAGAAGGTAGAGTAGCACATGGTTGAGTGAAACGTCTTTGCCTAGACTCACATTTGTCTGTGGTGTTTGAGAGTGAGGTCAGGGCAACAATATTATTGACTTATTTTTGAAGGTCAAAGTGCAGAGGACTTAAGGCCTCTATTCTCCGGATCCTATCTTATCTTTTCTTTCTTTGTAACAACAAAAGGCAACAACTGTGTTTCCGATCTTAGGCCATGCACTACACAATATTCATTTTTCAATGGTCACCCAAAGAAACTATTTATTTGTATTTGGACAAGTCTTAATTCAAATTTGAGATGTGTGGCATAAGTATATGTATAATCTACTCTACAGATACATTTATCATGGAATTTATTGGATTATAAATCAAACCAACACACAACATTGACAGCATATTTTTTTTTTCCCAGTCACAACTATTAAGAAAGAAAATAAGAAGTGACTGATAAGACCATTTCACAATCTTGAGTCAAGGACTGTATTAGTTATGTAATCCAAATGCAGTTTGAAATCCTGGATCTCATCCCATTAGAGCCAGTTCAGCTTTTTTGGGATGAAAGTGCAAAGTGACTGTGTATCGTAAATAATTGTAATAATGACAAGAGGCCATTGTCATTATCTTGTTGTGTGGTAAATCAAGATGCATATGGTGTGTTAATGTTTTTTTACTTATATTTTCTATATTTCTTTAATAACTTCATGTGCAGTCAGCATGACGTAGCATTTCAGAAAAATCTATCAATAAGAAGGCCTAATAATGTGGCAAACCCTTTGACAATAATGCCACTTTTATTTTATAAATCACATAAATGAAGCCTATGGATGTACTTGTTTGTATGAATCTTTTGTTTACTATTTAAAAGTAAAGCCAACTCAAGTCTTGAAGATTTAGACTCAAGGACTTTGTTTTAATAGGTTCTAAAAAACACCAAGTTTAAAATTGGATTTATGCCTTGGATCAGCACTTTCAAAATAATTTGTGGTTAGAGAAAAGTTTTAAAATCACCTAAAATACAACCTATGATTTCAACAAAAACAAAAGAAATAAATGAATAAATAAAAAAAAAATGGTCAAAATCAGTGAAATTTCAGACTTTGTAACAGTTTACCACGTGACCCCATAAATGAAGAGCAGCAGCTAATCCGCGCTCCTGTTCACCCACCTGTAGTCTGTATGGTAGGGTTCGGGGAGGTGGCGGGTGGTGGGGGGAATTTGGTTCAGTCCCAAAGCATCTTCGTGCTCGCTCCGTGGCTCCTCCCAGTATCTCTTTAAACACGTGTAACGCGCGTCAGTCCGCTGCAGAATCAGTCATGATAGAGGAGCTGTAGGTCTGGACCCCCTGCAGCAAAGAGTTTCTTTGGTCCTTTGTGCCAACCCCAGAAGCCTCAGCTATGAAGACCATTCTTGCTGCCTACTCTGGCATGCTGAAAGGTAAGATACCTCCGGCTTTAACAAGGAGCTAGCCGTTAGTTTGTAGCAAAAGACAACACAACAACAGCACTATGAAAAATTGAGCTGTTACTGTGGATGAAGAGATTTGAAGTTGTGTTTAGTTGCTCGTACTACTTGCTGAATTGTGTTAAATGCAAAATCAGGTTAGGAAATACAGAAAATAGTCTGAAATAAGCTATGAATTAGGCTCCCACTTTTTGTATAGTTCCAAATAAAAACAACACTAATCAATAAAATATTCTTATAAATTCATTTCAGATCAAATTAAAGATTCTTTTGTTTGGATTTACAAAAATTTATATTTTTGGATCAACAATATTTGAGGTTTATATTGTTTTATATGAAAGATAGAGAAAAAATGTGTTTATTCTTAATTGTTCTTTGCTGACAGAAGCATGAATGATTTGAGTGTTTTTTTTGTGATAAGTTAAAGTTGTGCATTGTCAGTAATTTACATAATGTGCGGCTATGTATTATTGGTTCTGGTGGCTCTTGAACCTTGTGTTATCTGTCAAAGCAGCAAAGTAAACAGATCTGCAGTTGAGAATGAACACAGCGGTGCAGATTAATCATCTATCGTCTGTATGTTGACCAATTTTTAAAAGTACCTGAAAAAAGAACAGCCCTGAACACCCCGCTGGCTGCTGTCCATGAAGCTCTGCTCACCGGCCTGTCATGGCCCAGCAGTAACTACACTGTACAAAGTTAATCCACCGCCGGTCACTAATTGTATCTCAGCTGTGTCTGTCCATCTGTAAGCGGTGCAGACTGAAGCAGTGATGGTCTGAGGAAAAGTTAGCAGGTATTACTTAGAGCTGTCCAGTGTGGGTTATTTTGGTGTACAGATGGGATTAGACAACAGTGTTTTCTTGGAGGGGAGCTCTTCGTACTTCCTTGTAGGACTGTGATCTGTTAGTGTGCCTACTGCTTTCTGACCCTTATTCAACAGCTCACTAGTTTCATTAGTATTAAAAGCAGCTCTCTCCTGCAGGTCTTAATCATAAAAGAATATAGACAGTGTTGTCTCATTGTATGTGTTTTTTATTTATTTTTTTTACTCCAAGGCACGGGCTCCAGCATCCTCTCTGCCCTGCAGGATGTGCCTGCTGCTCTGTGGCCCTGCAGATCCAAGATGGAGAAACATTTGCAGATGATCTCTGTGCTGCAGTGGGTCCTAAGCTTCTTGGCGCTGGGTGAGTGAATGTGTCTTGGTGCCCCTCTGCTAAACCCAATCTAGCAATGAAATGAGTAGTGTTAGAGTTTAGTCTCATTAGGCTCATAAGTAGGTCAGATCGCTGAGCTGTACGCGTTTGTCTTTAAGTGGTCTAATTTTATCATCATTTGTCCCTTGTTTTGTCTCAGGTGTGGCGTGTACTACTCTGTTGATTTACATGTTCCTCACTGACTGCTGGTTGATTGCTGCCGTTTACACCGCCTGGCTCATCTTTGACTGGAACACACCAAAACAAGGCAATGAATCATCATCACATGGCCATTTGAACTTTTATTAAATTTAAAGGCACCATGTAAAATAAGTCAGAGTTGATGTAAATCTAAAGCTGAATGTGTTCATTTCTCCTTAGGTGGCAGAAGATCTTCTTGGGTGAGAAACTGGACAATGTGGACCTACTTCAAAGACTACTTCCCAATTAAAGTAAGCAATGACTACATTAATGTTTAATGCTCATTCATTTTGTTGTGTAATTGAAGAGATTAATTTTTAAACTACGCAGGGATGTGGTCATGATAAAAAGCTAGAAATGGGACCCAACTTTGTTGTTTTTAAGATGTCAGAGGAAACCTACACATCTCTCTTTAAGCTTGCTCATTGATTTCCAGAGTGTGATAAGCTATCAAGTGGATTGGGTATCAGCTGTCCGCTCCATGCTGTTCCTTGTCCTCTGTTGATTATAATGAAGACTTTACCTGTTCCAGACTTTGTCCTACCTATCTTGTTTTTCTCCCACGTATATATGTGATCCCATCATAACTGAGGATGAGGCTATACCAGCTTTTCCTTATCAGCCTCTCGTGCATGACCACCTTGAATAGACTGTTATTGTCGAAGTCAAGGCATGACAAATTTTAAGCAACATTGCATCTGTGTGAAATTTCATTTTTGCCAAGTACTGATTAGTTCTGGTCACAAGGTATTTCCGCATTATAACTTGTTATGAAAACTGTTACGTGGAGGTGCACACACAAAGAGCCTCAGCACTAAAGAGGAAAACACCATTATGTAATTTTTTTTAGCCCTCAGCTGGGTGTAGTGGTAATATCAGCTGTATCCAGGTGTAGTCATTTGGTTCAATGGGGATATAAAATGTGATTCAATTTACTGATGTGGTTACACAACAGTTTTATTTGACTAGCCACTGAAGAAGCTTTCCGTATACATGTGGGGGGAATGTTTTCTACAAATCACAAGAGGAGGTTAATTGTATAATAAACCATTACCAACGTTTTTTTTTCCTGATATCACCTTTAAATTAAAACAATTTTAATAAGTTTTCCTCTTTGTTGCAAGTGGAAAACGTGAGATACGTTTTGTTCAATTATGTTCAAAGTCTTTCTTATTGCGGTCACAGGTGCACAGTCTGTCTACTGAGTCATTATTATTTATGACTGTGCTTAAGCAGACAGATTCATGTCACAGTGAACTGATAACGATGTCCCATTTCTAATGCTTATTTCTAACAAACATGATCCAACCATAGAAAAAGGGCCCCATATCCAAAATAATCTAACAGTAGTTTGTAATTATGTCTTTCAGCTAATTAAAACCCACGACCTGTCACCCAGCCGGAACTACATATTTGGCTACCACCCCCATGGGATCTTCTGTTTCGGAGCCTTCTGCAACTTTGGAACAGAGGCAACTGGCTTCTCTAAAAAATTCCCTGGCATTAAACCCTCACTGGCAACCCTGGCAGGAAACTTCCGCTTGCCTTTTCTTCGAGACTACCTGATGTCTGGAGGTGAGGGATTTTAGGAGCCAGGAGGATTTGTTCAGGGTTTTTGAAAGGGCTAATAACATAATGATAGCTGTATCTCTTAGAAGCTCACCTTTGTCCTGTTGCACAGCTGAAATGGCTTCTGTTTGCATTGGTCTACTGATTGCATAGATTATTTTTATACTCCATGTGAGACTGTTTTCTCTGGCTTCATAGATACTGTACACATTTTGGTTACTCTAGTTTTTTACTTTGACAACCTGTGCATCTTTTACCCTTCAGGTATCTGCCCAGTGAACAAGAACTCCATTGACTACCTTCTGTCATGTAATGGGACAGGAAATGCTGTGGTCATTGTCATTGGAGGGGCTGCAGAATCTCTGGACTGTGCACCAGGCACAAATTGTGTAACACTCAAGAAACGTAAAGGTTTTATCAGACTGGCGCTTCAGAAAGGGTGAGTTTGAAAGCATATTGTTCACATGTTTTGTCACGTGCAAGTTTCGATAACAAACAAATCTGATCCAAATGAGATTTTACATAAATGTCAATCTGAAAGTGGGTACTCATTAAGAAGGTTAAACTCTAGATTATTGTTCACCAAAAGGGTCAAATTGCATCACTGGGCAAAATGAGAACAAGATTAAGATTACATCTGGTTAGAAAAGATAAGCAGGTATGCAGAACTTGATTCCATTGAACTAAGCTGAAATGAGGTCATAATGTATTCATGTTCTCTAGCTGACTTGATTTATCCATTTCATTGTCTACCCTTGTTCTATACTTGCCTTTTTAAAAATGTGTTTGTAGGTATAAGTTTTTTTGTGTTATTACATAAGTAGACATCTAAACTTAAAGCAATATTTCTAAGTGACTCTCCTCTCTTTGGTTTCTCAGGTCTGACCTGGTTCCAGTGTATTCTTTTGGAGAGAATGATGTCTATAAACAGGTGATTTTTGAAGAAGGCAGCTGGTCGAGGTCTATCCAGAAGAGGTTACAGAAAATCTTGGGATTTGCTCCTTGCCTTTTTCATGGATGTGGACTCTTCTTTGGTGACTCTTGGGGAATTGTGCCTTATGGCAAGCCTATTACGACCATAGGCAAGTTCTACAATCATATGTTGACATTTTCAAAAATCGAACACTGCAGAACAGTTTAAGAGGACAATGCCAAACACAACTTCTTCAAAGGAAACTACTGATGTGATTTAAACTGTGCATTTTAGTGATTAAGCTTTTATTCTAATATTCTGCTTGTTTTCATTACAGTTGGGGAGCCAATCACAGTGCCAAAAATTGAAGATCCAACTGCAGAGATTGTAGATTTATACCATTCAATGTATATCAAGTCGCTCCAGTGCCTTTTTGACAAGTTCAAGACGCGCTTTGGGCTGAAAGAAAGCGATATCTTGCATATCCAGTGAGAATGGGCAGCCTGTGGAAGCTCTGAAAATAACTGTGGCAGCGTGTTCACACCAATGCGCCTCCTTTCCTTACCTTTTCCTTTCCAATCTAGATACTTATTTAGGATTGTTTATGGAATGCAAACTCAAGTGTTTGCCAGGAACGTTTGCAAAGAAAACCTTTGCTCTTATACAAACTGTAAGCATAGTTCATTGTCAGGAAATTGCAAAGTGTCAAACGAGATGGTGGAACTAAAGGTGTTTGGTTTAAAGACTGTTTTTATTGAATTCTTTATGGAACGCTCTTTTAATGTTTGCATTTCCACCTTTTCAAAGGTATGCCTGTTGATGGTGCAGTTTGGATATATTCCACTAGATGGGGTTTAAAAGTATTACGAGGGTGTTTTCACTTCTAATTTAGCCTTGGCTCTTAAAGATGTACTATTTGGTGAAAGCACATACAATGCAAATGGAAGATATTTTATTTATGAGATTTAACACCTAAAGATTAATTGTACCAAATCCCCCCCCCCACCCCATGACAGTATGCAAGTATTTCTGATGTATGAGAGTGAGATTGTATGTGTATTAATACAACAAATGTGTGACTGTGAATATGTATTGCCATTAAGTATTAATTGTATTCTGTGGGGAGGAAACGGCAGACATGCGTGTCCCGCAGTCGGATTTAATGCACTTTTTCTAATGTTAATTACTTCTAAGGGTTTTCTGTGTCACGTGCCTTTGATAACTGATGCTTGTACAAGGCTGGGTCTTTCATTCTTGTCTTACTAATGTCTTAGGCTAAATGGCTTGATGGTCTATGCTGTGAAAATAACAAGCGTCCATATATGGTGTAAATTCTGTAATGCACACAAGTATTAATAAGCTTTGAAAGTTAAAATTTAAACGCTGAAAAGTATGGGGCTAAAGTGGAGAAATTAAAGTTGCTAACTGAATTGACTTGTATTTAAGGATGTTTTTGCTTTTAAAATAGGCTAGGACTTATAATAACCTAAGATGATCATGTTTTGAAAATGAGCACTAAATGATTGTGTTGTTTTGTTAAAAAATGTGCCATATACAGTATACAAGCAATACACGGAACAGTCTATCTTTGTTCACCAGTATTTAAATTAAACTTTTGTACATTCTCAGAAAATTTGTCTTCTCTGACTTTCACTTGACTAGCAATGTTTGGGAAAAGTGTTTTTTGTTTTGTTCTTATGTTTAAAAACCTTATTTTGTACTTATTGTAATAAGCTAACCTGTCTAATACAGCTAGGCTGCTCATGTTCAGGGATTTCCTTACGCGTGTATCCTGCATGAAGCAGTCCATAATATGTTTATTCAACAAATACACAATTCCAGGCAACATGAACACAAAGACGAATTACATAACATAAATTAACAGCACCTGTTGCTTTCTTTGCCCTTAAATAGTGGCAGACTGGCAGTAACATGAATGACAGATTAATTTACAAAGCGCCACATAGTGGTTGGGGAACAAACTGTATTGGATTATTGTCTACAGTTACTCCATTACTCTCTGATCAATAGAAATTAATGTCTTTCAATAACCTCCAATATATTTGAGGGTTTTTTTTTAGTCGATATTCATTATTTTTTATATTTGTTTTGTTATCAAATGCTGCCCTCTGTTGGTTGTTTAATATTGTTTGCGATAAATGTGATGAGGAACTGTTGTCGTGGGGTTCGTTTTCGTCTTTCAAAACCGCATTAGGTTTGAGCTTCTACATAACTACTGTTGTTACTGTCGATAAATTCTCTTTGAAATTGGAGATAAAACGTCTTCACCTTGAAAACTTGCTTTTGCTTTAACCTTTTCTTCAAGAGAACCTTGACAGACACCTGTCAACTTCAGTAATATAGTATATATATATATATATATATATATATATATATATAT
This sequence comes from Perccottus glenii, assembly GCA_024416835.2. Lineage (NCBI taxonomy): Eukaryota > Metazoa > Chordata > Actinopteri > Gobiiformes > Odontobutidae > Perccottus > Perccottus glenii. The sequence goes on along the minus strand of CM044561.2, from coordinate 12,785,836 downwards.
ATATATATATTCATTCTGTAAGTTAGAATGGCCCGGAACATATCAGGCTTCCCAGTCACCTGCATGTCACGTTGTGCAGAGCAACTTCCTCGCCTTTTGCAGGTTTGACAGATCAGCACCCGCCCCGTCTTGGAAGATAAACATATACACTGACCAATGAGAAGATAGCATATCATACGTAGGCGGAGCCATTGCATGACGAGCATCGCCCTGGGCCAATCATCAAACGGACTGTCGTGCCTGAGACCGATTTCCGAGCCAAGTGTAGCAAAAGAGTCTGTACTTTGTTTATGTCCCACTGGTTAGCTAACAGCTTTTGTAGCACCCAAACTACTGTAAAACCTGTCTGTATCTGATACCTTAAGCTAAGCGACTCTACACGAGATATCCTGATTGTTGTTAGGCATGGCGTGTTTTGTTGAATGAAGGGGAAACGCTGGATGCAGACAGGAGGATGAACTCCATCAGCGGCCGGGTTCTCTCCATCCCCGCCGCCTCTGTCACCAACTCAGGAGCATCCTCTTCCCGAGCCTTACATGTGGAGCTCACATCTCAGCAGGTATATGCATTTCGTATGAGCCTGTATCTACATATTCTGATAAAAGTGAATTCAGAAAAAACATAGACTCATATGTTACTTGATACTTTCCAAGCTGTAGCCCTGAGAAACCACAGGCCTGTCAAACTAGCTAGTTAGCATAGCCAGTGCTAGCTGACAGTTCGCCGTCTTTCTTAAAATAAGTAACTTATCTGACAAATTAACAGCGAGCCAGTTAGATGTTTATTAGGCTCTTGCACGACGTAATTCAGTATTTGTACTTTTAAACGTATTACTCATGCTAAAATTCTGTTGTCAATGAAGCTAAACGCGTCCGCTAATACTAAGTTAAAGCTAACTTTGGGCTGTGCACAGGTGACAGCGTAGGTTTCATTGTACTCTTTCTAACACTGGTGTAAAAGTTCATACTCAATAATGTAGTCGGTTTGTAAGCGAAGGTGACTGCACCCACTCATCCATTGACTGTAATGTGTAGAAATGGACCATGTGCAAGACATCATAAAACCTATTCCAGCTTTTCAATTTGTAAAATTAACGTTTTCATTGATATACTATGGAAGATGCAATTCTTGGGTGACATTAATTACCAAATCACCAAAATTCATACTAGCTCTTTGCCTTCTTAATACAGAACAAACCAGTATTTAAAGCTAACACCCACCATTCAGTTAAAATTAGACTTTCTCAAATTGATTTTTTGTCATCATACAAAATGCTGTGACATTTGTAGTTGCAATAACAATTTACTTTTAATTGATAAATAAATTTACTTTTATTTATCAATTATTGCCATACTAAACACTAAACTAAGACTAAATTGTCTGGAAAATTGCTTACACTCGGTGTCATTAGATTCCGCTTTGGTGAATTACATATTAATTTATCCCAGTCTCGGTTTTTAACATCAATCACACATGTGAAAGTTAGGTATAGTGTGTCACTGTTAGTAAAATTATTTTCAGTGTGGAAAAAATTGTTAAAAATCTTGTGGTATTATTCCTGTATTGTATAAAATATAGTGGTGTTGTTTCCGGTCTTTTCAAATAATTTTAAGAAATCTCCACTGTTTAATGTTGACTGAAACTTCTATAAGCCGAAGTGATTTTCTGAGTGTGCTGTGGTGCAGTAGATTCATTAGTTACATATTCAGCTGTAAGCTTGGGACCAGTTTTTCTTTTTTCCTTTTTAACACTGCTCATAGCTCCTGTTGAATATTTTCTGACATTGCATGGTAGAAATTGATAGTGAGTGCAATGTTGATGCTTATCTCTTTACTGTAGACATTTCATATTGCAATGCGTACATTTTTCCCTGCCTGGTTTTTCTTTCTTCATTAGCCCATTCAGAAATGTGCAGTGGCATTTTAAAGGGGGGTAAAAAGTCCCCTGTAGAACAATCACAGTTTTTGTTTCCATAATTCTTAATCTTATAGGGAATCTCATGACTTAGATTTGGTCTCAGTATGGCTGCAGATGGGAGGAGGGCCTTCAATATAAGGGGAAAGTTGCACTTTTGTAATGAATATGGCGGGAACTTGGGCACACAGCCAAGGCCCTCCAGCACATAGCATATCTAAGCATGTTTTCTTTAGACTTTAATACTGTTCTGCAGTACTGTAAGTTGTGTGTGACCGACACATCCAAAGCACTTTACATGTCACTAGACTTCAAAGTTTTAAACAAATGAATAATAAATATAGACATTATGTACTTGTATTACATGTTTTAATTTATTAGTACTTTGTTAAAGGCAAGGCAATATATTTATATAGCACATTTCATACACTGGGTCATTCAAAGTGCTTTACAGAAATAAAAGTCAAATTTAAAATACATAGACAAGATTTAGAGTGCAAATAAAAAACACTTTCAGTTGTCTTCACTGAATATAGGCGACTTTAAAGAGGAAAGTTTTTAACCGCCCCTTGAACATTGTTCCAGAAGGTTCATAAGGAACTAGCATTTCAGAAATATATTCTGGAGCTAAACCATTCAGAAACTTGTAAACCAGCAGTACTGTTTTAAAGTCGATTCTCTAAACAACAGGAAGCCAGTGCAAAGATTTTAAAACTGGTGTAATATTGTTGTACTTCCTGGTTTTTGGTTAGAACCTGAGCATCAGTGTTATAAACTACAGCAGAAACTTGAGGTGACTTCTGACACTTTCTCATTGTTTCTGTGGCCCAAAGATGATTAGTTCAGTCATGTCTCTGTTCACTTGGAGAAAATTATTTTGCATCCACACATTAATCTGTTCGATGCAGTGAATGGATTGGTATATTTTCACCTGCTGTGAGTGAAATGTAAATCTGAGTGTCATCTGCATAATTATGATAGGATATGTCACAGCTGCGTATTAACTGGCCTAAAGGGAGCATGTACTGTAAAGATTGAATAGTAGGGGTTCCAAGATAGACCCCTGTGGAACTTCACATGTCAGGTCCATTTGGTCTGATACACAGTTACCAACCGAAACAGAGTACTTCCTGTCTTCAAGATAGGACTAAAACCATTTCAGGGAAGTTCCAAAAAAGACTGAATGGTGGGTGTTGGCTTTATCCATTCCTCTAATCTTTGTGACAGTATTCCACGGTCCACTGTATTGAACGCAGCACTCAAGTCCAACAGAACTAACACAGAGACTTTGCCCGCGTCTGTGTTCAGACGGATTTCATTTGTGACTTGGTAAAGTGCAGTTTTGGTCTGTGACAGGGCCTGAATTCTGACTGAAAAGCATCAAAGCAGTTTTTAAGCAATAGAAAGTCAGTAAGCTGCTAAAATACAACTTTTTTAATTACTTTGTCTAAGAAGGGGTTGATAGTTGTTGAGCACTGTAGCATCAAGACTGCTCTTCTTTAGGAGAGGCTTGATGACAGCCGTTTTTAAGGCTCTTGGAAATGTTCCAGACTGTAAGAAATTATTGACTATATCAGTGAGTTGTGGTAACAAACTGGTTAGTACTGATTTAGTACTTACATTTTTCAACTGCAAAAAAAATTGCATTGCGTTATGTTGCGTTATGTTTTAAACTTCCCACCGTAGCCTTGACTAAGTTGTCTTTTGAATTTTGCTTTAAAGTTAGTCACATGAGCACATTTTAAAACATTAGGCTTTTTGTGTGTAGTACTTGTGATTTGTGTAATCTGTGATAAATCATTGTAGATCTAAAAGTGAAAACACTTTTCATGTGACTATCATGAGTGACCATCACTCTCAGGTTAACTGGTTATTTATTTCTAGCATGAAGATTTTATGCCACCATTATCTGAAGTGCTGACATGCAGCACTGCTGCTACTGCCTGTAAATTAAATGATATAGTGATAGTGATATAGATTTTTTTTTCTTATCTAATTTTTAGCAACTCAAAGTGTTGTCTTTACTCCTCATGTGATCAGATTGAAGCTGAATAAACTCTATTTCTCATTAAACAGAGACGACTACGACATCTCCGGAGCATTGCAGCTCGAAACATTGTCAACAAGAATGGTTCGCCATTGCTGGACACATACTTCAGCCTTCATCTGTGTATAGGGGACCGTATATCTAGAGGTTAGAGTGCAGCAGCATGAAATAAGATACAACACATTTGTTTACTCAAAAACAGTAAGCTACATTGTGCATTGTAATCACACTACATTCTTCTGTTTTAGATTTTTACAAGAGTGAAGTCATTCGGGATTCATTGGCAAGTATTCTTCTGCTGTTAACTTTTCAAACAGGCACAGTGTAGACCTGCCCCCTCAGCACCATCCATTTAAAAACACTTTTTAGTTACAATTGAAGCATTTTTTTGTAATGTCTTTTATGTTCATTATATGCTCACAATTCTAGCACTAGTTTGGTTTCTCTGATCTCTGCTGCCTTGTATTTGCTCATCATTATGTGGATTGGTCTATTAAAGACAAGCATACCATATTTTACTGTACCAAAGTGGCACCTTTTACTTCTAAAGCCATTTGCCACTTCTAAATGTTATATAAGCGTGATTAAATATAACTAGGCAGATTTTTTTAGGTGTTGTCTTTGAGCATCAAATGCCTAAACATATAGCCAGCTCTTCTACAAAGTGATTATTGTCCTACTTGTATTTCTTTGAATGCCTATACTATAGAAGCAGCCATTGTTGCCCAGTCTGGTGCAGAGTCAAGAGCTGTCATGTACTGCTTTCCAGATCAGCTGCTCAGTACCTTCAATAGACAGCACAGGCTTAAAGCACTAAAAGAGTCATGATGTTGGCATCCCTCAGTACAGCCATCTTGAACATTTTTGCTGACATGCATCCATTTGTCGAGGGCAATGTTTCCTGTTTTTCTTAGATTTTTAGTGCTTTGAACAATTGATCTCTGCTTCCCCCCCAGTTCCCTTCACTAGTTGTACTTTCCAAATCTCAAACTGTGTTAACTGTTCTCATATTTCCCTTTTTATATTAAGTTGTTACCATTAAAGTGATACTGTACATAAAATTATGCCCACTCAACCTTCATATTGTTAAATCAAACCATTTGTCATTTTGTTCATGTGTGTTTTATTCATTCATTTTTTTTTTTCATAAATTTTTTTTTAACTATCCCTTTATTATCCCTGTGGGGAAATTCATTTTACTATGTAACCATTGGTATTCTTGCCAAGTCATTGCTTATTTTATGTGTGTTTGGCTGTGTTCCAGAATCCAACTTGGAGAAGTTTAGACTTTGGCATGCTACCGGACCTTTTGGACACCTCTGTGTCTTGCTTTGTGGTGCGGATTTGGGGAGGCCAAGAGGAACAGTATCAGCTCCTTATCGAATGGAAGGTTAACCTGGATGGCCTTAGATATACAGGACAGCAGGTAAAGTAGATGTGTTTAATTTGTGTAGTGCTCTAGAATTTTTTTTTATAGTAAATAGAAGACAACCTTTTAGTTATCTACAGATATTTATTCTTCTTTATTTATCTTTGATTCTGTCATTACAATGAGCCTTTTTCTCTGTGTTCACAGATTCGGTCCAGGTATCCAAATGAGATCATATTTGGTTTGAATGATGGTTACTATGCAGCTGACTTAGATCATAAGGTATACACTTTTCTTTTTAAATCTTTTTGATACATGACATCTTGCATTAAAATGTCGTACGGCTTTTGCAGGACCAGTCAGAAAAAAAGAAGAACAGTCTGCTTCAGGTTGAACAGAATTCAGTCAGGAACTCCTACAGTGTGTTCTCCTTGCTCAGGTAAAATCCACATAGTTACTTATTATCATATTTGTTTTATTTAGTATATTAGTGTAGTTCAGTGCCTAAATACATAGCTTCAAGAGGCTCTGCAGACTGAAGCCAAACACTAAAAGTTTTCATAAACAGTATAATACATGATTCAATTATCTGACTATTTCTGTGTCTTCAATTAGAACACTGTTAGTGAAGCGGATTAAAGTAAAGAGACTAAAGACACATGTCAAATCAGAAAATTGGTCAGCACATCCAGTATCCAGTGTATAAATCCTGCTAGCATGAAAAATTAGTCCTCCACCAGATGGAGCCACAGGAAAGCTAAAATCCCATTTGTAAGGAACCCCCTATGGTCAATAAAGCAACATAACACAATTTAACATTAAACAACTATTTTGATCAATATGTTAACACTCCCATTAGACACAGAGACATTCTAAAGCATTTTAAAGTTGACTAAAAGATACTTTTGGTGTGTAATGCTGGCACTTGTAGTACAGATATACTCCACATGAAGGAGACAGAGCTTCACTGAACAGTGGTTTAATATGGAATAACTTCAAGTAACATTTGTCAGGGCAGGCATCTGTTGACAAATAGGCCTGTTGTGGTACATTATATTTAAATTTAGTTTCACCATCACCAGGGCTTCCCCCAAGGGAAACCCTCTATAAAACAGTCACAGGGCCTAATTACCCAACAAAATAAGTATGTATTAAGAAGGTCCAAAATAGAACTATCCAGAAAAGGACAGTAATCTTGTCATTAGAAGTATAATAAAGTTCTCCACAGCATTTCTTTAAGCAGAATTAAATGGGGGAAATTATGCATCAAAGGGGTTTAGAAAAACCCCAACATAAACAGTACTTTGTTTTTAGAATAGCACCATAGCAGACTGGCTTGTAGTAGAACTTTCCAGCTTCACACCATTTTCTCCTTTTCTATGAGCACACTTCATTTCTTATTACAGTGTTTACATCTCTATGCTCTATTGTCAGTATAGAATTCTCTTTACTTAAGCACTCTTACGTTGATCCTTCTCCCCTTTCTCACTGCTGTTAGGGCTTTCTCGGCTCAGTGCACTCATATGTTTATGTTTATGATCATATTCTGAACAATGGTTCAACAGATACTGTACACTCCGGCAGCGATTATTCCAATACCCAATGTAAAACGTAGTCATATATAATAATTTTTTTCCCCCTTTGTTTGTGTTTATATTGAGAAGTTACTGTCCTTAAGAGGCACCCACAGTGTCGGATCTCTCTCACCCAACGTGTTTGTCAGTGCAAAGCTTTGGTGGAAAAGTCCCACTTCATTGAAAATGAACTTATGGTGTGGTCAGATTTAGAGATGAAAAGAGCTCTTATATCCTCTAGTCGCAGAGCTGGATGATAAGCCACCTCTCACAAAAAAAGGGAAAACCTTACAGACTTGTGGTGATACCAGTGAATAAATCAGCACAATCATTAAACAAGAGGCAGTGAAATGGCAGATAAATATTTTGGGATTCTGACTATGCCTGGACTTGACACATATGTGCATATAGTGACAACAGGTCATTGTTGTGACATTTCTGCTCGTGACTGTCTCAAACTCATGCAACCTAAAAGGCTAACTTTGTTCTTTGACCTCTGGGATGAGAGCCATATGCTGTCCTTGTTTTCTGATTGGCGGTGTGGTGTGTGTTCCTGTGTCTGCGCGGACAGACTGTACAGTATCTGTCAAGTCAGCAGCACTCCATGATTGTGAGCTTTGTGTGGGATTTCTCCTGCCCTTTGGGGTTTACCAAGTGATAATGCTTTTCCACCTGTGGGTTTGCAGGCTTCAAGATCAATGTCTTTAGGGGCTAAACCAGCAGCAAACCTAATGCTTACGCTTTAAATCACAGTGAAGATAAGTGTGGATGTGGATGGTTTTTATTTTACACCTCTTGTGTGGACTGGCACAGAATAATAATGGCTCCCATGCACATACTTTATGAAGGATCGTTTTTGTACACGTTCTAGACTTGTAACTGTAATTTTTCATGTGAACGATTGTTACACACCTCTTCAACCCCTTTTGTTGGACTATTTAACAGATTGGATTATTTATAAAATCATTATTCAGCCTTGTTGTTTTATGTTGTGTTATTTTCCCTTTATTAAACAGAGGAGGTTTAACTGTATATTAAAGTATTTTAAAAAGGAGTGGCGTATAAGCTTATCATAAATGAGGTGAACCACAACAGCTACCGGCTGTCTTGTTCAGATGTATTTGGTTGCTGTGCATATTTGCTGTATTTACAAAACAATGTTGATAGTAACTTCACAGTTCCACACCCTCAAAACACAAAAGAAAATCAGCCTGGAGCAGTCCTGAGTTAAATATGGATTTTATCGTTCATCTATTTGCATGGCTGCATGTGTAGACACAGCAATTAAGTTGAACAGTTTTTCAGTTGTTGATGGTAGCCAGGAGATGCATTCAGATTTTCAGATGGTGTGGCGTTGTTGTGTTTTGGGAGATGGGACCATTGTCCATAGATTGTTGCTATGATGGGCCTTTCTTTGTTTTCTCTTCTGTTTTTGTCAGCTGCAGACTCACAAGCATACCCACAGGTTTTGTCATTCATGCATTCATTCATGAGGTTTTGTATAAAATTCAATACATCGAACAAGCTCAAGAGATTGTACATGTGCGTTTACTTAAATGTAAATAGCTTGTTTCTTTCTTTCTTGTTTCAGGCATTTAATTTAGTACTTGTGAAACACAGCCCATTAATACACTTATATAATTAATATGCATTAGTAGTACAGTAAATTTACCAACTTATTTGATGTTGCTATCTTTAAATAACATTTTTGAAGAATATTTATTGTGACGCCTGAAAAATCATCTGAATTGGTCGCTGCTTGTTCAAAGTGACTGGGTCAGACAGATGTGCAGATGTATGGCCTTGAGTTTGGCTCTCATACCTTTCTATTGTCTCTGTGCACCAGATGGCACACATGTATGCTTAGTGTTATTCACACTGACTGCAGATGATGGAACCACCTAAACCTGCAGTCAATATTTATTTAAGATTTGAGTAAAGATAAATGAGCAGACACTAGAAGAAAATGAAGTAAAATATTTAAAAAAATTAATGCTATAAATATTTCCATATTCCATATTTCCAGTTAATTAATTTTTTCAGTATCACAATTTTATTACAATGTTTTTTTTTACAACTTGAAACCGTCTAATGAATAAAGCTTGTTTTCTGATGTTTATAAATATAAATGCTTAATTTCTCGGTCTCAGTCATAACTTCCGCTACACTCGTTGTGAGTTTTCAGCCTTGTGACAAACTGATCTCTGGACAGTTGCCTACGTAGAGATTAACCCTGTCACAGTGAGGGCAGATGGAGCAGGACTCCAGAGGTGCAGATCTGAGATTGGTCTTGGACAGGAGCAAGCAGGAGTTAAACCAAGACTCAGAAAATGATAAGAGGGCAGACATGCGTGAAAAGGATAGGAGATAACTATGTTCACCTGGGGAAAGGCCCTATCAGACTGTTTTCACATAGACCCAAACAGTTAAAGCTGTCAAAACACATTTAGCTTGTTGTCCCAGAAGAGACTGTCAGCTTTCACTAATAAAACAGCACCATTTGACTATATTTAGATTGTTCTCAAAAAAGGAGCAGTGAATGCGGCATGAGTTCTATAACTAAATAGCCCCTAGGATTTGTAAAGCTATTCCACCAAGCTGGAGCCAGTTTAAAAGAGCCTCTTTAACTAAACCCACCAAAGACTCTGTTAATGAAAGACTTAACACAGGTGCATTCCAAAGGTCAGTGGTGGACAGTAACGAAGTAAATGTAATTCGTTACTGTACTTAAGTAGTTTTTTCCAGTATCTGTACTTTACTAAGTATTTCCATTAAGGGATACTTTTTACTTTAACTTCACTACATTTCAACGTCAAATATCTTACTTTTTACTCAAGTACATTTTGCAAAATTAGTCGTTCCTTGTGTTTCCGTTAAATATTTTTGTAGAAGAAGACCTCAAAGACGCGTCTCAGTGGGAGTGTCAGGACTGGCTCAATAGAAGCCTCATTCTCTACACGCGAGCTGATAAACATGAAAATGACAAATAAAAAATACACCTGTGATAAAGCTTTGGTATTAGTAATGGCTGACTCTGATTCTGAGGGAGAACATCTACCTTTAGAGTCTTTTCAGCCGAGTGAAAGTGAGAATGAGCGAGAGTGAGTGCGTGTGTAACTTGGACAGCGGCGCCGCTGCTCGTGCCTTTCTCAGCGTCTCTCATAAAGCACACGCTGTTTTTCCCACATTTTACCAAACATCAGTGAAAGAAACGGGAGGAAACTAGTCGTGAAGGGGATGTTGTAAAGGGAAGCCGTGTGCGCGTAGCACCTGCAGCTTTACCTTTAGCACCTGCAGCTTTACCTTTAGCACAGGTGATAGAAGCCGGGGCGGGTGTACTGCCGTGGCCGCGGGAGTGACAGGGAGTTTGGGAATAATGCGGCTTCTATTGACAGCTGTTTGGGACAAATACGTGTTGGTTATCCTGACACTTTACCCAGTCGAGGATGGAGAGGCAGGGGTAAACATAGTCAGTGAGAATGCTCTAATCAAAGCAGCGATCGTAATAAAAGTGATGGCTGTGTGCTGTGCTTTATGAGAGGTCCCACACTCTAAAAAACTTCTAACTATGCCACATGGATGGATAAGAAAAGATAAAGCAACTGCAACCACACACATACAGTACATGTGTATATTTCTCATAACTATTTGCACACGTTTTACTAGTTATGGTTTATTAGAAGTTGTAGTTATTCTTTATTTCAGAAAAAGCAAAAAAAACTATTCTAATATGTTCATTAGTGTGTATGTACTGAAAAAAACATAACCGCCAATATATAATGTCATGGTATGCAAATTATATGCAAATTAGATGCTTAACTTTTATTTACTTAAATACTTTGGGTCATACCTGACATTTTTGTAGTTTAGAGTAGGACTCTATCTCTTATCATTTTCAAACCACAGCCTTTTGAAATTTGGATCTCAAAAATCTGTATTTTTTTAACATAAACCCTGGCGCCTAAAGGGGGCAAGAGACTGACAAAAATTATAAGGGCATTATAGCCTAGTACTTGGATACTTAAGTACATTTGAAGGCAAATACTTTTGTACTTTTACTCAAGTGAAAGTTAAAAGGGAGTACTTTTACTTTTACTGAAGTAATATTTTACCTAGTGTATCTGTACTTTAACTCAAGTACTTGGTTTGTGTACTTCGTCCACCACTGCCAAAGGTAAAGCCTTTTTTCATCACCCTTATGACCCAACCTCAAACTCTTTGTCCCTACAAACTATTTTTCAAACTTTGTAGAAGCGGTATCTGTCACAGTTATCAAAATTATTGTCATGGTATTTGTATAAAGTAAAAGCTCTGATATCGAACTGGCAGGTCATCTGTTTGTTTGTTTTCTGTGGTCTTTCACTTAAAAATTGGTTGTCAGTGTGGCTAATGACTAAAAGTAATTGCTAACCTTATTTGTTTTACGTTTCCTGTTTTCATAATGAGGTGCTGAGGTTACTGTTGCTATTAGTCAGCTTTTGAAGGGTTGTCATTGTTCATCTTCTCATCATATTGTATCTCAAATATTAGTTTACTGAAGACAATGCACTCAAGCCAGCACAATAAAGATCATCTTCTGTTAATTAGAAAAGGAAACAAACATTGCACAATAACCGCTCACGTGGGTATTAAGTCCTATTACAGTCCCTGTAAACATTCCTTAAATGATTTGTATGTGTAGGCTTTACACTCATGCTCACGTTATCTTGCCAGTAAATGTAGTGGCCTCCTATTAAAAAAAAAAAAAATTGCTCAAGCATGTTTTTCTTGTGGTTTGAGTGATTACAAATCATGTTCTGGATAGTGACTTTGTCTTCTTCTCCTTCTGCAGGCTCCACACAGCTCAGAGAGCCATTAAGCAGACACAAGTGACTGTTCAGAAGATTGGGAAGGAGATAGAAGAGAAATTAAGGACAACAGCATCTTGTACAGAGCGGGTGAGCAGAATACTTATATGCATTGTCACTGGCCCATTTGCTTATAATTTGTAATGAACGAGTGTAGGATATTTCCATCGGCATTTATTACAATACAGAAACATTAAATAAACATCAACTCCTGTACACATCAAAGACTGTGTCAGCCTGGTTCCGGGTCTGAATTGTGATGTATAGAAATGTCATCATATTCTTAAGGCTTTTATTATATAGGATTTATTTGGGTGGCTCAACTGGAAAGGCGATAAATACCTTCTGTGACGTCTTAAATGAGAAAGCTAGAAAAACTGTTGACTGCTGTGTTGAGTGTCCATCTCCTGTCATATTGACAGGAGATACTGATTAGAATCTCAAGTAAAAGCAAAAAAGCATAGTTAACATATTTGGAGTTGGTCGTCTGACAGCTGTGAAAACACAACACTGATCCAGGTTTGACATTGTGTTTATTGTAAACAGTCACTTCAAAGCCTCTCACCACTTGTGTTGTTAGAAGAGCCCTAAGGCGGTGACAGTGGGGTGTTTGTCCTCCATGTACACTTGACTTTGGTAAAAGCATCTCCTGCGCATCTTTTACACAGAACAAACACCAAGACTTTCTTCTCAGAACTGATTCTTTCTATTGTGTTTTGATATGGATGTTTTTTCATCACACTGCCTGTAACTCCGCTGAGGTCTTCAGTAGACTTTTCACAAAAACATTCTTCTGCCACAAAAATATCTTTGAAAAAGCTGCCTCTGATGTTTCCCTCTTTCCTTAAAACTCTTTTCAAGGCTCCCATCAGCTAATAAATCACATAATCCTTGTCTACTACCTTCCTGTAAAAGCCCAGCAGCTCGAACACTTGAAGAGAGTGCTGCATTGTGTGACATTCTAAGGGTTTTCTTTCTGCTTTTGGAAAACCCTCCACTATCCCTCTGTTGGCGTCTCAGTGAGCTTGGATCAAAGGAGGACACAGTGGAGGCCACCAACCAGCACATGGACCTTTCACCATCTCACCCACTCTTTGCCATTAATCTGCCGGCTTACAACCTGCCCCCTATGCCTGCTGCTTATTTACTCAGCTGACCCTCTGCTGTTTGATGTTCAGAAGGAGTCAGACGAGCCCTGGCAGTGGGTGTCAGGCCCTAATGCACACTTTTATGCTTGTAGCCCTCTTGTCAACTAGGCCACTGTCTACAGTGAAAGTGTAGGAGGCTGATGGTTCGTGCCAAATGCTGATGTCAGTGCAAGCATGAGGGTGTGATGGGTTGGAGAGATGGAGGTTGTATCTGCCCTTTCCCTCATTCAGATTGCCCCCACAGTTTTAGCTACAAAGCCTTTTAGCATATCTGTTTTTTTTCATCCATTTTCTTGATTGCAATCTGTGTGTGTCTGTGTGTGAAAATTATAAATGTACTTTCCACAACAAATTAAAATGTTGACTGTAACTTGCAAGTTTTCTTCTAATTCTGTGGGTAGAAAATGCATTTTTTTTTCATTCTTTAAGCCCATTGTGTGTTTTAAAGTTAAGCTCCAAATTTTCTTCTGATATGCTGTACTCAAGCTCCCTCTCCTCCTGATAGAGATCTGCTGCCTGATGCAGGGAACTCATGGTGAGGGTGAGATGTTGAATAATGACCTGCACTCTGATGCTACTGGTCAGGTCGCATCTGCTGAAAGATGCACCCAAAGACAAGCACAGACATCATCTGGAGTTGACTTAGAGCACTTTTTTTGTGGTTTCTTACTTGGATTAGGGGATTTATGTTGGTCTGCATTTTTATGTTTTGAGGGGTGTCTTCATCATTTTATACACTGTGTCTTTGTTGTCTGTCTGTGCCTGAGTTTTTTTTATTTAACCGGATAAAAAACTCATTGAGATTAAAAATCTCTTTTTCAAGAGTGACCTGGCCAAGACAACAGCATTTACATACAATTTAAAAAAACATACATCATACAACAGACATCAACAAAACAAATGATATTTACAGTCAATGTGTACAAGTTTAAAAACAGTTACATTTTCCAAGTTCATTGAGTTCACGCTTCTTTAGAATAGATTTAAATTCTCCCAAAGTCACAAGTTCAGATAGATTTAGGTCCTTTTGCAGTTCATTTCATGCACAGGGGGCAGTGTACTGAAATGCTGCCTTACCCAACTCCGTTCTGACTCTGGGAACCACCATCAGTATGTTCTTTTGAGAACGCAGAGCAAACTTTTGTTGTTTTTTACGCATGTATGTGCAGAGGTGAGATGGGAGGAGCCCAAGAATACATTTATAGATGAAAGTCAACAAATGAGACCACCTGCGAACATACAGGGAGGGAAACTCGGCTGTAGCATACAATGTACAATGATGAACACGATTTCCACAACCAGTCATAAAACGTAAAGCACAATGATAAACAGTGTCCAGCAGACTCTGTCAGATGCATTCATAAAAAGGAGATCGCCGTAATCCAATAAAGGTAAAAAAGTTGCAGAAATTAAACGTTTCCTTGTATAAACAGAGAAACATGATTTGTTTCTGAAAAGAAAACTGAGCTTTAGCTTTAATTTACGTATAAGATGCTCAATATGTTGTTTAAAGGACAGATTTTTTCAATAACAAAGCCTAAATACTTATAAGATGAGACCATTTGGATTTCCTTTCCTTCAGCTGTTTTTATTTTAGGGAGCTGAGAGGGTAGCCGTTTTCTATTTGAGAAAACCATAACTTTAGATTTGTCTGCATTTAACACTAGCCTCAGCTGATTTAGATGAGACTGAACTGCATCAAACGCAGACTGTAAGAAATCAAAGGCTTGTTCAATTGAAGGAGAGGAACAATAGATAACTGTGTCATCAGCATAAAAGTGAAAAAAGGCATTTGACACGTTTTCACAAAAATCATTCACATAAAGAGAAAACGGCAATGGCCCCAGAACAGAACCCTGGGGAACCCTGGGGTTCTGTTCTGGGAGGAAGGAAGGAGGAAGACATGCCAACTAGGTGTACACACTGAGTTCTACCTGACAGATAGTTAGAAAACCAGCCAACAGCAGTGTCAGACAGATCAATTTTATGGAGCCGATTTAACAAGGTCACATGATCAACAGTGTCAAAGGCCTTTGACAAGTCAATAAACAACACTGTACAAAACTTTTTACAATCAAGAGCCTCAATGATATCATTAACTACTTTAACTGCAGCAGTTATTGTACTGTGTAATTTTCAAAAAACAGATTGATTGTTTGATAAAATTTCATGAACCTCAATAAATTTTTTAAGTTGTTCAGCAACAATTTTCTCAAAGACCTTTGTCAGGATACATAACTTTGATATCGGCCTGTAGTTATTAAGATCGGCCGAGTCCCCTCCTTTCAACAAGAGAAGAACAAAAGCAGACTTCCAGACCATAAGAATAACCTTGTTTAAAAGGCTAAAGTTAAAAAGATATGTCAAAGGTTCACTTTGGTTTCATTTAATTTTTAATTACAACTTCTTTTATTTACTTAATTTCTCTTTATATACAACAAGTTGACATTAAAAATTCTTATTTAATATCTGAGTTTCAGTTCAATAAGTATACTCATCATTTATATGAACATTCTCCTTTTCAACCTCATCTCGTCACATTGAATTAAAGAAGCTGTTTGCTGCTCTCCAGACCTCCATATAGCAGCATGCAGTCTGCCATTCCAATGACATAGACTCATTACTTAAGCTTATCAGGAGTTCCAGTGATCTCTGGGCTCAGTAGATGTTATGAATACTTTTTGCGTTCTCCATCTTTCTTGTTACAGTTGTTGACAGTGGATTGGGGATTATTGAGGGTGAGTATTTGCACTGTAGATATGTATGAAATCAATGTGATGTTGGCTCAGCCTGTAAAAGTATGTTTTGTTTTTCGGGAGCCCTGTGGAAATTTGGGTGTCTTTTATGAGAAATAATAAACGTTGAAAATGGCTGTACTCTTTCTGTACATTTTTCTCCATGTAGAAAAAAGAGCGAGAATGTATGCAGCTGCGTATAGCCGTACTGCGCTGTGAACTGGAGCGGCAGACAAAGGCCTTTGGCAGAGAGACGGACTTACGGCAGAAAGAGAGGGCACAGCTTCAGAAAAAAGGTAATGAAAGCAGCTACCACATCTCTGTGTGAACACGATTAGTGTCGCTCAAAACGCCTTTTTATTTCAGTGCCATGTCAGATTATAGACTATTCTTGAATTTGTAATAGTTGTAGGGAAAGGGAAGACCTTACTTGGCTATAAAGAATATATATGCATTTAGTCATTTCGCAGACGCTTTTATCCAAAGCGACTTACATTAAGGTTCCATTCACCAGTGTTACAGCTGGAACACCACTGTAGGCAAGGTGGGTTAAGTGTCTTGTCCAAGGACACAACGACAGTATGAACTGTGGTGAGAGCGGGATTCGAACCGCCAACTGGTTGAAGGACGACCGCTCTACCACTGAGCCACTGCTGCCCCGGCGTTTTGTGTGTAGACAGAAACGCAGCCAGACAGAAAACAAACAAAAAAATACACCAATAATAGGGGTCAGGGAGAAGTTTTCTTTGTGCTATGACCTTTTAAAAAAAAAAAAAAAAAATTCTGTTTAATCCTTTGGCACTTTACCTGTCACCACTCTGTCTACAGCTAAGCGTATGCTGTACTTTCCTTCTGCACGTCCCATTCATGGCCTTGTTCCAGAAAGGATAGGTGCTTATTAAACAGTGAACAATCCTTTAGCTGCTTAACAGGGGCCGAAGTAGGCAAAGATAAATTGAAATGGAATAGCTAAATAGGGTTATGTTGAAAACTGTTACTTTTTCCCAGGCTTAAAATCTCAAACCATATGCTTTTGTGTTCTGCTGTTCTCAAACTCTTCTAATTATCTTGCTCGTAATAAATAGTTTAATGATTGGAAATGTAGAATGTAGACTTCTATATTCAACAACAGTGCTGATTTAAAGTTTGCATATTTCAGTGCATTTTCATACATTCCAGTGTATATCGGATACAGGTTTCTCTCTGCATTTTATTGACAGTTTAATAGCACGTGTAAGTAGATTGCTATGCTGCATTTCCCTGGAAGACATCCCATATGAACCGTTAATCTCTTTTCCTTGTCACGCTCTTTGGGTTCTCATCTGTACCTGGCCGTGTGGTCTTCTGATCCCTTACACAGGACCATTAGGGAATAACTCTTCTCAAACATAGAAGAGGCGCTCTGCAGGTGTGGGCATGCATGTGTGTTGACAGATAAAGACAAGATAAAAGATGTGTCTGCATAACTATTAGCATGTCTGTATGGACATGCTGATGCTTGTATGTATGTTGCATAATGCCGTCTCCATCGTAGAGATGGCATTAGCATAATATGTAATGAAAACAATCATCCCGATGACAGCTAAACAGCTAGGTGTTCACTGCCTGCTGATTTACTGTAATGAACCCAAAGCAGGTGGGGGGAAATGTAAAGAAAGAAGTTTTTATTTTTTATACATACAAGCACTGTGCATTTCTTTCTCACACTGTAACAGAAGGCAAGTGAGCTTAGCTGTTACCTTCCCTGTGGAACGGTAGATTTCTTTCTCCCGTTTACAATGAATGGGTTTGGCTTTGATGGGGTCACACTCTTGTCGCAATTTCCTCCTTTCCTAATTTCCCTCCTTCCACCTCAAGCGGACACACATAAATCAGGTCTGTGAACGGCGTTTATTGTATTTAGTAACGGTAGTTATTCTCACGCTCTGTAACATAGCCAAGTTTCCCAACCAATAAATGTCAGTGGTTAGGTTTCTAAAGTTTAAGGAGCAAAGGGTTCTGAAGGGAAGGACCGTGAAGCATTTGTCACCTCAGAGAAAAGGTCTCATATTGAAGCTATCATCATTAGCACTGCTTTACCAGCAGCTCAGCTTTGCACTTGCACACCCTTCAGCTGGCTGCCATTTTGACCAGGGGCAAAGGGTTGACAGGCCGTGAAGTCCAACTTTCTGATTAATTACTAAAATGTCTGCTTATGGCAGAGTAAACTTACCTTTTACAATCTATTCTCATAATGCAGTGCTCAAAGGGATTAAATGCAGTTTTTATAACATTATTCATTATTGTATAATTTCCTCAGTTTTGTTTTAATTGCAAACTAATGGTATCTATTTTTATTTTCTTGCAAAGTGCAATTAACTGATGTTGCACAATTATAATGTTAATTTATAACCGTCATTACATTCAAGGGCCTCTTTATTTATCAAATTAACATTTTCACATATATTTTCATGTGCCTGTTCTCAAAGGCAAAAACATATATTTTTTGGGTTGAACAGGTTTCAATAACTTTTCCTGAGTCTGTGCAATACAAAAGATAAAGTCTTGACACACCAGCAGCATGGATATGGCACGTAATGCACCGTCCCGCGATCGTTTGTCTATCTATCCCGTGACTCAAACTGGAGCGGGTTAGCAGGATAAAAGCATGAAGAGATGGATGGGTAGAACTGATAGGACAGAGCTGGGCATTACATTAAAGCAAGTGTGTAGTCCAGGCCCACACCGTTAGTGTTAAAATATGTTTTCCATGTCATCACTTACAACTGAAGGATGGCCTGCCTGATGTGTGTCTGACACTATCTGCCTTTCGAGTTAATCTGATGGAGATAACTGCGTGTGCCTCTATTTGCCTCTCTCTTACGGTTTCCCTTCCCTTTTTATTTATGATGCTGGTCTGTGCAGTGAGACTCAGAGGAATAGAAACATATAGTAAGAAGAAGGTTGTCCTGACTTCTGAGTCTATCTCTAAAGTGTCAGTCCTGTAACTAACTGGTGATTGTCCAGTGTGTTGCCTGCCTCACATCCTTAGCAGTCGCGATTAGCTCCTGCCCCCCCACAAATACTGTTTTCACCTGATAGTTAATCCAGCTGTAGGAAATGCAGTTTATAGTAAACAATAATTATAGAATCTATGCAATGCTATGCTTCTATAAATATAATCAATGCAGATTAGAATAGAATAATTTATAGGTGCTAGTTCAACCTGTGACCTTGACACAAGAAAGGCCTACAATAGGATACAACAGAGACCTACTGGAGACTTTCAGATACTTTTGAAACAATAAACAATATGTGCTGAATTCATTATTGCCAGACATGTGTTTGACTTTTAAGATGGACTTGAATGCTGAATTTAAAAGGGGTTGTTGACGCCTCGAAAATTTAACATCGGTTTCCTCTTATCAAATGTTATATTTTACAGCTGGTTAAATTCAAACCTTTTTAATCTTAGCAATCACAGTGGGCCACAGAGAATTACAAATGACTCGTAATCAATACTGTCGAGTGAATAACCAGGTGTTGCAGTAATCTGCTGCATTTGGCCCAATGTGGCACTTCTAAATTACAGTTTATTCTTATCCGGTTTTATGCTACACTGACTTCTTGTGAGCTTGCCAAAAATGTGGTTACACAACTTCCCCATGCTGTATCATCAGTGTTTGTGTATCTGATATTATTTATTTGCCCGCTCTGTATTTACCTTGTCTGGCGAATCCTGTAATCTTCAGACATATGTTGTTTGGTTTTATGTGGTGTCAAAAGGAAATCATTTATGGTGTCATCAAAAGGTCTGTTTGATGCGAGTGAAGTTTGAATGGAGGATGGCAGGCAACCAGATACGAGCCCACCTGGCTGTTCAGCAGCAACAGCATGCATACCTGTTTATTTCTTTTTGCTTTTTTCAGAGGAAAGCTTTGCGGCTCAGCAAGAGGGTCTGAAGCAAGAGAAAGAATCTCTCACCAAGCTGCAGAAGGAATGCACTGCCAAAAGGTCTGTGGCAACCTGTAATTGGGTGTTGATTTATGTTTGCATACACAACACATGCTTCTAATGTATCTTCTAAGTCATCAGATCGATCAGTACCATTGGAATAATAACTCAGTGTTGCTCAACTGAACTTTCCCTCCTACTGTCCTTTTTCAAAACAAGGGGATTTTTTATTGTCAGTGTTGCCAATTTGTATGTTCTCCGTCTAGAGTTTGCCCATTGGGTTGAATACAAATGACTGAGGAAGGTTTGCTTCAGGAGCAAGTGTGAACCCTGGATAAAACTTTTTTCGACGTACCTGGCCATCACAAAGGCTAAACCAGAGCTCCAAAAAAGGTCCAGCAAGGGTCAAGAGAACCAGCAAAAAGGAAATTAACAATGACACTCGTATGTCTGCCTAACATCTTCCTTGCCTCGCTTGTTGTGGCTGTAACCATATACACACTGTGTATTTTCTATTAAGGAGGAGTTATTCTGAGCATGCACATTACTTTAGTTTAGTTGTGTTCTAAATGTATTAGCTTTTAGCAAATCCATAACCCATTTGCTGGTAACAGTAAATACAGATATACGGATTGTAATCTAAGACTTCTTTATCTAAGACTTATCTAAGTTTTATTTGCCTGCCTTCTGAAAACTGTAACTATGCACTTTTTAGGGATTCTTATTTCCTTGTGTGGATTTACTTGGAGATGTAGTATAGACACACTTCTTTCCCTTTTATACACAGAAATAATACTGTTGAATGTATTTCATGCAACTACTGTATTGTTTGCTTCCTTGCTGCCTTCATCACTCTTTATGTTTTCCCTTGTGTTGCTGTTTCGTGTCTCCAGAGAGCAGTTCCTCAAGTCAAATGCCCAGCTCACCTTTCGTTGTCGTCAGCTACTCTCTGAGCTTTCTTATATCTACCCAATTGATGTGGTAAGTTTAAAAGGGTACATTGTGTTTCCACAATGATAGTATTGTTTTGCTCTAAAGCAACATAAAGCTATATTTTATTACATTTTGATATTGGCTCTCTTCTCTTTTGACTCACAGATTAATCAGTCAGATTATGTCATCTGTGGAGTGAAGCTACCAAACTCTGAGGACTTTCAAGGTACATTTTCTGTGCTTGATGGTGTGTATTTGGGTCAGAGAAACATAAGCAGGGCTATAATATTCTGCACGCAATGTTTTTGTTTCCCTGCAGACTTTTGGAAAAACTGCTTTTGGCAATTCCAGATCTAATAATCATATCTATCTTTTATTTTAAATACAGTTACATTAACTATAAATTTCCCAATAAGTAATTAATTTCTCAGTGGACTCAAAGAAATTGTGTTTTCGGTCAGTGTTCAATTACTGCCATGTTGATGCAGTTGGTTGCAGGAAGGCTTGTATGATGTTATATTTGCATTTGTTGCCACAGCAAGAGAAACGTGATGACTTTATGAGCTCTTAGAAGCTAAAATGTATTAATGGATCCTCAGTAAGTGTTGGTCTTAGCACTTGTCTGATAATCAGAACAACACTTCTGTCCACTCAACATTCTTCAGCTCCCTCTTGTCACAGCTGGTGAGACTAGAATGGTTTGTGCCCATAATTCCAACATACTGCTCCAAACCGCCTTCCTTCCCTGCTGTCACAGTCCACCTGTTAATAGGAGCACAGAGCATATAGAGCATTAACAGCAAGGCTGCTTCTGTTTGCAGCATTTTTGTGTTCCCAGGACACAGTGGCTTATGTCTGTTTCAGCCTCTCCATTCACTGTGGTGGAGAAAGAAGAGCTCAGCATCAGGCTTTATAGTTGTGTGAGGTCTAAATACATTGTGGTAGCCCAAATCAAGTCCTGAATTGTCTGCAGTGGTGTCAAATTGAGTTTAAAACAGTCTCCAGGGTAAATATTTCACACAAAAAGTCAGGGTCAGGGTTAGCTGGACCCCTAATCCCTCAAACGTCAGTGTGCTTTTGTCCAAAACTCCATCAGGCTTCTTATTGGCTTAACAGTTTTCAGTTGAGCCCTACAATGTTGCTCATGTGTATGTTCATTTTCTGACCTCATATTAGTGCACCACAGTGTTGAAGACAAGAAAATACTATGTTTAAGTTGTATGAACGAAAATGCACCAGGACCAATGATAAGTTTAAGGACAGGCAGTGCTCCCAGTCTGTACCTCACTACTGCCTAGCTCTGTATTTCAATGCATTAAGTTAAAAAACACTTATTTAAGTCTTTGCCTCAAGCAGTGTCCTGTTGGTGTTTGAAAATGTGAAACCACTTAGTGTGCTGTTTTTGAAACCATTTCTTTTTTTTAGTTGCATTGCTTTATTTCACAGTCAGAAACATTTGCCAACTTAAAAGTCGTTTATGCTTTCGTTTTTCAAGCACCTTTTTGAAAGAAATTTTTATGGGACACTGTACGCTCTGCCACAAAACATGTGCCAACAAAATCACAGCTGTGATTTCCAGTTTACCAAATTTTTGTTTAGACTATTATATTTAGGTATTTTAATCACTGATTTTCTTTGCATTGAAATACTAACTGTACTGATCACAAACAACCAATACAGTCTGTTTTGCATTTTTCTATAAGAAATATGTTCGCTGGAATCTTGTCTATCTTTTCCAGCTAAGGACGACGGGAGCGTGGCTGTCGCGCTGGGCTACACGTCACACTTGGTGCTGATGATCTCATCCTTCCTGCAGATCCCTCTTCGATATCCAGTGATCCACAAGGGCTCGCGCTCCTCCATCAAAGACACCATCACTGACAGACTCACAGACAAAGAGAGAGAGTAAGTACTCAAGCTGCTACTTCCTTTTCACACACACAAATTAAAGCTGAAGGTAATGTTGACATTTCTCTCCTGATTTTTCATAATACTGATTTATAATCGCTTGTAAAAACTCTATTGAATGTTGTGGACTTTTATTTCAAGTCTGTTTTTAGGGAAGTAAAATAAAAAAATGTGTATTATTTTAGATCACTTCTTTTTCTAATTTACTTGCCTCCTTGGCAGTGCAAAATATAAGCCTTGAGAGATTATATTTTTCTTCAATACATCCCTCAGCTACAGCTCCTGTCCTGTCTTCCATTAGCGGGCGGTGCTTCCAGATTACAGTCTATAAGCAAAAGCAGATACTTTCTAAAAGGTAAAAATTGTAGTTGGACATTGAGGATGCATTTGGATTTAGATCTTCTGTGATGTGCAGTATTTAGGACTCTATGCTTTAATATGTTTTCTATATTTATGCTATTAAAAGTTTATCATTGCATCTGACTGGGCCTTATCTCATATGGAGACAGATCAAAGTAATTCTTGACCCAAACAGCCACACTGCAAAGACGCTTTTTTACAGACAGTGCTAGCTCATCGTTTGCCCTTTTTCTTCTTTTTTATTATGACCCCAATACTTTTTTAGCCCATAGTCTGGTTCTATTTAGACATGATCGTTTGATACATACAAGATGAGATGCTTTGATGCTTAACCATTTTTGTGTATTGTTTATTAAAAGCTGTGTAGTTAAGAGTTTAAATTCTGGTACCTGTTTGATGCCACGTCTCTGTCTCACACTTTGCTTTCTTCATGACATTACACTATTTTTTTAATTTATTTTTTTATCTTGGAACACCTTGATGTGATTAAACTGAAAATGATGAACTGAGAGTCTATAAACTTTACCTGCGGCTACATCCAGACCATTTTGTAAGTTATGAGTTGTTAGAGCACAGTGTTACATGCATAGTTACAGCACTGGCAGAAGTAATAAAATTATTATTTTTGTGTGTTATGATCTTGTAACTATGCATCAACTCTACAAATCTAGCACTTACTGTTTTGTAATAATTGCATGTTTCTGAAGAAATATTTGGAGTTTGACTTTACATACATACATTGGCATCTCACTCGTGCATTACCTTCTTCTGCAGGAATGATAAGGGATTGATGAGCAGAAGTTTATGGTGTAATTAGCAGTGCTACTAATGACTGCTTGTGTGCGAACATGATTGCTCCTTTAAAAATGAATAGCATCCATTCAGAAGTTAAAGAAAGTCCCGGGTCTTGCTTGCACTCATCCAGACAGATGAGACAATGGCGCATTCACTGTTTCAACAAACATTTTTTGATTATATTAACAGCAATGGAATATATATATATATAATTATTGTAAATTAGTGCTGACACAACTGTGTTTACTCTTTTTAAATCATAATGACAACAGAAACTACCCAAGTGACCCTGATCAAAAGTTTACATACCCCAGTTGTGTATATATACTGTGTATTGCCAGCTTTAACATCAATGACAGCCCGAAGTCTTTTGTGGATGAGGCTCTTTATTTTCTCAGATGGTAAAGCTGCCCATTCTTTTTGGCAAAAAGCCTCCAGTTCCTGTAAATTCTTGGGCTGTCTTGCATGAACTGCACGTTTGAGTGGCTCAATGATATTGAGGTCAGGAGACTGAAATGGACAGTCCAGAACCTTCACTTTATGTTGCTGTAGCTAATGACAAGTCGACTTGGCCTTTTATTGGATTATTGTCATGTTGGAACGTCCAAGTACGTCCCATGCGCAGCTTCTGGGCTGATGAGTGCAAGTTTTCCTTCAGTATTTTCTGATAACTGCTGTATTCTATCTTTTCCTGTGCCTTTGTAGCTCACACATCCTCAAAACATCAGTGATCCACCTCCATGTTTCACAGTAGGACTGGTGTACCTTTCATCATAGACCTTGTTGACTCTTCTCCAAATGTAACATTTATGGTTGTAGCCAAAAAGTTCAATTCTGGTCTCATCACTCCAAATTACTTTGTTCCAGAAGTTTTGAGGCTTGTCTCTGTGCTGTTTAGCGTATTTTAAGTGGGATGCTTTGTGTCATTTGTGTAGTAATGGCTTTCTTCTGGCGACTTGACCATGCAGCCCATTTTTCTGCCTCCTTATTGTGGATCTTTAAACAGCCACAGAGAGTCCTGTATTTCAGATCAAGTTATTTGTGGGTTTTTCTTTGCAAACAATTTTCCTGGCAGTTGTGGGTGAAAATCTTTTGTTGGTCTACCTGACCTTGTTTTGGTTTCAACAGTATCCCTCATTTTGAACACTGCTGATTAGCATTCTCATTCCTTGGATATCTTTTTATATCCCTTTCCTGTTTTTTACAATTCAATTACCTTTTCCCGCGGATCCTTTGACAATTCTTTTGCTTTCCCCATGATTCAGAATACAAAAAAGGTCAGTGCAGCACTGGATTAAAGATACAAGGGTCTGTCAGGAGCCCAGAAACTCACTGACCTTTTATACACACACACACACTGATTACAAGCAAACAGATCACAGTTGAGTGTGGTTACCTTTAGTAGCCATTCAAACCTGTTTGTGTCAACTTGTGTCCATGTTATCAGGCCAAAACATTTGTTCAGCGTCATTTGGGTAGTTTCTTTTGTCATTATGATTTAAAAAGAGTGAACACAGTTGTTTGACAATAAAATTCACTCAACTACTAACTATAAGTGAAAGAATTTTTTTTTTATATCATTCATATTCTCTGAAAAATAGCCAAAAGAAAAATCACAAATTCTGCTAGGGCATTTAAACTATGAGCACAACTGTATATATCTGACTAGCATTTCACTGTGAAGGAAAAACAGGCACAATATTACAAAAAACACTGATTAGTCAAGAATCATGCTCCATTATTACATGACAACACATTGTCCATGCAGATTATATGCGCCATTGTCAAATCAAAACCTTGACTTTTGGACAGTCAATAAATAACAATTCACTTGTAGGTGTCCTTGATTGGGACCAAATGCTCAAGCAAACATCTCCCTCTTTGTACATGTTTGTGACCCCTGAGGCCCCGGCATGTGGCAGACACAGCAAAATGATGTGTGGGAAGACAGAAAGCAACTAGTCGCGCTCCAAAAGTCTACAAAAAAAGGTGATTAAAGTGTCGGAAAAAGGCAGCCAGTGGTGATAAGTGAGGTGGCATCGGATATGTTTCTCAAAGAGTGGTAGGATTAGCAAGCAGTGAGTCAATTATAATTGCATGCTTATAGGAACCTTATGTTGGTTTAGGGACAGGTTGCTTTATAGGCCTCTGTT
This sequence comes from Perccottus glenii, assembly GCA_024416835.2. NCBI lineage: Eukaryota > Metazoa > Chordata > Actinopteri > Gobiiformes > Odontobutidae > Perccottus > Perccottus glenii. The sequence goes on along the minus strand of CM044561.2, from coordinate 12,760,120 downwards.
AAATGATACATGTCCAAGCATTTTCTCTTTTGTAACCACACAGGGTTTTTAGTTTTGTACAAAGACATTCTAGACATTACAAATTTCCACTTAATAACTTCTATAAATTTAAATATTGTGAATCTTGAAGGCATATGTTGAGCACCTCAGACCTTGTTATTTTAGAAGAGGAACAGTGACGTGTTGAAATTGTTTGTCAGATTTGATCTTTTTCATTTGATTAAATCATATTTCTCACTTGCCTCAAGGCGTGGTATGAAATCAGTGGACTTGGAGGACATGTTGCACCCACATTTTGTCCTGTAGTAGACCACAGTTCCAATGTTTCTGATTGCAGAAGGAGAGCTGTGGAGATGTAATCCAGATGTCCAGTGTTTGATTGAGACCAGAGCTCTGCCATTAAATGGCAAGCACTGGCTAATACAGCCCAGTGCCAAAAGTATCAATGCAAATCATTTTTTATATATATTTTTTTTATAAATAATTGGTTGAAAAAATGTAATGATGAATTTACACATTATAGGAAATGGTTGGTTGATGTAGAGGATGTGGGAGCAAAGCCAGTTTAAGACGAGAAGAACCTGCGAGCTCTAAGTTTCAGGGCTTTTGTTTCCTAACATGAAGCTTTAAAGAGAGGGGCATGTCCTGGACGATTGCAACAACAGAGAAACCCCTGGGAAACTATAGGGTCCTTGGAGTTGAAAGTTACAGTCTGTTCAATAGTACTTTCTCTCATATGATGAGAAGAATGTAAAGATGTCGCATAGTTAGAATATTCTATATAAAACAGATGAAAGGGCCTTTATCTTGGGCCCCTGGAGATAAAATCACATTTGAACAAATAGGTCATTATTTAAGTCTTTATGTCAACTTCAAAGGCTTGTCGGGACTAGACAAAATGTTTACTTGTCTTTTGAGGTTTTCTGCCAAATCCCTCAAAGACAATAGCAGGAAGGGTATGTTTGCAATATCGCTAAGAAGTCAGAGTCTGTTCTAGGTTGACAGGTGAGTTCCGTAAGTGGCCCTTGATCTGGGAGCCCTGCTGTTTTACAGCCTATCTGACCAGTATCTGCCCATACTTAATTAAATGAATAACAAAAAGCATCTGTGTTGAAAAGATTTACAGTAATAGAAGCTAGGGATTTGAACATTGGATGTATACTTGCAACAGGTTTCCTGTTTCTGATCTGTGGGCTGCTTTTCAAACAGCACGTAGTTTGAATATGATTTGTGTGAGTTAGCTCTGAGGTTAGAGAATCTAAAGGTGGTTAATCTTTTTGGTCAATATTAAGGTTAGGTTTAGGTCATATATAGCTCAGCTTTTTCATTTTGATTAGAACATTGGGAGAAACAAATGGAAAGGAAAGAAAGAAAATGAGCGTTGGGAGCTAGGGTCAGCAGACTCCTGGTTATTCTTATGGTCTGTGATGAAAACTCTGTGTGATAGAGCTAGCAACTGCCACATCACTCAGGAGACACTTTAAAAGCACAGACAAAGATGGAGAAATGGTCGCACTGGGGTGCAGTGCTCAGCAGCAGTCATTAAAATAGCATTTACTGACAGATGCTTAGTGTAATCATTTCTCAGATATTGAGCATTACAGCTCCTTGTGACTTATATAGTAACCTCTGCTATAGGGCTTTGGCAGTTGTAATGCAGATGTTTTTTCAAGAAGGCCTAAATGATTTATGCTCTCACAGTGTTTGACAATTGTGCATTAAAGATATTTTTGATGCACACCCTCGTGTGCATTGTGGTCTAGGCACTGGAAAGCCTAGTCTCCAACTTGTTAGCCAGATCTGATGTCCTAATTAGGATGTCTAAACAAGCTCTCCAACACACTGGGCCTTAAACAAGTTAGCCAGTTTTTAGGAGTCACCGTATTTTCACAAAGCTCAATAAAGCTGAGCTCGACCACCCACCTACAACAGCTGTGTCCTCCTTCACACTTCTGCAGCACAATGGACTTTGGATGAGAGGAAATTGAGAGTGTTGAATAAACTATAACATGCTTAAACATAGGTACATGCCTCCAATAGTTTGCACAAAAGACCCATGTGACCTTGTGCCCTTGCCATCTATTACTCTACTTTTAACGAGGCTGCTTGTGGAGAAAGAAAGAATGCAAATAGGAAATATACAAGGCTTTTAAAGACTAGGAGCCACAGTAAAGGCATTTTCTGCTTTTCTCAGCCATTTCACCAAAGGCTGTAAAAGATGTCACGTGACGCTGACACCTGCTAGGAGGCCCCCGTGTTACAGAACATTGTAGACAGTGATGCTTGATAACTCAGACATGAAAGAATTTGAACTCAGTCTACTATTAAAATATCCCTCAACAGGAAGAGAGGCCGGGCAGGGAGTGGGATTATTAAAGAAAGAGCCAGGAGACGGAGCAATAGACTTCCTATTACTTCATCTCAGGATAGTAGCTGTTATCAAAAGTCCCCTCTTTATTGCCAGTGAAGTGGTGCCTCTACCTGACTGTTAAACTGTTGCCAGTTCTTTGTAGCCGTGGGCCTTGTTGCACTCCCTCATAAAAAGGGGGACTTTTGCAAAACGCATCTTTTATTATGTCTCCATGTTTATTAATTACATATTTTTAGCGTCTCCACATAACTGCAGCTGCTGGCACGCTAAGAAGTCCTGTAGTGCTCCGAACTGTAGCTGAGAAGAAAACAGAGTGGTAATTTTTATGGGAGTAGAAAGAATGTTAAAGATTTACTTCTGCTGTCATTTCGCTGTCTCTGCGAGTTCATCTTTTTGTCCAGGTCCTGCTGTGAGGAATATTGGTTAAATGGAAGCAGATTGCAAGTTTCAGTAATCAGTTTTTTACGTAAATTAATGCAAAAGTGTGTGGGTGTGTTGATTACAGAACCTGCCATAGTGAGTTTTCAGTGTTAGTTTCATGGATGCAAGCTGCCACTGAGGGGAGTGGGACGTGCTGACGGAAGAAACATCTTGATTTAAGCAAAGTGAAAAAAGTCCAGGGAAGCCTCTGAGATGGAGATTGTTTGATTTGATATAAATGTACAAACAAAATTAAACAAAGGAGCCAGCAGTGTGTGCTGAAGGTCCAACTGTTTAAGACATTTCAAAGCACAAGTGTAAACGGTAAACATGTGATTGGTCCCAGCATGTCCGTGAATCCACGTGTTTAGTGTCTGCTTATTCCGGACCCTGCATGTTGACGGACAAACGGCGTACAGTGTAGTCACGGATTCCTACAGGATGTGTAATTTATTATATCCTGTTAAGTTCTCCTGCTGCTGGCTGAATAATTAAAAATGGCGTACTGTTTCATAGAAAAATGGAAGGCCTCTTCAGGGTCACACATTTATAAGTTTTCCCTGGACACTTTATCATAACACTATTTCCAGTGATAAATTATATAAGTGTGAACAAACTTAATGGAAACTGTTTTTATGTGTTATATTGTATATTCCCATGACCTAATGCATCTTAATGTTGTGTGTAGTCAAGGTGACATTGGATTTGACATCCTGTTTTCACCAAAGGGATGTGTGATAATGTCCATGGCACAAAGCTGTTCAGATTAGATAATATAAAAAATACCCCCTGAAGCACACTCCAGCGGTGCCTCCTCCCTTCCCCTCCATCCTAAGATCTCCTCCCAATCCTCCCCGCTGCAGTGTAATAATATATTTGACTTTACTGGACGTCCCCGGGAAGAATTCCACATGTTTGGTGAACCAGAGTCTCTATAGTGCGATTTCAAACACGGCGGACAGCGGTCATTAATCACTGCTCTGTGACGGAGCTAGCGTGTGCTCATATGTTTGTGTGTGAGTTTTGGAAGTGGCTCTGTTTTTCTTGTCGTGCACGGTCATCAGCAAACAAATCCTATCTGTTCATGAGGAAGTGATATTAGGGTTGCCAGCAGTGTGTAGGGAATGTCTGTTATACTGTTCTAACTAATCTGTTAGTCATTTCCATGTACTCATTTATGTACTATGGTGTGCCATTTTCTCATTGCGGCCTATTGAGTAGCTCGCTGTTCACATCTTGGGTAACATAGTCTGTTTTTTTTTTTTTTTTTTTGCCAAGCTTTGCAGAAACTTTTAAAATGATATCCATCTGTTAAGTGTTTACTGCTTTAAATTGTAAGGGTTACATTGTAATGCTAGTAGTTTGAGGGATTTGTCAAGAAGAGGCTTTTATACAAGAAGCACTCGTTAAAAAATCTGTCCCAGTTCTCCAGACAGTCTATTAAATTTGAGTGAAGATGAAGATAATATGACACACAAGATGACAATGTGCCTAAAATCTGGCCTTCATTTTGCCCAAATACTCTAAACCCAAGCTGGCTTTGCTTTTAATTCTTGAAATATCTAACTTTTAACCAGTCGGGCAAATAAGGGTCTTTCCCAAAATGCTTGGTTCTGGCTAACCAGCTTGTGATCATGATCCCAACTGGCAGCAGCGTCCTGTGAATTGTCAGTTTCTTTTTTTATTGTATTTTTTTGAGGAAGTGTATTTTCTGCTGCTGCTGTGGTGTCTCATTGCCCCAGGCACCTATAGGTCATATTAAGAGAGGCTAAAGAGACCTTATATCTGCTCTCGCACAGAACTAAAAAAGACCATGACCCCAGGGGGCATACACACAGGAAGGATGTATGTCGGATGTACATTTAAACCAGTACACACACATTCAAAGTCTTCAACACATGTCTGAGAACACAGCATAGTACACAATGCATCTGTTGCTTCTGGCAGTACTGTCATGTAGTAACAGAAGCATGCGGCTTAGGGGATTGGTCATACTTCAGTCACACACCATTTCGCTGGTTCCACTTGCAGTTTTAGAGATGTGTTTGTGTTTTACAGCATTTCTTAAAAAAAATGAGCAAGGCATCCTTTTTAACTTTAATACAGTATGAAATATGTGTATATAAACAAATATTTTAAGAGTTAAGTGGAGAATTGAAAGATTGCATTACTTGAAAGTCTTTTAATATACAACTCTTAACACTCGCATAATGAGGAAGGCTACAAAAGTGGTCAACCTCCACAATAAAACACTTTTATTAACTGTTGTAGAGCTTTAGATCAATAGATTCTTAAAGTAACAATCAGTTGCACCTCTTTATCCCTTCACACTTTATTTGAAATGTCTCACATTTTGATATATTGTTGCAGACTAGAAGATGTTTATTTCTGCTGGCTTGTGTGTGTTTTGTTCCATATTGTATAGATATAGAAAAAGTACAGTTAAAAATTCAGTTTTCTTGTAACACAAAGGTTTGTTTTGTTCTGCTTTCTCTTACAGATTTCCATTGTACTCAAGGGGAGAGCGATTTCATTTCGAATATGGCGTCTACTTGCTGAACAAGAACATTGCTCAGGTAATAAATCAGCATGTGTCAGATATATTTTAAAGAGCCTTAAAACATGCATGTGTCTTTTTACCGTGAAAAAAATGTGACTAAAGGAAGCAAAAAGAGCCTACAAATCCCAGCTGACATGAGGGGAAAAAAAGTAGTGTCACACTTGGTACTCAGTAGTTATTAATGCTTGGAGGCAGATTCCACTTCTCTTTCCATCCCTCACACCTCAGGGGAGGGTTGAACTCCTGACCCTTCAGTGCTTATTAAAGTACACCTAATGTGTTGACCTGGTTGACTCCCTCCGTTCATCCCTAAGACATTTAGCTCTAACTTTTAACAATTTGCATTCCATTCCCTGTTTTTTTTTCTTCCTTCAGAAAAGAAAGTTGGGCCTCTTCTCCTCTGAATAAGACTTGACAATTAGCACTAGCAGGTGGCTGGCTTCCATTTACCACACTTTGGGAGATTTCACTTTTAATACTAGACTACAGGCTGTTGGCTCACTGTAAGTCTGACAGCTTCTCATGAACGTCCAGCAACAATAAAATAACAATGGACAACTATTGGAGAAAGTGAATGCTAATGTTCAATAGGTATCCAATAAACATATGCTAGTGCCAACTTTTTATACATTAGACTAAGAAAGATATGTCCCAGTGCATGTCAACAGGAAATCTGTTTCTTCTGTCCAACATTTGGTAAGCATCACACCGTGAATATATGCCTACCTATAAACTTACATAATCCCCACCCATTGTCATTTTATCAAAGCCTGACATTATGATCTAAGCCTTCTGAGATTTCAGTTTCGAGTCTCCACCACATGCTATCAGAGGCTCTTCACTGCACAGACCCTCTTGCTGAAAGTTTAATTTGACCTCTGATGGAAGACAGATGATGCCTTTTTAAAGAATAAAGCAATTTAGTTTTAGCTATGAATTTTGTCATGGATATGTTTAATAGAGGTATTTTTGCTGGTTGGCATCAAAATAATGCAGCAATGCTCAGGCAACGTAATAGTTTTATTTCGAACTCTATATATGTCGCATTAAAGAATAACGGACGGTTCTGCGAAGTAAAATAAAATCCAGACAGTAGGAGTCGTCAGGATGTTTTCACCTGTGTCAAAGCACTTGAGCAAGATCTAAAGCACAAGTTTAAAACCAGCTGTAAACCATCACCTGAAACGCAGGTGTTTGTAGACAATGATAACTCTGTAAGAACAATCTCAGCACTGATAAATTACTGAGTGGGTAGCGTACCACTTCTCATTGTGCGCTTACAAAAAGCGTTTGGCCAAAATGCTGACTGGCAATCTGAAAGTGCGAAGAATTGAACTGTAGTAGACCTTAGCACAGCCTCCACTGCAAGGTCTTCTAGAAAAAAGCATTCTTTATCTTCACTGAAGCCAAGTTCCATCTTTTTACAGCTTCACCAAGCCTGAGTGTTCTTTTAGGGTGAAATTTCAGCTTGTATTCAAAGACTTGTCTTATACATTCCATGTGTGGCTAAATCCGTCCATGTTAAGGATGAGTTATCAGGTTGACTTGGAAACATCATAACAGTACAACAGGACTAGTTATTTCCATGTGATAGTGATAATGGAGCATTGTTTGAAGAACTGCAAAAGTGGTAAACATGTCACAGACAATAAAAAAGAACCCACCACAAACTGAGCTTCCTCAACCTTGTTTGGTTAATTCCTGCACAGCGCACTATATTGTGTACTCCTGAGTAGACAGTTGTTCCTTTCTTAAATTTCACATCACACATGCTTGCATTTTAAGGATAAAAAGCTGGGAAGTGCACAAAGCAAAAGAGCGCTTTCATCTTCTTCATCACTGTCTAGTACATCTAAATAGCATTTATCTCATTTTATTGGTAAAGGTGGTTCACTCTGTATCATCATTCTGTTTTATTTCACTGTGAATAGTTTGTCTTTTGGGGAAAGTAATACAATGCAGTGCTGTACTTCTGTTCAGGCTGACCATTCCTCTGTTTTTTTTTTTTTTTTTATATATATTTTTTTGTGTGCAGCCTTGAGCCAGGCCTGTTATGTGCTCATAGCTAGTCTATAGTCTGGTGTGTTAGAAAGCAGATATCTAGTTTCACAACTGACCTGCTTGACTTGACCTGATTGTCCGCTTTGCTAACAGGAACCTGGGCGAGAGACATTAGCTGTCCATCTCTTATTAAATTGTCCTGCGTGGCTATGTTTGAAAGTGATACAGGAAGGCTGGCAAGAGAATAGGACCACAGTGGGTCGACCCCTCTTTGATGTGGCGGGGGATAGGTTTGCTTTAACTTGGTCGTTTGTCATGAGGCCAGTGCAGACATGGAGCACCTAGAATGACAGGTGGTAACACATTGTCACACTTTGTTGAGAGATGCAAAGAATTTCTGGACTAAAAATCACAGTTGAATTGTAATGATTTAATATGTTCCTTGAATCAGGAAGACTTATTTTCATTTTTGTTTACATGCATATCTCTCCTTGTTCCAGAAGCAAAAATAAAAACATGACTTGCATAAAATGTAATTTTTTAAATTATATTTTAAATTGTTGCTGTATTTTTTTTTTCAGATATTATATAGTCCATCCACAGGGTGGCACACACCTGCACTGCACCTTTCATCAAGACAAAGTTAGTGTGGCTGACTCCTAAGAAAAAGCAGCAATCTTTTGTCTGGAGGGTTGCCATGTGTTGCGTTTACAAACTCCTTGTGTTTGTCTGTGACTCTGTTGTTGTGAAACAGGCATGTGGCACTGATTAAATGACAACTGATTCTACAGAAAACCTTTTTTAAGGCAAAGGTTACAACAATTAGCTCTCAGTCCAAAAACATGGTATATCATATTTAGTGCGCTTCAGGCACAGGAAACTGAGAATTGGGAATTAATAGACAGCAAATCTGTTATGGCCCAGCCAGGTCAGCTCTGGGTTCACTTTTGTTTGCCTGTGTTGCCTCAATGTTGCCTTTAGTGTCCCACCTTCCAAGTCTGTGAGCCATTTCCCAGTAAACTGCAGGCAGAGTGCCACACTGGTGGTCTGCTGCAGACGTCAGAGCATGCTGCCATTCAGATTGGTAAGTGTGGCTCTATAAAAAACACAGCTAACTATGACTCATTGGGGAACCTACTATGTTTAGTGGTTTTTGAAGGTGGCAGTAAGTGGAACAGGAGCTGGTAGGCTGTGGGGATTACAGCTAAAACTGACCAAGAGGTGAAAAGAGTTGACAATGTTTTTGCTGCTGCCTTTATGCCAGAATACAATCTAGTCTTTGCATAGTCCTTTTGGACATTAGTGTTTGTGATTCCATTAAAAAACACATGACATGGGAACAGATTTGCCAAAAGTGAACATTCTGCAGCTTCTCCAGCCTAACCTCATACTGACTTGTCAGGGTTGCTAAACATTCCCAGTGGAAACTATCTCCAGCTATGACCTTATTTCCTTTATTCCTAAGGTGGGTGTTGGAGATAATAAAGCTTGTTATATTTGATTCTTCACTGACCTTATTCTTAAACAATGAGAATACAACAATCTTAAGACTGTTTCCACATTGTTGTGTGTTTAAAATTTGTAAGTCTTTAAGTCTTTGGTTCACACACAGCTGTATGGCTGTAACAGGAAATTATTGGCCATTAAAATAGTATTATTTTGTTTGAGGTGTGTATTTAGTACTTCACCTTTGACCTGAAACAAAATGCTGCATTTAATCTATTTCTTAGCAACATATTAATTATTAGTAGTAACTACTCCCTGTTAATCTTCCTACCTTTGTCCAAATGAGGATTGTGGTCCCTGACTCACTTTAGGTGGCTTCTTACAGACCCTTTTGAGTTTATATGGGTCTCTTCTTGAACAACTGCAGTCATTCTTCTGTAACTTAGTGCCTCTAAGTAAACCTCATCTCAACAAACAGACTCCTTACTGTTCAGAAATTGTAATGCTGCCCACTGTATGCTGTTTGTTTACCTGAACCGTGGACCACGGCTCCCCGGGCACTGCCACTACCTCTACCCAAAGACAGACAAGGGCTGGAAGTAATCAGCCTTCTCAACTGCCTGCTGCCACTCATTGTCTTCATGCTTCCAAAACAACCACATCCGTTTTCCATTTTTAGGGATTGATATGATAAAATACGTAATGGGCAAGACAGGCTCCACGTCAGAAAATGTATTGCACTATCTCCCTTTACAGGAAAGAGGAAAGAATAAATGAGGTACCAAGTGAAGTTTGCGTTTGGGCTGGGCCATAAACGTGTCTGTTTTTGTTTTATCCCAGTGAAGAAGAGATGAATCTTAAAACTCGAGCTCCCCACATGGCAGCAGTATGTACAAATCATCTCTACCTTTACATTTACACGGCATAGTCGGGCTAGTCTTACTCAATTAGCGAGTGACTGGACTACTGTTTAGGTTGGGTTTACATGCACAGGAGGAAATAGAACTGTTGAGTCCTCCATGTTCTGCAGTCATGTGTTCTTGATATGTAGCATTCAGCCTGGATTCAAAAGAAGGCTAATATTTGAGTCATTTTGTAAACAGCAATACTCACAGATAGACCTTTTATATATATATATATATATATATAATATATATCATAAGAGAGACTAAAACTACTGTCAAACAATTTTGTAAGAAGTATACTAGCCAATTTAAAATGCATGGCTATTCACATTTAACAGGATGGTCTTAGTTTCTCTAGTCTTACTAGTCTGTACTAAAAATAGAACCTGCAACTGAGAATCTGTTTTACATTTCATTGTTATTTCCCAACCGTGTTTATCATCTCCAAAGATAGTTGAAAGCATTTATTCTTTGTCAAATTTCAAGCCTGAAATTATTTTAGAGGTATGGCCCATACTGTGGGAATAATCACTTTAGGCTCACGATTTCAGGTGATTGAGTGAAAATGGTTGCTCCTGTTATAAAAATCTCACAGTTTTCAACCTTATCTACCTTGGCCTGTGAACGATATATACTGGACAGCCTTTATCTTACAATATAAGAAGAGAGAGGGTTCATGAACATTTACGATTTAAGGATATCTGTTCACAATAAAAAAAAATATCTTTGAATTGGTGTCTACTTTTGCGTGTGTGTGTGCGCTAAAGACACAAGTTCCATCCATCTTCCGACTTCCTCCTGTTGCGGTAAGAATTTCTACTCCAACATCTTATCATTTAGATAAGATGGTATTCTTGAGGAAACTGCCTGTTAAAAAAAAAAAAAACACCCAGTGTTTTCGTTGTCCTATGGTTCCTTAAACTCCCTGTACAAGCTACCTATTAACTAAGCCCAGACTGTTACTTAACTGAGGGCCGCCAAGAGGTTTAACATAGACGCACTGTGTGGTCTCTGTTTTCCATCACAGTTTGGTTGTTGGCAACAGATTGTATGATAAACACATTTTTATTAGCTTCTTTATCAGAAAGATTGCATGGGCAGTGGTGTGTCTGTTTTGCTGCGCTGCCCAGAACCAGGCTCTGTTTTTGATGCCAAAGGGTGCAGATCTAATGGATACTCCAGAGCTCACTAATGCACAGAAGAGTACTGTGTGTGCAGTTTACTTGTACGAGGAAAGGAAGCTTCCACTCGCTGTCAGCCAGAAGTTGCGATTTATAAGCAGGCCTCTTACTGTTGTAAGTTTAAGTCACTGTTGTGTGGCTTCCAGTTTTGGGTGTGTGTATGTAGCGTGGCCGTCAGTGCACTGCGCTTTCTGAGCTGCAGGCTTTTATGGGAATTCCTAGGGACAGCCACCTATGACTTTATGAAACACTTAAATTCATCTAATTGAATTTCCACATTTTGTGGTTGGTAGTTTCAAGTTTGTTCATCACCACAAAGAGGCACCAGAGGAGCGAGTTCTCCAAAATGTAAGGGTACAAGTCAATGACAGTACTTAGTCTGTGTAGGAAGAAAATTTATATATGGAAAACTATTTAATTTTTATAGCTTAAATAAACCTAGACCATTGTTTAGTGTCCTATGGCAGACCAGAGGCCACTGTCTAGGCTAACTATAGTATGTTTTGTGTAATTATATTTGACAATATCTTTGACAGGTAAACTATGTACTGCTTTGTTGTGAAGACTTTGCTGGTAATCTGGTTGTTTAAAAAGTATTGGCTGCTCTGCTCCATCTTTTGCTTAATACTGTGAGTCGTTTCCAGCTGGTTAGAATTTGTAGGCAAGTTTGTTAGGCGTCGAATTTCCTTTTGATTCACTCTGTTATCATTTTGCTTCAGCACTAACGGAACTCTTAGTCTAATAGTCAATATTTTAGCAGATGTTTTTTTTTGTGTGACAAATTTAAATAATTCTTGTTGCTAATGTTTTTCTAACCGTCTGACTTTAGTTTATGGCGCCTCTTTTGTGAATAGAGAGGGCAGAGACCCAGTATATTTTATGTTAGCAAGTTTATAAAATAGTTTCCTTGTTAATTCATCAAAACCTGTGGCTTTCATTGGGTTGTTGGGCTCTAAAGCCATTTGATCATGTGCGCAGACCTTTATTGCTGCTCATTGACATTAAACAGCTCTTAGTATAAAACAATGCTGGCCCCATCTGGTCAGTAAAATATCTGATAGTTCCTCTGTCCTGCACTGTTCCTACTGCCATGTGGTTTCTATTACAGCCCCTTTGACTCCAGCCAATCGGCAGCCTTTTATCTAAATTAACATAGAAGCATTGCAGTGTATTTTAGTGGCATTTATCATTTAGGAAATATCAATTTCTCTTCTTCTTAATTTGCTTAAGTTAAATGTATCTCATTAGTCTCCTCCTCTGCATGTCAGTCAGTATAACACTCCTCTCCATCACCTCATTAGGCCAGTGTCTCTGTATAGGCCCCGATGTCAGGCTCTATTACTCTGGCGGCCTGTGAGCCTGTGGGTGGGGTGCCCTCGCTGTCGTGTCATCATCCCCTCTGCTATAAACCACAGCTCTGTCTTTATTAATGAAGTGTCTGTGATGAGCTCGAGCCCGGTGTCCCGCAGGTCATATAATAGTTTTACAGTTATTGGGGGAAAATGTGTGGCTCATGAAAGCCGCCGTTAAATAAACACCAACTCGAGTTGAAAAGGAAGCTGTGGGGGTGGTTCCTTTTTCTATTACTTAAATTTAAATGGGCTACAGGTTACTGTCATAACTGCCTTGGTTTAAACATGTTGATAACTATTATGATAAGGGAGGATGATTTAGCTGAGGTAAACTCTGGGTGTATGCTGCAGATGGTGCTTAAAGACTAGTGTCTCTTAACTGTGAACATACATAATGTATTGCAGTTTAGTATCTGTACAGTTTTGTTTGTTGTTGCACTCCGTTGCCACTCACCCGTGATGACGCCATGTCGACATCCCTAAAGTTTTAGTGCTCAAATTATTGCCAATACTGTTTATGCCCCCATGGAAACCAGCCTTTTTTTAGCCTAAAACATGTCTCGGCCAAGTTGTCGTGGCTGCTTTTCATAGCAATTAGGATGTTGTCCACAGAAACTGCACCCTGCCTCATGTAGCCGCTGCAAATATAAACACACAAGTGCACATGTTGTAATTAGGTTTTGTCGGTGCACGTGTTTAGATTTTATGTGTTTGGAGACCTTACAGGCAAAGTGAAAGCAGTTGGAGCCCACAAGTCTTCAGGAGGGTAATCCGTGTTTCCATGTGTGGGAGAAGAGGGTAGTCGGCGAAGCTCACCTGTCAGCAGCCCTGTCACACTTTATCTTCTTTACCTCTGTTGACAAGGAAGTGTGCATTCTCCACCCGACACACGGAAAGTCCTTGCCATCTGCACCAGAGACGTGCGTTTAAAATCTATTGGTACAAAGAGGCTGCTGCTTAATCATTAGACATTAGACCCAGACGTCTTTGTACATCTGACCGATTGTTCCAGGCTACAGTTTTAAATTGCCACGGTGTTACTTTAAATTGAGTTCGGCAGTGGCCCACTTCCAGCTCATTAGAGACTTAAAAAACCACACGCTCAGCCTCACACTCTTTTCCTTGCACCAAATTATTGGAACATTCTGCATAGTTGGCCAACAAAAGTGTTAAGGGGGGGAAAAGACCACACAATAGCTATTTGTTTCTTCTTCACAATTCAGTCTTTGCCTCGACTTAAGTCCTAATCCGATTTGGAAACCTGAGAATTAGGTTGCATTTTTTGAAAAACCCATAAAGCCCATTGTATAAATATTCATGTTTTATGAAATCTTTTTTTTTTTTTTTGAGAGAGGAAAATGTATATTATTACAGTTGTATTTGGAAATAAAAATACTGTGGGATGTTTTTAATTGACAATGGGACAGCATCAAGTTTGTCGACACTATACTGGTTCTGCTGGTCTAATCGGATTACTCTTACTACAACCAATACACCTTACAGAGATTCAAGGTAAACGCGTGTTACACCTGTTGAATATGTCTTTGCTAGATGGCCTTCCCAAACTTGCTCAAACAATATCTTTTAATATTTTCCGAGAATTGTTTTGACTCTGAACACCGCAGCCCAAAAAGGTTTAAACCTCCTTAACACTATGCAGGGTCACAGTTGAACAAACCCAGATGACCAGAGAATGCTCCAGGCCTTCCAAAGTAAACCGGACATGGGCCTATACGCTCCCCATACCGTGGCAGCTTTTAATTTGATACCAGGAGCCAATAGAAATGGAGGCCAAGTGTTTTTTCTTATTTTTTTTTTTATCTTTTTGTATATTCCACTGTCACGCTGTTTTTGAATTCTCAACTACCAAATATGCACTACAGCTCAGTACAGACATTGGTTACCCTTTAGATTTTGTGAGTCAAAGTTTGCCAGCACCAGTAAGTTTACTTTTTGTATTTTATTGTTAAAATGTCACCTAAATTAACAGAGTTTGTTAAAGGGTTTGACTCATTTTTCTATAATTCAGAGCCCCCCCTTCCTCTTCTTATATTCTCTCACATAAATTTGTCTTACTGCTAATCACAGATTAACTGTGGGGGAGCTCAGGGACGTTGATCCACCATCTTATAATTATGATACTTAGTGATAGGTTCAAAACTGAAATGAGGAATTCTCCAATGCACACACTAACCACACAGTCCGTGGTACACTTGGTACACTAACATGTGGTAGAGGATATTGTTCACGATACATATAACACATCCCCTTTCATGTGGACATCTAAAATATATTTTGTTTGCAATTTATACGTTTATCCTCCAACTAAACTAAATTCCTTCATGAAGCAGTTTGATGCAGCATATTTTTTTTTTGGTGGAATAGCAGCAGGATCTGTTTGAAAATCCCTTTGAACTCTGTGAAATATTGGAAGACTGAGCTTTAATTTTGGGCTCTGGTTACTGTTTTGATAGGACATGTAGTCGGCCAGTTATTGTACCATATGCCAGATGTTGTCACTTTACTGTCATTGGTGTTGTATTCAGACTTGACAAACCGTTAGAATGCAGGAAACTTAAAAAAGGTTTACATTATCTGCCAAATCCAGACATTTTCTCTTTGAGCTATGAAAAGTTATGGGCTCCCAGATTAAATATTATTTCATTCTTTTGTTTTATGATCACTTTGTATACCTACTAAAATAGGTAGTTCAAATAAGCAGAATCTGAATATGTAGCCTTCAACAGGCTGAAATAAAGCAGTACACTCGGAAGTGGGTACGCCAGATGAGAAGGAATGCGGTTCCAGACTTCCCTGCTGACCCCTATTACCCCAGTAATGCTAATAGTAAATTGTAGTAATACCATACAGAAAATAAAAGAGGAAAGGGAAGGGAAATAATATTGCTTTTCACAAGGAGAGGAAGGGATTTACTGAGAAATTGTGGCCAGCTTTAATCCAGGATAGGCACCTGCCCACAGATCGTATATTCATCCTCCTCTTGAGCTTATTATTTTCATAGGGGCCTTGTGGAAACACGGCACATGTATAAAAATGTAGAATACCACAACTTTTTCCATATAATAAAATGATTTAATGACTATATAAGGCCATGTTGTTTTAAAAAGCATACTACCACAAAGGTTTTTTTTTTCAGGAATGCTCTACTTGAATGACTATAGACCTGTCCGCTTTACTCATCATAGATCTCTTACTCTTCAATCTTTGGCACAATCGACTGGTACGACCACAAAAGTGTGTGGTTTCCCTCAAGAACATGATCCTAATGCTTTGATTTTAAAGTCAAAGTCCAAATTTAACATTCTGTAGGTGTGTGTCGCCCAGGCACACAGAAACTGCCACAGGGGATTGATGATGGTTCTTCATGCTAATGCTACTAACAGGAAGTTGACCTCAGTGTTGAGACTTGGCTCTGGGTCAGCCCATGTGGGTTTTTGGTTTCGTGACGGCAATAGTGTGGCTCCAGTGTAATAGCGGAGAGGGTCACTAGCCCCGGGGGACGGGCATTCCTCAGCAGCAGTGGCTTGTGCTTTGAACAGCCAAAAGTCCATGTGAGGGAACTGATGAAGATTGTAGGCATGGCAGCGCCCACCTTCCAGCCTGCCTGTGGTGTTTGAGGTCAGAGGGGAGTAACACTGCTTCTCTGTCACCGGTGGTCTTCCTAAGTGAATTTCCTATTCCTCTCACATAGCTTTTCCCGTAATTATGTAAATCTGTTGACTGAATTTGGCGGCAATGTGATACTCGGCAAAGTGTAACAACAAGTAATGTGACAGAAGAATCTGGTTTGAGTTAGGGCGGCTTTTCAATCATGGGCTCATGCACGGTACACACTACCACACCTGTATTAAATTACCACCGTGTGGAGGAGACAGAACGGAGGAGAGAGCGGATGGAGAATGGAAGAAGGGGAATGAGTTTAGGGATAGTAAATGAAGTGAAGAAAGTCCTTGTATGCAATATTAAAACAGTTTTATTACTTGCTTGTTTGAAATGGCAGCAGGGGAAGGAAGGAATATTACATTTCACTTGTTAAGGAAGTGCCTAAATGTATAGTGTGTCATAAGCAGCCAGACTGTTCCCATAGCCACGTGAGTGTTGGCTTTACTTTGGTTCTTAGGTTTGATACGGCCTCTGCTAAAGTCAATAACTTAGTCAAACACCATAATCTTAAACATACCTTTTCACCGTCTGTTATCTGATCGGCTGGCAATATGGATTTGTTTACTAAAGTGAAATGCTCGAGCATCTTGACAGGAGACGGCAAGGCAAACGTATTGTAAATAGTGGTGCATAGTGAGTTTTCAAAGGAATTTTAAAAGGCATTATAAATCGCAGACATGAAGGCTTTGCTGGAGAGCTTTAGATGACAGAAGCTGACTTGAGCTATAAATGATTAACCTGTGACTGGTATTGGGCACTGAAGTGGTTCCTTTGAAGTCACTGCTGATGGTTCGGATACAGTAGTAGTTTCACATGGACTTTGTTTGCATGTTTGTGATATTAGATACAGGAGAATAACTGCAGTTTCTTTGGACTCCTGTGAAGAGTGTGAACCTGTGGTAAAACATTAAAGTTTTGTTTCTTTAGAAATAGTCTGTCCATCTTGAACACACAATTATTTGACTATTTGGTCACTAAATTCTAGCCCTATACACAACAATAGCAAATTTTTAACATTGTAAAAAGTAATATTCAAATATGTTTAAGTCATATTTACACTTTGATAAGTTCAATTTGAAATATAACTAATTGATAAAATTTACACAAAGCATGGCCTCTTCACATTTTGATTATGTCGGAAAGATATTCTCTGCAGTAAACAAATGCCTGTGCTGTTTATGTATCCTGATTTTGTGTTAAGCTAGAAGACCAGATGATGTTGATGATGATCCCGATGATGAACATGAAGCACATCCAGGGCCAAAAAACTGCTCAGACTTTCAGGAAAGGGAATTTCTGTTCTCAATGAATTATGTAATTCTAGACCGGACTCCAACACATCTCAGCTCAGCTTTGTATATTTATTGAGACGCATGGAACAGGGCAGTGATTAATCAAGTTTGAGTTCATATTCCATGCTTTACCACATGGATGCACTATGTTGAACCTACTGAAATTTCATGAGCTTAACATGCTCTAAAGCAGTGCTCATCAACTGGCGGCCCGGGGGCCACATAAGGCCCCCCACAGCTTTCCATTCAGACCCCCCACACATGATCAAAATCAGAAAATCTGAGGTGAAATATAGGTAGAGTTGAAACACAAATATAGCCATTATCACTGCCATTACAACTGTTCGCTAATCAGCGAACAGTTCAAGCAGCTTATCTTCCTCTTATATAACTAAAGTGTTGTTGTGTTGACTTATTCTGTCTACGTTTTAGAATGAGGACAAATTGGTAGTTCTTTGTTTTATTTTTTCACATGACAAATGATCTTCACACATTGTATCACATTAAAAAAATATATATATATTTTTCTATGAAGAATTTCAATAAAATAAGAAAATGCGAAGGTATAAATGTATTTATTTATCTTACTATACTGTCATTTTAGTTTGAAAGATGCTCCCCTGCAGCACCTGTGAAAAAAACAAGCTGGCCCTCAAGCAAATTTACTTAATGACCCCTGATTTATAGTACATTTATGTTAGTGGGATTTGAGCTGATCTCAGAGCTTTTTTATGTAGCCTTTTGAATTTGGCTACACTTTGGCCATTTGGGTTTGTTTTCCCATATATCATAGACAGGCTGGATGGATAAAATTCCCAAATTAATTCTCAAAGTAAGCATTTTAAAATCCACTGCTGAAAAGAATGAGCAACAAGGTGTGAAAGTCTTAATTTATAAAAATAAACACTGATCAAGTCTGTGCTTTAAGAAAATTATTGAGGTCATTCTTGCCTAAATGTTCACCTACAAATATATCTGTTTTAGCTCAGGACCTTTTCTGTAATGTTTTTTTGTCAATTAATATGTCATAACCATGCCAAAGTTTTCAGCCTTTGAAAGTAATGTTTCTCCAACTTTTTTCTGACATATCTGTAACAACTGCTTGAATTGAGCCAAGGGCCAAGCATAGTGCTGCTATTTCTCATCCAAGTAAACGATGGCTTTTGGGGAGAGCTATGCAAAGTTATGAGCCATACTTTATGGAGTTAATTGCCTCAAATCACTTAGTTATGGTTTGCTGTGTGAGGTTGATAGATTTTTACAGATCCTTACATCACAGACTTTGTTAATTTGACAAACTTGTACATCGGATACAATTCATTAGTATTGGCATGAAACAGTAGACAAAACCCACAAGATGGACTTGTTTCTGGTTAAATGTCTCGTTGGCTACAAAACAAAGAAACAAAAGTTAACGTGAGAAGTCAATGAGTGGTGATCTTTCTCATTGTTTTAAGTGTAGCTCTGTTCTGTTTTGTTATAGACATGATTATTGTGTAATAAACAAAAGTCATGCACTCTGGGTGAATTTGCTCTTTGGCTGCAAAAGATAATACTGTAAGTTTTTTGGATGAGCTAAACTGTTTATTGAAAAGTCATAACAGAAGATCAGAGAAGAGGCCGGTGCATGTAAATATATTGTTCAAACGTGTGCATTATATCAGTTCAGCCACTTGTTTATTTAGCAAAACTCAAACCACTTTTTGAATTATTGGCAACAGTGACTCTGTTGGCAAACAAACAGTGTTGTCGATCAAAAGAACACAAACTCATATTCAGCTTACAGAGTTGTAAACAGCAATTTAAAGAGTTGATAGATGAGCCACCGTGTGAGATACAAATAGGCACAATTAGACAAACAAAACATATGAATATTCAACAAAATTAAAACTTTGACTTGCCAAGCAAACTTCCTCTGTGTGTAGCATCAAGAAATCATCCGCAGGCCAAGGCTTGGCTCAAGCTGTTGGCTGTGTCGCCTCAGCCTTGGACAAAATCTGACCTTTGTATTTGTGTGTGGTTTTACGCAGTTGTTGGAGGACAGAGACGCCCCAGGGCTGGTCGCTTAAGCCAACTGCATTTTTCATTTCATTAGTACTATTTATTTTGCTTGGCATTAAAGACAAATATTTTCAATAATGGCTAACATACGTTCTCTGTTTGTATAAACAAATATTACAAATACCTCTGCTTTGTGCATATATTGTGTCTAACTTTATATAACCTCATATAACCTCATTTTTCACAGATGGGACTAAAATATGTGAGATTTCCTAGTTAAAAAAACAAAAGCCTATTTCTCACAGTAATGCAGTGTTCATTAATCAGTCATGGAATATTGTTAGTGGCATGTTGTGTCCCTGAGCTCTTCTTCTCTTCACAGGAGGATAATGTCTGTGTTAGCAGTGGTCCCTGGAGTTTTAGGTTTGCAGTTGGAGCCGGGGAAGCACACTTGGTTAGTTGTCTACAACAAGCAGTCATAGGACCTAATGAGCTCACTGATTGTTGTCCCCAGAGACCTTGTGTAGCCTATGTATGCTGTAGAATAAGCATTTCTATTTTTACCCCTGTGGAAAAACTTATGCTGATTATTAATCACAGGATAACTGTCTGTGGTGTGGGTCGGACATGCACGAGATACCCCAGAGTTTGAAATGGAGACTCTTAACCTCCATGATGTTTAATGAAAATATCCTCCGTCCCAGATTTGCTCCACTGCACATCTCTAGTAAAGATGGAAGGTCACCTGTCAAACAATGCTAATTACCTACACCACTTGAACTGTAGTGATGTCTCCTTACGCTGAGCTCCTTGCATAAAAGACGCTGAGGGGGGAGGTGTGCTTTTGTTACCTGGCCCACCCTCCCACACCACATCAT
Organism: Perccottus glenii; assembly: GCA_024416835.2. Lineage (NCBI taxonomy): Eukaryota > Metazoa > Chordata > Actinopteri > Gobiiformes > Odontobutidae > Perccottus > Perccottus glenii. Next base: position 12,740,029 of record CM044561.2, on the reverse strand, counting down.
CAACAATCAACATCAAAACTTTACGCAGCCCGCCCACATTAGCGCTCCAATCTGAGGGTGATTGGTACTGACAAATTCAGGGAAACAGTAATACGTGGCATAAGCCAGGCTGTGTTTGTTTAGCCGCTGCACTGAGCTCCGGGGCAAACAAGCAGGTTTTGCCAAATGATAGATGGCATGTACTGTAAACGGACTGGTTCCTGTCGGCTCTCCCCGGTTTGTGTGTGTGTTTATGTGCGGTCGTGGATTCAGTGCGCAGCTAGGCCCTGGCTGTATACACTGATGCATTCTTGAGAGAATGAGGATGTGCCTCTGTGACAGACCAAAAGCTCATCCACTAACACAAGCTCATACCATTCCCTGCAGTCATAGCAGCTGATCACCCACTATAAAGGCTCAGGAGAATCCCCAGCTCTCAGCAGGTTTTGTTGAAGAGGTAAACAGTGTAGGGAGTGTCCAGACACAAAGGTGTGAGCAGCGAGAGGAGACCTGGCCGGATTCATTTCACTATGTCATCATGTGAAAGAGCCCTAGTGGATACCCTCCCTTCACTCCTCCCTCAGCCCAGTCCTCTCGCCTTTCAGCCTTCCTCAATGGGCTTTGGGAATTTCTCACCACGATCTGGTTAGCCCCATTACAAAGAACCCCGTGGCCAGCTTAAAGCACACGTACACACGCAATAGACTAGACCAGCATTCATCACAAGAACAACCGAAATGGGAAACAAGGAATGACAAGCTCTCTCAAGTGGACTGAGTTTTAGCTGTGTGACCTGCACTAGAGTTGCTGACATAGAAACACCCTGAGATTGTTGCTGATGCTCTGCTTGTGTAAAAATTCAGGATGGATTTCACTGGCTTTTCCGGGCTCCTGCACTAATTTACTTGCAATGCAACAAAAATCAGTTCTTTGTGTGTTTTTACGTAGTGTTAGTTGCAACACATTGTCTCATGTGAGTTGCAACACACTCCCGAGGAACAGTTTAGGTTTACAGACCAGAATCTAAACCTTCCCACTGCACTGTTTGTTTCCGTCCTACAGCCAAGGCTTTCATGGCGCCGACAATTGAAAATCATACTCAGTCTTATGTCGTTAAGTTGCCTCACACATTTTCCTCTTTATGGCATTCCTCTTCTATTTTCCTCAACATGACACACCGGGAATTACTAATATTTTTCTATTTGTTTTAAACAAGCTGAGAAGAAAGGAGAGAATTCATGTTTGACAGGCAGCTTCCAAGAATATATGGCTCTCCAGGACGGAGGCCATGAGCAACACACATACTATGCACTATATACACATACGGTACATTGAGAGGAAACTTAATGCGGCTTCCATCATGGAGGGCCAGACCAGTTTATGAATATTGATAGAGTCTGGCTGCTGAGCACTGAGTCAGCTGTAGAGCTGCAGTATCCAACCTTTCCAAACAGCCTGAATGTGTTAAACTCACATCATTACACAGACTGTGTCAAGTTGCAATCACTCAGAGCTTTTCTGTGCTGCCAACTAGATGCTTAACTCAAGTGTGACCAGTGTCCAGGGGCAGAGATTTGACTGCAGTTGAAATAGCTACAATACATATTGGCATGCACTATAACACATTTTGAACCGCTATAAAGAAATATTCATCACATTCAACACATGCTTCTCAATGATGTCCTCCAGTCACGTAAATCCATCTTGAATAAGTTCTTCTTTAATCAAGTGTGCTTCAAGCAAGTCATTGACATTACTCATCACGCTCTTGTCTTCGTCCATATTCTATGCATTCCACTCTTGGAAAGATATGTTTAATACGAGACTTGTACAAATGCACTCTCATATTTGTTCTTTGTCTCCCACATGCTCTCACACTCAGAGTTTTAGGCGTGTAATTTAACATAGGGCTCTTGTGAGACACGTGGTGCAGTTAGTATTACACTTCAGACCTCAGGCTGACTAATGGTACTCAAAGGTAGATATTTTGTTTTTCAATTGATAATCAAAGAAAGCATACATTGGGTTATACAATTATGTATCTTGTATCTTTGCTGAAGTCAGAACATTATTTCTTTACTCATATCTCAATTTATACTTTTTTATTCATAGTTCCAAGGCTATAGCTCTAACTTCAAATTGACATTTTCTTTTCTTAGTAACTGGCCACAGAGTAACCCAGCCCCACATGTACAACGTTGGTGTGCTCTGGCTGTTTCTAAGTCCGTGGTGTTATTGATCTTGGCCTACTGTGTCAAACCCACTTCCGTTAAGTCGGCCCTGTGGACAGCACTACGTCGTCATTCGGTCAGAGCCTGAGGTTTTCTCTGAGCCGTGAATGAATCTCTGTGTTGTTCTCTCAGCTTTTGGATCTTTCTATCACCAGCTGCACCCTCGTGATAAAGGTCTCCTCTGATATTGTCAGGTTTTTGTTTCTGTTCATAATCAAACTTTTAGAGGCAAGACATAGTGCAGTACTCTACAGACACATAAGCACGTTACATACATACCGTATTATTCATGCAAGATCAGACATTTTTCTGGCAGCCGTTCAGACACAATGGGATTAAGACATTTTATGTTGAGTACTTGTCACACATATAAATGCACCGCAGCAGGGTTTCTGGTTTAAAAATCAAAATACAATGGCATGGATTTATCCTGGGACTTGCTGATACACTGAAAGCAATTTATCTCCCTTCTAAAACTCTTAAGAAGATAAAAAAAAAGGTACCCTGACCTTTGGCCGCTGCATTTAAAACACGTATAAGCCTCTAATTCTTTTCTGAACATGCCATTCATCCATTATGTCTTTATAGCTGCATGAGCGCAGGGTGACTGATATGTTAGGGTCATGTATGCCTCATCTCTTCTTCCAAAAAGTGTGTAAAAAGAGGTGTTGCCAGCGCCCATCTGGAAATAAAACAGATGTCCGCTGTGTGTGTGTGTGTGTGTGACAGTGGGGCCGCAGAGATAAATGCTGACCGTGCGCGTGATGCTCCTCTGCTGTTCACTAATATCGGTTAAATAAACTCTCTGGGACATGAGTAGGCTCTCTGTGACCTTGCTCAAATGTTGCCGGAGCTATTTCTGGCATCAGCACTAGAGTTTCATGGTTGCTGTGTTGATTTTTTATTTTTTTTTCCATGGATTTGATTCTATCATCATGAATTAGTGCACTGTGGTATAAGGAAGGAAACATTTAAGGCCAAATTTAGAAGTGGGTCTTGCAAAGAGAGAGAGAATGTAGTAGCATTTTTGACATGCTCCTTTTGCCCCATTTCATCCTGGTGCCTTACAGCCATAAGTTAGTTTTTTTTCCTGCCACCCGCATCTCATACCTTGTCTTTCTACACGCTTAACATATTAGCACACGTGGCTGTTATCAGGGAAGGATGCCCATTGTGTGTCCAGATGAGTAATTGTCTGATGGGGAGTGCCGAAATAGATCACGGTGAAAGAATGTAGACCTCAGGCCGCTTCTGTAGGTGGTATTTCTTCTTTTCTAGAGGACATCCAAACATGGAGATATCCGCCACCACACATTATGTATTGTATGGTTCAGCACATTGTGGTAGGTTGTTTCAAAGTTAATAATATAGTATGTGCTGTCTTTTCTTGCAGCTGAGATATCAACATGGCCTGACCACCCCAGACCTGCAACAAACTCTACCCAACCTGAAAACCTTCCTGGAACATGGCCTGATGGTCCGATGGTAAGAAAGAGCTTAGACACAGCACACTATTGGGAGTTGAACCCTTATGTATGTGCTATATAAACAATACTTTCAGCATCTCTAACCTCAGTAATTCGTAATTCCTGAAATCTGTCCACTTTAGAAAACGCTTAGATCTCTGTCTCTCTCCTTGTACAGAGTCTGGCCTGTGAGTAACCCTTCACACAAACCTGAGTTAGGGTCTGCGTCAGACTTCAGCGCCACTGCCCTACAAAAAGAAAGCTGCCTTTTGATCTTCTCTCCTCTCCCAGGGTCAGCAAAGGGGAAAATGTGTATTACACACATTAATTGAATAATCTTTTGTTTTGAAAGGGAAGAAGCCATGAAAAGCTTAGCCCCTTGAATCAGCTCTCCACAGCCCCCCATCTCGTAATGAGAAGTGGAAGGGCCTGAAGATAGATGAAATGAAAGCGTGGCCCACTAGCCCTTAAGCCATGTGTGCATCTTTTAATTTTTTTTAAAAAGAGGTGGAATTGCAACAGTTCTACAGTGGCTTGCCGCAGCCACACCGCTGTATAACAACAAGACCACAGGGGCAGAAACAAGACTGCATTAAGGCTACGGTTAAAATATTGCATTCATTTATTCATTGGAACTATTTTAGACTTAAAATGACCTGTCCACATTATTATTGTATGCATTTAAAAATGAAATGTTTATTTAGACATGTTTCGTTCTGTTATCAGTTAATATTCTCTGAGGCACTAAGGTTGTACAACTAACAAAAACATAAAAGAAATATATCAATTTGCTCAACACCATGTTTCACACTGAGCTGCACACATCACTCTCAGTTTCTCCTCTTGTCTTCATTGGAAAAAGAAAATAGGCCTAAATCAGATTATATTTCCAGCACTGGGACTAAGCTTATGAAATATGGATGTGTAAAATCACAGCTGCAGGTAATTATCCCATAGACTGAGAGAATCTAATATATCCTCAAGCCCTCCCTGCCACCTTTTTCTTTCTTCATCCACACAAATAGGGATGATGTGCTGAAGGATATGACCAGAGGAACTGTTTCCAAAACTTCTCCCACCATATAGGGCTAATTCTGCATGCATTCATTCTGCAGGGAGGGCCTTTTCCTCCCATCTTAGACATTTTATACACAGATCTGATGGAAAAGGTCTGGCAGAGTAGCCTATTACAATGATCAAAAGAAGGCAATGATTTTAAACAGGGAGAGACTTTCATAGGGTTAACTGACCAACATCTGATAATATCTCTGATAATACATTTTTAAGCAGAAATGCATATCTGTAATCTGGTCACAAGCAAAGATGGACTATGACGTTTTTAAAAACTTATTTAAGGATGAAAACCCTGAGAAAAATGGTGAATGTATTAGCAGGCGGAGACAGAGACAGTACAAGAAACCAATTCTTTGTAAACTGCGGAGTCTGTTGAGATCAAAGCAAACGCATTCAACATGCTCCCATTTGGCGCTCCACATCCGCTCAAGACCTGGCAGAGGTTCACAGGGACATAATCCCACTCCAGTGCCTGGAAGCAGTGTAACATACACAGGGGGGTGTAAGGTGTGACAGAAGGTGGGGGCGGCCCGTTCAGCACTACCACACTGGAAAGAAAGTTGTAGAAACCTTGACACTCTTTATATCTAGTGATCCTCACAGATTTGTGTAATTTTTGGGACTGACTTGTCACATCTAAGTACATTATTACATTACGTTGAAAGGAGGTAATATCATAGCATTTATTTGTAACACTCATATTTATTGTTTTTTCATAGTTTATGGTTTCTGTTTGTGTGTTTTTTGGGCTGGCATCTTTTAGCAAGAACAGGCACCTTGCTCCAAGACAAACCTTGCTAAATTCTTAGATGCATATCATAGAAGTGTTTTCAGCCTGTTTGCTGTTGTGCTCCCTGCTGTGCTGTGGTAATGCACTGTCTTCAAAGACCAGACAGTGAAAAGACCCGCTGTGTTAAGACTAATTCACTTCTACTATGGTGCATATCAATGGTATTTTGGTAATATTTGCTTTAGTTCCACAGGGATTTCCCTAACCCACATCAAACGTCCAAATCTTATCTGCTATTATTTGTTTTGGCCTCAAATAAGATTTGGATACAAACAAGCCTGCTGTGAAGTCTGACGCAGGAAAGGTCTGGCTTACTGAATTCCTGAGTGTGCCTGAAATATGCCAGTTTTGACATCAGCAGTGGGAGGGGAGATAGCAGAGACACTAAGGAACGCTGTGGAGGAGTGATGGCTCTCTCTGCCTCAGCATGTCAGGTTTTCTGCTTGATGATTTAGGCAGCGCTCTCCTAGTAGCATTTACAGTGTGAGGTGGAGCTGCTGTCAGGAAAACACACCAGAGACTGGGGCCCAGCGAAACCTAAAGACATAAGTGGGTAAAGGATTACAAACAAGGGTAACCTGTCACTGCAGCTGCAAATCAACAGGCCTTTTCCCATCACTGTGGTATATGTAGCTGCTGTACCACTGGAACCTGAGCCATGTGCTGTGAAAGTCTCTTCTTCACTGTTAACGTTGATGTGTGATGTAATGCTACCACAAATATTGACAGGATTTCACCAAATATCAAATGTCTATTATTTAAAAGTTTAATGTCAGTGAGCGCACATTTGTTGGGGATTTTATGAAACTTAATTACAAAAAAAATTGGGATTTCAGAAGAAAAATGTAAATAATTGAAATGAAAGTGATCCAGTCAGTTATAGGGAAGGTGTATTTTTGAGTTCTTAGTAATGATGCATGGAAACCTTTAACGTTTTGCTCAGTTCAATCATCCTTGGGTTTGCAGACCTGTATTTTGTTTTGAATGGTATGAAGCACATTTTCCACTTCCTTAATGATTATTGACTTCTTATGGCATCTGTCTTTATTTCTTTCCACCAAATCAGGTCATGAATATTTAAAGCCACTTTCAAAAGCCCATGATGATTTCATTTGGAAAATCATAGATTTGTGTTTCAAAAGACAATCCCTGACATGTGTCTGTCTGTCTCGTAGAGAAAACGTTGTGTTTGGGGGAATGCTGTTTCCAGTTTGCATTGAGACGCTTTGTTTCAGAATCAGCCTTATGGCTTTTTGGGGCCAGCGTGAAGCCTATTGCAGTAAATGATGTGATGATTGATGAACATGTAAACTCAGTCTGTTAACTGATGTGGACATTTAAGAGGCCTTTTTACAAAATTAGGTCATCACTCTAATTTTCTTAACCTTGACCTTAAGTGCCTGTATGGCATTTACAACTGGATGTACTGAATTAGCTTAAATTTTAGACATATGTTCTACTATTTCAGGTTTTTAGAATTAACAGTTATATATTGTACTTGATGGTTCTCATTTACTGTAATGCAGCACTTTGAAGTTTGACAGGTTTCTCTTAACTGGAGTCTTCCAAACACAGTGTACTGCTTGTGACCCTTGGGAGGACCACCTCAACAGGGTGGCTGCCCAGGTCTAGGTCATGGCCTCATCTGTATGTTTTCTGTCATATAACTAATGTGCCCAACAAATGCATTTGTCAGTCTAACCAACTCAATGAACAAGACTATTTAAGTGACTGGAAAATTTACTGGGACATCTATGCTACTGATCAAGTAGAGATTTGTCCTGAGCTGCTAGCTGACATGTGAATCCACACTGCTTAACCTCTGACCCCAGGGGTACAGTGCTTCTGAGAAGGCAGAGGGTGACACATGGCCATGGCTATCGGAAGAGACGGTTAGGACCCATTTAAATAAATTTATGGCTTTAATACTGGGGTGGAGAGGGGTGTCCCAGATCGTGAGTCTGTTATCTGTTATGGTAGAAAATGTCTGACATACTTGGGCAGACGCCTGCTGCGCTCTTCCAGTCAGCAGAACATGAGTGTAGGCTCAAAGGCTGCACAAATATTTTCTGAATGTTGTGAGGTGGAGTGATTTACAAAGAGTTGCAGCTCAGGAAAAAGAAACTGGGATGTTTTGGATGGGTGGAGGTGTCGGGATGAGATCAAGAAATGTTTTTTTGTATTCTGTGTTGCCTTACTCACTGTCCTCCTCTTTTTCTCTTCACAGTGAACGTCATGTTTCCAGCTCCATCCCTGTGCCCACCAAGTCCCAGCTTGGTGTTACAACCTCAGAATTAGGATACCCGTGCCACACCAGCTCCCCGGACCGGGGCCTGAGGAAACGGGCCAGCTCTGAAGCAGACAAGCAGAAGGTGACTCCTCCACCGAGCTACAACACAGCTGTGGGTGGAGAGCCCCCTCCACCTGGTCAGGCACCACCGTCGCCTTCCCCCAAACACCTTTCCTCCTCCCTCGATGCTGGCATGGCCTCGCTTGAGGCTAAAAAGGAGGGAGAGACATGTGAAAAGGAGGAAGTAAAGATTGAACCAGCTGAAGAGACGCCAGTAGAGATGGAGAGAAGTGTTGAAAAAGAGGTTAAAGTAGAGAAATGGGAAGAGACTGTTGAGCCTCCAGCCAGCAGTATGGCCCAACCCAACTCTTCTAACATTGTGGATGTTGGGGACCAATCAGTGCCCTCTAGTCAGCACACAGGTGCCATGAATGGCTCCTTGGTAGCAGGACAAAGTCCCATCCCAGAGTTGCGCTGCTCAGTGGAGCAGGCTGAGGAGATCATGGGCACCGAGGCCACAGGATTAGGCCTGGGCAGGGGCTTAAGGCTGGGTCTAGGGCTGGTGGACGAGGCTCAGCTGGAGGACTACCGCTGTATCCCTGTGGACCAGGCAGTGGCTGTGGAGTGTGACGAACAGGTGCTGAGGGAGTTTGATGTGGCAGGATTTCTCTCGGAGGAGGTCTCTCGGCGCATCTATGCACTGAACGAGAACATGTCCAGCTTCCGTCGACCTCGCAAGAACTCTGACAAATAAAGCAAGGACCTCGGACAAAATGCATTTTCCGCAGAAACAGTTGAGACAAATACAAGGCAGCGACAATAACAACAGGGATGTGTGCTTTGTGCCGCATCAGAAAACAAAGGAGCTCTTCTGGAACTACAACCATTTTGCACTTATTATTAACATGTTCATTGTAATCCTTTAATAAACTTAAGTGCAAGTATTGGGACAGTAAGCCTGAAAGTATTAACAGATCATTTTAATATAGTCGGAGATTCATGTTTTTCAAGAAACTATGTCTAAAATGTGTGTACTTAAGCAACTGTTAAATGTATGAATCCGTTTTTCCACATAAAAAGTGGACGTTCATCCATATAATTGTATAAGATTAGCGCTGTGCACAAACCCTTACAGCAGAACCACCCACTTGAATTCTGATCCTATTTCTGTTTCAGTCAGTAATTCATGAACTTGACCTCACTTCAACAGCACAGGCTTATTTTCGAGATAATTTTTTTTTCCAAGTGTGGAACTATGTCTGTGTTTGGAGTTTCATTAAAATGTCACTATTACTAAAGGCAACAGATACAACTGGAAGTTTGATTATGTCATATTTATTTCCTCGCTCACATCAGAGCCTGCTGTCCCAGTACTTGAGCTGTACATACTCTTCCCTAGCTTTCATTCATGGTGCACGACATCGACTTGGTTCTGGTGACCGCGTGCGTGTGTGTGCGTGCGTGTGTGTGTTTGCGTGTGCGTGCGTGTGTGCGTGCGTGTGTGTGTGTGGGAGAAAGGTGCAGACACCCCATATCATCACCGCTGGGGTTTTGATGAATCCCACCAATGACCTTTTAACTCCAGGTTGTTATCAAAGAGTGAGGTGGGAGTTAAAAGCAGCAGCCAATCGGAGAGTCCCTAACTGGGACATCTTTTTTTCTGCACAGCGTCCACGTGGGTCTTAAGGTCAGGATTCTGTAAGTGGCACATGGCAGGGCTTCGGTGCAATCATGTTCTATTGCTGTGAGCTTTTGTTTAAATTTTTCAGGAAGCCCAGCATTATTAACCTCATTGTTACTAATCACCATAGTAGACCAATTAAATTCTGTTATTGTGTTTTGTTGACATGTTTCTCAGGCTCTGTGTGTTGTCTTGAGGCCAATGTCAGTGATTTCTGATCTGTGCATCTCTGTTCTGAATGCTTTCTTGCACTGGTGTTGGGATTATGCATTATTTATATTTCTAAATAACTGTGTTCTTCAGTTCAAAGAAAATCTTTTTTTTTTGATTTCCTCCCCATCACACGAGACATCAGGCTGACTGTCATAGCGATGTTAATCTCCAGTGTGTGGTCCTGATGCTGACGGCAGTGTTGCATCGTCTGCCATGACAGAGATGGGCTTTCCTCCCACGGCCCAGACAGTCTCTCGGATCTCTTCTGTGGTCGCCGACTGTTGAGAGTATTGTATTTAAAATGAAAAGAGAAACTTTGTCAGATTATTTCCATAAACTATTAAACAGTCCAACAAGTGACCATGTACATATACTTTTGTATGGAGGTTTCTTTTGTTATTAAAGACTTGCAGTCCAATGGCATGAATGTATGTTGCCCCATTTCAAATGTGGTCTTACTGCGTTTGTGTGCAAACTATACACATGATTTAGTATGGAAGATTAAGGATCCCCATGGGCAGCTGAGAAGACTTAATATGGGTGTTTTACAAAGCTAGCATGAATTTACTTTAAAATAATTGGAGATACCAACAGAAGGTGCTCTAAACCCTATTGGCTAAAACATGGTTCACCTCTAACCCTGCTACCGATATAGTTTCTAATTGCACTGCTAACACTGCTTTTTTAATCTCACTGCAGAATTAACCACGCATATATTTTCATTGGTGCGTCAGTGGACAGTGGTGCATCATCAAAAACACATCGACCTGACTGCTTCTCCAGTCCTGTGTTGTGCCCTCTGCATCTCCTTAATTCAGGTAATATATTGACTGTAAGGCACTGTACTTCTGAGAAATGAGAAAAGCAAATTTAATTCTCTTACCCGCTCAAGTTTCAGGGCATTGTGACTCACCCTTACGCTGTAGAAATGCCTGCGCCGCTTCAACAGATTGGTGAAAGATTAAACCTATTTCTTTTGACAGAAGTACACATTTCAACTGCTATTTTGTAAATGTAGTACATTTTTCTATGCAAATGTCACAAAAGTAGACTCAGGGCTGTGTATATCAAACCATAGACTCCGCCTGTAACAGCAGCTAGAGTTAAGATGACACAGAGAAGTTTGTCTTTGACACAGTAGATATATTTCATAAAAGTAATTTGAGGACAACGAAGAGGAGCCAGATCTGTCTTTTGACTTTTATGTTTTATATCTCACTGGAAAATCTTTTTTGATTCAAACTGTGTCCAAAGCGGTGTCCTTGACTGAATGTTCCATTTTTCTTCAAATGGAAAAGATGTATTGCTTCTAAAGAGCTTAATATGCAGCACAAATATTAACATCTTGTAGTTTGCGTTGCTGTACCTGGCAGTCTAATTCGGCCTACACAGAACAACTATGTCTTGTACTTGGCCTTGCTTCATTTAATTGGATAAACTTTAGTTGGTTAGCCTCTAGTCATGTTGACAGGCCATATATACGTTTGAAGTTAGGGCATTTCCTAATGTAAAAAGCCCATGTGCATTCCTGTGCCCTGTTATGTAGTTGTCTGATAAAATCTTACCTTTCTGGCACAACTTTTTCAGCTCTGTAAGTAATGTGTCCCTTTTGTAAGCATGAAGCAACACAAAGCTGTTTCAACTAGCAGCAATGGCTAATTTCAATGAATGGATTGGATTTATTACCCATGACACATTCACAGTCCCCTGCTGCCTTTCCTATTTGCAGATTCTATAACGATTACTCAATCTCTGTGTATCCACATTCACATAAAGCACTTAATCACATAAGATCTTTATGTCACAAAGATGGCTGAATGCTGCTAACTCACAGCTAAGCCACTACAGGTGTAGAGCGCTCGGCCTCCTGGGAATGACATTCACCCATTCTCTGGACCTTGAGCCATGGTCTGTACATGTGCCACAGATGCACCAATTGAACTGCTGATGGCTTGCAGATTATTTTTGTAGTTTAAGGTTTATGAGAACAAGAGCAGGGCCACTGAGAGTGAGAGTAAGCAGGCTGATTTCCTTTCTCTTTAAGACATCTTCATATTTTTGAGCTGAGCGCTCAGTTTAAAGAGTTCAACAGTGCTGGGATGTATAGTCTGCCGGACTGTTCATCATCACAGGCACCTCACAAAATATACAGCGGCCAAATCAGCACTACTGGCTGGTGAAGCCCGGGCCTCTAGGCTTAACACCACAATGTGTGTATGTATGTGTGAGAGACAAAGCCCGAAATGAAGCTTTTCTCTCTCTCATATTGTATTCATTAGCTCTAGCTGTTTATTAATAGGCTTCCAGCCAAGTCATCCTGTCCTCTTAATCCCCAAATGAATAGAATCTGTCTTTACAAATACTGTAGTTAGAGTAACGGAGAGCAGGGAGCAGTATAGCTGCAGTCCATCAACACCTCGTTTCTGCAGCGCTCGTATCGTCTGACACCCAGTCAGTCCCAGGTCAAAGTCATTGAGGGTCTCCTTGTCACTCTTAGTTTTCAGTGATACTCGATACCCTTGTCATTACCTGCCCTCAGTCATTCACTTCCACACAGTCGTTCCTACTATGGCTGTCATTCATGCACTGTGATCCTGGCACAGCTATGTCGTCCATGATGGCATCTACACTTATTTTTAGAAATGTGTGAACAAATGGGGGACAAAAAGCAATGAGTATGTCATGCTTAGATTACAGTGCAGAGAGGAATAATGGCTATCAGGTGTTTGAAAGCACCTCCAGCTTAAGTAAAGCAGCTCCGTTTAATGCCTTAAGCATCATAAATCTGCAGTGTTGGACACGGTGACCTACATTTATTTAACCAGGAGTTTGCAGGGAACAAATCATTTCATAAATATAAGTGGAATATACACTAGCAGCTGCTGTGGATAAACCTATAGACACATAAAACAGTTAATCATAATAAACTCTGTACAAAACTGTATCTCACTCAATTGCATGTAGGGCAATTTGGTCAACATATAATCTCCTATGTCAGAGTAATTTGAAAGCAACTATGCAGACATTAAGTAAAGTAAAGCCAAACACATGTTTTTACTGATGTCTATATAAATGATATGGTAGTTTACTTTCAGTCAGTTTAACAGAAATAGAAGTATTGAATTCTTTATCAAAATACTGGGCATGAAACAAAATACAAAACTAAAAGATCTTTATAATGTAGGGTTTGCTACAGGGACATTTCTCCTACTGAATAAAAGTTAGTACAGTTTAAATCAATGCTTCCCCAGTCCTTGGTACTACAAATTAATTTATCTACAGACTTTTCACTGGCGTATAGTTTCAGACTGTGTGTAACGTGAACAATTCAGCTTTAAGACTCATCACAGTGGGACAAGTGGAGGCCGAGCATCATGTATCAGCCTTGGCTTGCGTTCAACTGTGTGGTTTAAAATCAACACAAAGACACCAAGTACTTTCTTTTTCATTAGCGAGTTGAGACCTCATACTGTTGACTCTACCTCTTTATGGATGGATTATAGTCATAATACAGGGATTGTGGGACTGTGTTACGAGCCTAGAGGGAGATGTGGCTGCTCTCACGTCCTGCTCCACACAAGGCTGTAGTGTAGGCGCTCTCCTCCACATCTCTCTGGTCATCCTCGCTCAGCTGTGAAAGTCATTTCAAGCCCAATCCCAGTCACCTCTGCAAATATTCTGCAGTAAAAACTCACTCCTCGCTGTCACTCAATGTAGTCTTTATTAAACTCAAGTCTAAACCTTTCACAGCCATTTGAAGTTGAGATTTTTTTTCTTTACTGGCCTGACTTATTCCTTCTCACACATGCATGTTGCAGTTTCATAAAAGGCTGTGGTGTCCATCTGATTTCATATCAATATTGAGATCGGATGGTGGCATGTGCAATATTCTGGGTAAAGAAATGATATAGTGTTGACCGTGACAGTTTTATTGGCAGGGCTGGGGGCCACAAACCAATTCAGGACTGATGTAATTTCATTCATTCAAGGATTCAGTGGTATATTTGCACTCAAAGCCGTTGTAGCTTTCTGAGATTCAAAATGACGCAACTGACACCTGACATATACACATGTACTGCCAAACACACAATAGGCTTGAACAACAGTCCCCCTACAGCCAACAGAGGCATACAATAAGAAAAGGCATATCACAGCACAGCAAAGGAAAGATCAGATTTTTGCAGGATGTTCACATTTGCTTTGTGTCGTAGCCATTGTGTGGTGTAACATGTTTTGAAGTAGATGTCCTTTCATGGATAACATCATTCCTTCTCCTCTCCTATTTCTGGGAACAGCTCCCCTTCTGTTGTGTGCCTTTGAGGTACAGCAGTCCTCATCTCGTGACTACAGCACAGTTTGAGCAGCAGGCTTCGCAAACAAAACAACGGCATCCCGCTGAGCTGCTACCAAGCCTTACATACCACTGCATGGCATCTGTTGAGAAGACACTCCAAAGGCTCACAACAAATACCAGTGGTGTCTGCTTGATGTTTGAACACACTGAACCGCTATGGGAGATTGTTTCAGCATGACATTGCTCATCCTTTGGCTGACCAACTCGCATCCATAGAAACATTATAGGCTACACCCAGTGTTTCCTGGTGTGGTATGAAAACTGTTCTTTGTAAGAGTTGGAATTGGAAGGAGACCTGACAAAAGAATGGAGCCACACAGTGATCTATTAATTTTTCCTCACCATTGGAGTTCTGCTTTATTTCTCCATTTTCTACTTTCCAAGCTTCAGCTTTGCCAATAGGATTATTAAGCTGTTACATCAAACAATTTGGAAGTTGTTTTATCCAGTATGTGAATGAAGCATGTTGCACCGCTTGCTCAAGGCTGATGATTCTCTGGTTTGCATGTCAAGTTTGTTTTTCACTCAAGCAATACAAACATGCAAAATCAACCAGCATTAGCTCAGCAAAATTTACTGACCCGAGCGGGAATCCAACCCAAGTCTCCCGCGTATATGATACAGTATTGTTTAAAATAATAGCAGTACAATGTGACTAACCAGAATAATCCAGGTTTTTAGTAGATTTTTATTGCTAAGTGGCAAACAAGTTACCAGTAGGTGCAGTAGATTCTCAGAAAACAAACAAGACCCAGCATTCATGATATGCACACTCTTAAGGCTGTGCAATTGTCCGACGGTGCTCGCATTTCGACATGTCTGAGTGACATCTCACTTTGGATGAAGGACCATCACCTGCAGCTGAACCTTGCAAAAACAGAACTGCTTGTGATTCCAGCCAATCCAGGGACCGACCACAACCTCTCCATTCAACTAGGTTCATCGACCATTACACCGTCCAGCACTGCCAGAAATCTGGGAGTGGAAATTGATGATCAGCTAAACTTCACATTTCACATCAATCTCTAAAACATTAAGAAAATTAGACCTTTCCTATCAGAGCACTCTACGCAAATCGTCGTCCAGGCTCTTGTCTTGTCCAAACTGGATTATTGCAGTGCTCTACTGGCTGGACTCCCTGCCTGCACAACCAACCCTCTGCAGCTGTTCCAGAATGCTGCGGCAAAAGTGGTCTTTAATGAACCGAAGAGAGCGCACGTAACAAGTGCTGGTGGCTTCATCCTTAAATAGGGGCCACCTGATTCACACCTGTTTTTTCACAAAATTAATGACCTCAGTGATTGAATGCCACACTGCTATTTGCCTTGCTACACTACAGAATACAACACTTTGTCTATGAGACTAATGGAACACACAGGATCACATACAAGTGCATTCAGGCAGTGGTGTTATTCCTGTGGCAGCTTTTTGAAACATTACGTCACACTCGTGTCAATCTCGGTGCCTTTTTAACTGTCCTCCTGTCCTCTTTTGTGCATTAATGTTACTTTTTCATACATGTTGTATTAATAACATATGCTGCGTTAAAATAGATCGGTACCACATGTCACGTTGAAAAGTAACACAAATGCGTGTTGTCTCCCAGATATTAGACGGGTAATCATAATTTCACATAGGCTTATTCCATGATGTGAAGCAGACGCGCATCTCTGACGTTGTAATTATAGTATAGTTTAATGCACAATTAAAGCATGATATATAATAGAGATGCTCCGATCAGCATTTTTGGGGCCGATCACCGATTACCGATCACCAAAATCATGATCTGCCGATTGCCGATCACTGCCGATCACAGAATGGCAGGGGAATGGGAATCCTTTATCTATAATCATGCAGAGTTTGCACCATTTGTAGAAATGAAACTAACTCTAAATTAACTGTATTAACTGTATATGACATTTCACCACAGAACATGACTTAACTTGTATACCGAAATACAGCTGAATATAACAGAACAGTTATTTCCTAAATAACTTTCCTGTGTGCACACACACATGGAATGGCAGGTTATGTTCCACAATAAAAGATGTGAAATACATCTCAGCTCTATCTGAATGGAAGAACTGAGATATATTGGAGCAGCCTTCTCTGCGCTTAGCCTCCCTAACATGTTGTGGTTTCTAAAAGATATAAAAGCATAAAATATTATTTCTATAAGCTATAGGCCTATGCAATTATTCGTTAATTATGTTTAAATATGTAGATTACTTTTACTATTTATATAAGCTGCTTATACTATTTATGTAAACTGCTAAACTGCTTTTATTGATTTTCTGTTGCAACTTTAAACAGGTCTAAGCAGTTTTTTGCTAGCCTGAATAATATGCACATGAAAATGAAACTTATTAACTCACCTCAACATGCCTTTTGCAATCATTTAGATAGACATAACTGATTAATTTAGTTTGGGAGAAGAGATAAAAGCCCGCCCACACTGACAATTGATTGGTTGATTTGCAGAAACAGGCCAATGAGGATGCTCTCTGTCTTACAAGTGCTTCGCACACACACACACACACACACACTAGCACACACACGCAAGGTCTCTCGCTCCCTCTCCCTCTCTGACGTGCGCATGCTACATGATTTGAAACACTCTCGCATGCGCGCTCTTGCTCGCTCTAGATTCCGGGAGATTTTAAATAATTTGCGGGCATCAGGGAGCCGCTATCAATATGCGGGAGTCTCCCGGAAGTTGCGGGAGTCTCCCGGAAGTTGCGCAAGACTTGGGATGTCTTCTTTGAAAAACTTCCAGACGGGAGAGCTCATGTTGCCACTGACAAGCTCCGCTCTGCTGTTGTGTACCTGTGCCGCACGCCGTGCATGCACGTGTGAAAAAGTTGCATGATTTACGTCACGCGATCGGCTTTTTTGATCGGCGCTTTTGGGGTTCGCCGATCAAGCTATTTTTAGTCAATATCGGCCGATCATGATCGGTGGCCGATCAATCGGAGCATCACTAATATATAATCGGATTAATAGATACTAGTGGGATTTGTAAACTAAGAAACAATACCTTTTTGCTACATCCAGGATGGAACGTGTCCCATGAGAGCGGTTAGGTTCACAATGTCCTGCATGAGAAAGCGCACTGCCTTTGGACTTGGACCAGGAGCCAAGCCACATCTTAACTGTTCGGAGCGATTCATCTGATAATGGGAGACACATGGCCACTGTCACTGATAATCACCCCAATACCACCATTTTATGAGGAAATCTTCAAGGTTGTTGAATTGACTCCGATGTTCTCTTCGCTAATTACCTTGTCATGTGTGTAATTCTCCACTCTTACACAACACAGGTGCGTCCAGGCCTTTAGATCCCGGTGGCAATTACACACATCTGATGCTCATTGTCTCTCGGTGAGAACGCTTACCCAAGAAGCCACGGGAAGTGAAAGAATGGCACAGGAATGAAAAGTGTCTGTGTGTGGGTAGAGTGACTGGACGTTAAGCAGCGGAGGTGAGATTTGGGGCCCAGGTTTCTTCACCGTAGAGCGTCTCAGCAGGTAGGATAGTTCAGTGTGGAGATTTACAAAGTCCAGCTGTCTGGATGAGGAATCAAAGCCTTTTTTTCTGTCAGAAAGAGGTATGTCTCCCTGGCAGCACGGGCCACTCTTGTCGACCTGGAACCACTGGCCCAGCCGCTCCCACATTCTCACCTCCAGACTGCTAAACCCATGTTCCTGGTTAGTGTTATCCAACCACCATCTGACCGTCGGCACTTCCCAAACTCTTGGGCTGTTTTTTTATACAGATCTAGTGGTCATTCATTTTCAGCAAAACCATTTATCAACGTGTCAGGTACATTTTTTCTGGTCTTCCTCTCACATCGTTTTTTTTTTTTATCCACTGCTGGTAGAAGTCCTAGTATTACAGACAGAAGGAGACAGAGGGGAATACTAAACCCCACTAGTGATTAAACCTCATCAGAGGGGCTTAACACCTTCATCCACAGTCTCAGAGCAAACAAACTCTAGCTTATTTCAACACCGTCTCGCATGCGTGTTATTGATAGCTGTGAAACACTGCAGGGAAAGCAGGTCTGCAGGGCAATCTTGAAGTCAGCATTTTTCTTTCTTATTTAATCCAAAGTGATTTTATTTCAATTGGATTAGTGTAGAAGTATGTTTGTGCATAACTTAGAAGTATGTAATGGAGCCTTTTTTATGGGAATTATGAAAAATATCAGCTTCTGAGTTATTTTAGTCATCTGGCAATGTTTATTTACTACCTTTTCACTAAGCCCAACAATTTGAGACACATGAAGTACACTGCAAGTCCAAAGTACTTACATATATTTGGATTTAGTGAGTCACATTTGCAGTGGTCCATACATTGCGTTGTAAACACTGACCATAATGAGCTACAGGAGTAAAATATGGCTCTGCTCAGAAGGGCTAAATTAATTTACTTTGTGTCATATAACAGTTTTTTTATTGGCTGTTGGAAAACGATTGTTTCATCCAATGGCATGAGAACAACAATAATTCCCAACATGCATCAGGTTCAGTGACCACACGCTGGCTAACATGCTGCTAATGGATGCCATCGCTCGGTTCCTGCAGAGTTCGACTCTCCCCTCTCGTTTGCCTGGCATTCGCCTCACTCACTCCTCATTTGTCATAATAGAGTCAGATTCAGGCCGCTTGTTTTCTCCTCCTGAAAATTTAGCCCCACTTTTAATGAATACATAAAAAATCTTGGAAGAGCTTTTCAATTCTATAAAAATGTCACTTAACCTGCCACAGGCTATTCATTCACGTACGTAGGAGAGGAGGAAACATTTCCCATGGCATATTCCAGACTTTTGAGGAAAATTCATAACAATAAATCAAGGTGGATTTGCAGTCAGTAAAACAAAATGTTCTATTTCATGTCCATGCTTGTCTGTGTGGGTGTGGTGTGGAATAATTCTCATTATATTCCCATTTCTTTCACATTAGTTTTATTTCTCTGCTAAAGTACCCTGCTTAACGTCACAATAACTTCTTCATCACTCCCAAAGAGCCCTCAATTCTGTATTATTATTTGTTTTGGGGAAAAGACTGCAGGTGCATTGTGGATCCTAGTTTGCATTCCCACTCAAAAGCATCTATCAAGGGGCTATAGTTGGTCCACATGTCGTCTGGTGTACTATGAAGATCTCTCTAACCGTAGCACGCTGACTTTTCTCTGATGGGATTTTGATCAGAAACCTTCTTAATTCTGTGGTTTTGACGACACACTTGCTCCAGAGTTCTGCTTCCTTCTCTGCTCTGTGACTGGTCACTCACTACCATATGCTGCGTATTACTACGTTCAAATGAAACAGGACCCTTCTGCTCGCCAAAACGGTGCCAGCTGCACTTTAACAGAGTCACTTGAAATAAACAGATGGACTCGGACTTTGTTTGATAGCTAAGTATCCAGCAGGCTAAGTCATTAAAGCCGTGAATGTTAATGTTTAGTGACTAATGGCTTCTATCTTTGTTTAGCGGAGCAGATGGTTTGATCAGACTGAAAGCAAAGGAACGCATGAGTGTGTTGCTAGGGGACCAGGAACAATGCACACTTGGTTACTTTTTAACCGAGCAACTTGTGCTGTTGTTTGACTGTCATTACATTTGGAGTAAAGATTCATATTTGATTTGAATGAAGCACCTAAACACAAAAGCCAGTCAGCTCAACACCAGCATATCATTTAGAATTGCTTAACACACATTTAATTTCAATGCTAAATAATGCTTAGGGTCCAGAGTCCGAACACAATTCACAGTTAGAGACGCACATTTATTTTTTTGTGTCTTTGCTTGTGCTAAAGCCTAGTAAAGATTCTGTATTAGATCTCCATAAAACTCAACATTAATAAAGTCTAATCCTTTTTTATATATCTGCAAACCTCTGGTTGTGTTGTCACTAAATGTTTGAATTGAACTAGTCACCGCTCTGTGACATTTATGGAAAATTATTTGGACACTAGAAACTTTCCAAAGGATACATAGTTTAATAAATATTTGACTCATTTTTATTTCTGGTATGATTTGGTCAAAATAAAATTGTGTGCATATTTGCCAAGACTTTTATAAGGAGCCTATTACTTAATTTATAACTGGAAAACTGGAACGTTTTGGCACAATTAAGGATTTAATGTTCCACTTGCAAATACTGAGTAAGTGACCAGTGTCAGATATCTGTAAGGCTGAATGAATGAGAAAAAACAAAGACAACAGTTGAATGTACAGTACCTGTGCTAAACCTGGGTGGCTCTGCTGCACAGTTTCTTGTGCGTCGTCCTGCCGTCAGTGATTTGTCGAGCTCACTCCGCTGACTTAAAACCTGGGATTTACTCTTGGACAGCGGGTCTGAGATGATCTGGTGACTCTTTGTGCAATGTGCCTCTTCCAGCTTTTCTCTTTAATCCCTTCGGTCTTGAATTTTCATTCCCATCACTTCAGACTTTAAGCTTGCACATCATCCTGTATTATCTCTCTGCTGAAATCTCAATATATCAAACACTGTCAATACTGTAGTAGTCAAAAGTGGTTTGGAATTATGATAGTGCTTCTTCCTTTCTCCTCAGAGAGATTACGTCACTCTTGGTCACAAGGCAATACATGTGAAGATGTTCTCTCCAATTGTAAACATTATTTAGATGGACATGGCAATTATCTTTCCAAAGGTTTGGTGTTAGAAGTAAATGAAGGAACACCATAAGGATGTAATCATCTGGTCATTTTTTAAAATTCAGTATCCATCAGGCTTATTATTATGAAAAGTGAGTGTTAAGAATTTTCTTTCCGATGTGTCTCATGGTACACAGTTTTCGTTTCTGGTGCGTACAATCACGTTTGCTTCTCTAAATATCCAATATGGTTCCAGTTACCTCTTCATGTGTGTGATGAATGCAGTCCGAGGCATGGCTGCCAAGAAGTCAGACGGATGGCTTTGTAAAGCAGCTCTGTAAAACCATGTTTTTTGTGATAAAACGGCCGTTTTCTTATCAATGCACATTTTTGAGAGACAAAATCCACATACTCCCCTATTGTGTGATATAGGGAGGATTATTTTTGCTCCAGGCATTCTGTGTTATTCTAGAGGGCCCCCTGGTCTAGTGCTTTTTTCCATCCGGGGACAGAAACATTGCAGGCGTGTGTTTTGAAGATCCTTCCAGAAATCTGTTCCAGGGCTCGAGCTCTGCGGCTGCCCTGACAAACAGCTAGAACCACTCTGACCTTCCCTGACCAACTTCCTCTGGAGAGGAACCCAAACAAATGTTGTTATTGAAGTTCTAATACTATTCTGAGCTAAATAAGAAAGAGCAGCTCGTGTGACTGTGCTTCAAAGGTTTTAAATGGCTTCTTGTGATGATGCAAAGAGATGGGCTGATATTTGAAAGCTTATGGCTGAACAGGTTAAAACCAGATTGTTTCCAACAATGACTTGGACTGGATGTTTCTTTCGAGAAAACAATCAAACTGCCTTTCAATTTTTGGCAGCCAAAGCGATATTTACACTCAAGATTTTGTGATTTCTCATAAATTATTTATGTTGCACTTGGTGGGCCAAATGTAAAAGCTCCAGATGGTTTGTAGTACAGTTAAAGGCATTTCTGAAGCGTGTAACATACAAAGTTGGCCACCCTGGTTGCACTGAGGCTGCGTGAGATGCTGTTGACTGAAAAATGAAAGGAAGGGAAAGTAGAAAACATGTCTTCTTCTGTTTCCTCCTTCTCAGATATCGACTGATTGGCCAGCGTCTGTCAGCAATTATGAGTCCTGACCCTGGCCATTTATTCTCTCATAATGCACAAAAGAGGTGTTTTTATTTTCAACAGCCACGAAGACCACAGCTGTCACTAATGCTATTGTTTAGTAGCTGGATGTGTGTGTTGTGTTTGTAAAAGGAAACCTGGCACATTCCCCGGCGTCTTGTGTCACACCAGTAGTCCATTAGTGGCCCTTGAAATAGATACTCTGCCACTCTATCAGAAAATGGTGGTATTACGCCATTAACATTATTCTTATTATCGATTTAACACTGAAACCTGACACACTATCAAAGTCTTTGGTTTGTGAAGATTGACGTAGTTAACAATATTGTCTCCACTAAGCTTAAGAAAGCCCATAACAAACCTTTTAAGGACTTATGTTACTGTAGATTTATGTCTGATAGTGTTACTATAATCATCTTTTGTAAAGGGAAATGACTGTATTTTTACAGTTTGCTGTGTTCTGGAAATTTTTACATGTGCCTTTAAGGTTTGTTATTCTTGGCTCTGCTGAAAAATGACAACATGTTGCATGCAAAATATCCAGACTGCCTGTTTGGCTTTTATTGTTCTTTGATGTATAGATCCAGCTCAGTGTTATTGGATCAGATTAACCCTATGCAATTGTTTGGAAGGAGAAATGCACTTATGGCAACCATCCATTGTGATATTTGCTCTGTGTTGTTGGACTCTTCACAGCTACATATGTATATTCAAACTATTGATAAATTGCTTTAGTGCAGTTTAATGTATATTTTTGGAGGCCTATTTGCAAGTATGAAATTGGCAACGAGTAGGCCTCTAGGGGGCGGCATAACAGGCTGACCGCTTGCGTCTGTGCATAGTAGTTAGCTCCATGTTAGCCTTTAACCACTTGTAGCTGAGTCCAAGAACTAAAGTACTGGGATATATTTACATACATATTGTGTACTTTTATAAATGTCCAGAACCACTATCTATTTAAAATACAGTATATATAGATAATATATACAGTATATATAGATAATATATATAGATTGGTAGCTTAGCATGTTCGGGCAACAAATATCTATTAGATATTTGTTGCCCGAACATGCTAAGCTACCAATGACTAGCTAGCATAAAATCTGTTTTGTTACTTGAATGCCAATAACACCAAAAGGTCTATGGTAAGTCCATCTTTTTAATACAATTACATTTCTATTATTATTGTGGTATTTTAACTTTAGCAATACTTTTTTGTGACGTTAGCAGCAAAAAAAAAAAGCAGAAAATTTATAAGCTAGCCTGTATTACATTTTCTGTCAATGACTGGGCATGATTAAGAAATGTAATTCTCTGATAGAATAGTGCACAGGGTTAGACAACGCTGTAAGCAGTAAGTGCAGATGAGACCCATATAGAAAGGCCAAAGAATGTTTATGTGAGGCACGTACAGTATAAGAGCCAGTGTCAGAAGCGCACAGAGAAAACATGCATTGCTTGTGGCTAACCTAAAGCAATACTGCCTGGATATAAATGGCAGAATCAGGAATAGAGCAGAGTGAGCCCTGCAGTGGTTACAAAGCTCTTATTCAGGTGTGATAAACCTGAGTGCATGTAACACATACTTACTCTGTGGCAGGAATTACATCTATCAAAGCCAGAAACTGAGCCATTATTTTTCCCATAAATATTCCAACATTTTATATTACTGACAAAGAGGCCTGTAGTAATGATAAGTTGGATAAATGTCACTGTAATTTGTACCAGCAGTGCACCAGCTTTCAGCGTCTGCATGTATTAAGCATAGTCTGTGCGTTTGGCCTTCTAATAGAGATTGATGCATTTAATCAAATGTTCCCCCGGCCTTTGCCTTCCCAAGGACTTTGTCCTGGTTATCATAACAATAATGTCTAATGACGTCGAAATGGCAGGCGGCGGACCAAGGGGCGAAATAGTTTCAATCTATCAAGAGTACATTAAAGTGAGTGTACACTGATTAACTGGCAAGTCACACATAAGTCACATGAGCGCTGTAAAACAACACTGAGCCATATTAAAGTCTGATTTGAGTCTAATGAGGAGAGCCATTCAAGTGGTCGGAGAACACACTGCTTCTCTATTATTATTATTATTATTATTATACTGCAAAGTGTTTGAGCTCTGCATGACAAGTGCTTTGTTGGACTTCAGTACAGAAAGCAATATCAGTAATCATGAACAAATTCAAGTAAGACTTACTACACTTTTTATGTCTGTCATTTATATAAAATGTATTTTTGTGCCACATTTTTCCTAACTTTGAAATACCAAAGAAAATGAATCCTCATGTTTTGCTGCACTTGTTAATGACTAATCAGAGCAGCGGATTTCTTAATAAAAGCAGCTCTTAGTGAAGCATCTTCTAAAGACCTGACATCATACAAGAACTGTGAAATCCTTTCATAGGCTGCCCCATTAGTTACCTTTTTAATAACACAGATAAATGTGACTTTACCAGTACATATAGAGTTAACACACTTAGCCACTAGCTTAACCTGCTGATAGTGAGCTTCCACAATAAACTCTGGCAGGAGGATATATAAGTGATAATACATAATTTTTTGTGACAAACTTGTTAAATATAACTGACTGGATTTTTGCATCTCTCTCTTGACCTAAGTGTTTCCTCACAGAAATATTGTCAGTTCAAGTGGTAAACAATTTATTGAAGCGATTGCACAGATTCATGCCATTAATACTTCCCTTATAACCCCTAAATGCCTCAATAACATAACCTACATGAACATTTTAAGACTAAAGCACCACAATAAGGTAAATCATAAACTGATTTTATGTTAACTATATTACTATATATATATTATATATTGAACCTTAGTCAAGGTGGTCAATGCTTGGTGCCAAGGTGGCCACCTATTGAGTGCTCACAGAAACACTGCATCATAATCCAGAGTAGGGCTGGGCCGATAAACGATATCACATCGAATCGCGATAAAATTTAAATCGATAACGATGATAAGCTCCGGACATTTTCACTCGATATGGATTGATCCATGAACCATAACCGGAAGTACTAGAACATGAATTACACACTCCGGTACAGTAGGTGGCGGTATGCACCGGAAACAATTGGTTGCGATCCGCCAATAATACTAGAGAAGAAGAAAAAGATCCAAGAACCAATCACACAGCAGAAATATGCGACAGCAGCGTGCACGTCAGCAGTGTTGCAACCTTAGCGACTTTGTCGCTATATTTAGCGAGTTTTCAGACCCCTCTAGCGACAAATTTTCAAAAAAGCGACTAGCGACAAATCTAGCGACTTTTTCTGGAGTTAT
This sequence comes from Perccottus glenii, assembly GCA_024416835.2. Lineage (NCBI taxonomy): Eukaryota > Metazoa > Chordata > Actinopteri > Gobiiformes > Odontobutidae > Perccottus > Perccottus glenii. The sequence goes on along the minus strand of CM044561.2, from coordinate 12,714,882 downwards.
TGGAGACTTTTGGAGACTTTCTGAAGTGAAAGCACACATCGTTCTTACTCTAATCAATGAGCAGCGGGTGCTGCCGCGGCCCCACCCCATCCCAAAGCACTCATAGTCGGCCCAGTCCTTGCGCAGCAGCCCTCCCAGCTGCAGTCAGAGCAGGAGTTGTTCACCCCTAGTGATGAGTCGTTCATGAACGATTCGTTCTTTTTGAACGAGTCTTTAATATGACTCGCGAACAACTAGTCATCTCAGAGAGCGAGTCGTTCATTTTTGTGTAGGCCCGCGCAGATCGTTCCGCCACATCTCATACAGGAAACAGAAAGGAGATGCAGACAGCGAGACCAACCCCCTGGAATGGTGGAAGATCAATTCAGCAATATACCCCAGAGTGAGCCTCCTGGCAAAACGTTACCTGTGTATTCCTGCCACCAGCTCACCCTCAGAGCTTGCTTTTAGCACAGGTGGTAATATAGTGTCCTGCCACAGGGCAGCCTTAAAGCCAGACACTGTGGACAGAGTAGTGTTTCTGGCAAAAAACCTGTAAAAGTTTACAAATTGTGTGCACTAGCTAAAAGTTGAATATTTTTGTTTACATTTTGCAAATTTAATCTACCTCTTAAAGCCAGACACAGTGGACAGACTAGTGTTTCTGGCAAAAAAACCTGTAAAAGTTTTACAAATTGTGTGCACTAACTAGTTGTTGTATATTTTTCATGTTCACGTTTTGCACATTTAAAATACCTCTTAAATCCAGACACTTTTTACAGACCAGTCTTCCTGGCAAAAAAGAATAAAAAAAATACAACTGAAAGTTTTACAAATTGTGTGCACTTGCTAGAAGTTGTATATTTTTATGTTTATATTTTGCACATTTAATGTACCTCTTAACGCCAGACACTGTTTACAGTTAGTCTTCTGGTTGGAAAAAAACTGTAATGTTTACAAATTCAGTTTACAATAGTATTATGTTTACATTTTGGAAATGTGTAATTTTTTTTTTTAGTAAACTATACTTTTAAAGTGTAATTTAATGAACCCTCTCATTTTTGTGGCTTCAGTCATTCAGGCATACTATTTTTAAGCTGGAAGCATTAACAACTTGTATCGAATATCGAAAATCGTTATCGTTCAATATGGATATTTTATTTCGAGATCACATTTTTGCCATATCGCCCAGCCCTAATCCAGAGCCACTTCACATCAAAGATATTGATTGGGTCTGTCTGGGCAAGCTAGCCCTAGCTATGAGAAAAAATAATGCCAGTGTAGATTTACATCAAAATGTTAGGAAAGTGCTGGATCTGAAGAGTCCTGGTGGTTCACCTGATAGCATGTGGTGCAGCCCAGGTTCAGTTCTCCAACTCAAGCCCATACATTCCCCCACTCTCAACAAGTGTTGTAGCACATGTCTTATTTCAGTTGGTGCTGAGGTACTGTAAAGTGAATTCACATTCGGTCCACATTGTGGAAATATAAACTGTGAATTGGAGATGCTTCTGTATCAATAACTCTGGCTATAAAAGGCTTGGATGCATTATAAGAACATAAAAGATCAATAGTAAGAGAACATGCACAGTCTGAATCTCTGAAGAACCATAAATAACGTCTGTCTTCTTGGACTTCAGAGAAGACGTAACAAGAACATACTGTATAGTGGAATCGGCTGTATGCTTTTCCTGTATACCAGACTGAGAGATGAGTCAAGGCCTGATCCCAAACCCAGCAAATAGAAGAATAGTAGAAGCGTCTCACCAAAATGTTCGTTGTCAGTCCACACATAATGTTTTTTGCGCTATGCCAGTTTATCCCTAGTTGTGATCAGACTTGTGAATGCCTTCAGTGAAATGCTGTCAGTAGCTTTGCAGAGAAGAAGAAAGCCTACATCTTGGGTTACACGGTGAGTCATCCATCAGCTGAAGCCAGTTATTTGTTGTTTGGACTGAATGGGGCTCAGTGGAGGCGGGGTGCAGGGGGAAAAGGTGCTGTGTGGATTCCTGAGCTGGCAGCTGGGTGAGCAGAGCCGCCTAACTGTTGCAGATGAGATGGATGAGATAGTCCAGGCAGGAGTTACAAAGAGGAGGGATGAGGGCGGAGGGCCATCCTTTTAAAAGCCTTGAGGGCCACTGCACTGATGTAGAGATGTCTCCTTCAAAGCCCTCATATCTGTTATCTGAATAATATTGACTTTTCCAGATTTATATCTGTCTTCTGATGTTCTCCTGGCCATTGCCACATCAACTTTGACCCCCATTTCCCACCACTTGTTATTAGAGGCACATGTGGATACATTATCTGGATAGGTAGTCCTTCCTTGCAGGAAACAATTTTGCCATTTCACTTGTGTTCATGTGCAGGTTCAAGTAGAACTAAATTAGCATGAAGATGCAGGACTTAATTCAAGATGGATTTTAACTTTACCACATTGTAACCCAAGTTTTATAGTCACAATATGAATTACATCTAAGAAAACATCAGGTTCTGCTGAAGTCTCATTAGTTCCACAGATCTCAATGAAGAGGAGAGATACAACATTACACAGAAAACATTGTAATCAAGAAACAACTCCTGCAGGAACAACAGTGTTTGGCCAGAAAAAGAAAACATTACCTTATATTTTTACTGTATATTCATTGTGTGTCTTGTTCTGTGACCGAGGAGGATGTGTAACCAAACAGGAAGAGGAACGCCTCACTTGTTTGTTTCAAGGAAGTATTGGATTGCAGGTGAGCAAATACACAGACATCCAGATGGTGTGCAGAAAGGAACAAAGGGTCAAAACGCTCTAGAGTATGAAAATATTCTACCTGATCGCCCCAGTGAGGCTTTGATTAACACACTGACCTGACTTTAGCTCCTGACATGTTTTGGGCTGTGGGAAAAATCTCACGTTCCTCCATAAGAAACAACACTTTATTACTGATCCATTGTGTTGCTTTGCCTCATCTGTTCTATATACATCTTCCTGCCATGTGTGGTTTGCCGCACTGAGGGCCTTTTTTTGCGACAGCTGTCAAAAAAATCCAGCAGCCAGGGACTAGGGGGGTCAGGGAAGTCACACAGAGTCTCACTATAAGCACAGTGTCAATCACAAGAAGGCAGCAGCTGTCAGATATGGTAACTTGCGAAGAATCCTAGAATTATATTTATTGAAAGTCTGATCTTTTATGTATACTGATGAAAACTACAGATTTTTTTTTTTGGTCAGCTGAGGGCATTTTAACATAGGTTTTCAGTCATTTTTGGCCTGGTACTTCTTTTGGGAGGAAGCAGAAACCAGGCTGCAACTTTGGGTTTTGAGACATGACAATAAAAGGGTATATTACATAAGATAGGTGACCTTTTGTATTCTCACTTTAGTAATGCTGTGTTAAATGTATTGCATTTATCCATGATGTGGGTCTGTGATCAAAACAGATTCGAATGACTCACCAAGAACCTTTTGACAATCAACACCTGTTTTGACTGCAGGAGGAGGTGACTTCCTTCATTACGTTATGCTGTACAGTGAGCTCACTTCAAAGACAGTGTAACATCATTTGGGCGAGAAGTGCGTGTCAAGACACCTGTAACTTGGGCTCACTGAACAGTGGCTGTCCTGCGGCGTAAAACGCTGAATCTGCTGTAAGAGCTACAATAGACAACATGTCACCATAATCCCACTCACAAAAGAGCTAATAATAGCGGCCAAGTGGATACTGGAGAGGTACTTGAACAATACACCTGCAATAGGCACAATGATGTATTTTAAGCGTCGACAAGGTTTTGACATGGTGATTGCTTTGCTACTCACCTAATGGCTCTTACAGATTTGTAGCCCTAAGGAACATTCAGGTTCATTGGAGATTGAATAACTGGGATCTGATGACTGTACAAAGGCTGTCTCTGGCTGTTCTCAACAGCCAGAGACAGAGACTGAGATTCTCCTCAGTTGTTGGAGCTCATATTCCGCATGTTTGCTTGTATGGATTTTAGCGTGACAGCCCCCCAGCTGTCAGTACTTGAGCTGAAGCCACTTGCTTGTTAAACAACACAAAGACCCTTCAAGGTTCAGAGTGTACGGAGACGGACACATACACGGCGGCCGGCAAAGTGGCTGATTATGGGGTCAAAATATTCTTCCTGACCTTCTTGGACCCTCAACAAATGAGTCCCAAGGCATCAGGGGCAGCAGTCATATCCGATGGGCTGCTCTGTCCATGCGAGACACATGTGCTACAACTTAAGTCTGAGGAATAAATCATGCTGTATGAGGGGGATAAGGAGGATTTCACATTAACCCCTGAATGCCTTGTACTCACATGGGATCTCCCTCTGGCTACACGGATAAATAACATCCAGGGAGCCCTATAAACTCTTACACACTCAAGGATTTATTCTTCTTAAATTCCGCCTGCTGAATGGTAATGAGATCAGCTATTTTGCAGGATACAAGGTGGGTATGAATGTCCCAATGACGCAAGAGAAATGGGACAAAACAATGCAAACCGCAAAAGCTTTCGGTGCAACGCCACACTAACCTGCGAACCCCCACGGCACCACACATCCTTCAAGGTGGAACTCCCTGTTGCACCTCATGTAAATAAATCAGCCGTCACGGTGGCAGCCTGAAGGTGTTGAACTGACTCAAACAAATGAAGGAAGATCCATGGCACGGAGCGGGTGGTGCAATGTGGGAAAACTGAGTCTCGCTTTCTTTGTTTCTTTGAGCACAAGATATATGTTAACCTTCGCTTTTAATACCTCGCCATCTTTATACGCTGCTGCTTCACAAAAGTCATGTGAAGCAAATAGCTCTGTAATGCTTTTCCATCTGCGGCTGTAACTTTAACTCTGTCCCATCAACCACAGCGCTCAGCAGCCTGTCACTACACAGGCTGCAACCTTTAAGAGCTGTCACAAAGGACACTTTTAGTACAGTGTGGAAGTTACTCCCTCCTCTCAATGGCTGCCTGTCACCTTGACGGACAGGTAAGGACACACACAACAGAGATAAGTGGGGGAGAGAATTCAGAAAGGAAGAGAAAAACATTAAATGGAGTCACTAGAGGTGGAAGAAACAAATGCCAGGGAGACAAGCAACAAATGGAACAGGAAAATGTGTTTAGGCTGTATTGCAAAATTACAATTTAATATTTGTTCTAGTGAGTTTTGCCATCAAAATAATTCTCCTCCTCCTTCATAGACTGTCTATTATTGATAGATGCTATTAGATCTGGAATGTGGAGCAGTTTAACTTGATGAATCCTAACCCCCACTGCCTTTTTCCCCTTTGGAACTAAAAGGGCCCTGTTAGACCTTGCATTTTAACCTGACTTCCATTTATCTGTGCACATGTGGCCAGTCTTACACTTTTGCAAAACTACACCAGCTTTTAATTGAATAAAAAAGCACTTTCCTCGCACTACTTTTTATGATATTGAAAGAGAGTGAGTGAATGTTTACAAGTCACCAGTTCTATTGAAATGTGCACCAAACCCTTTACTTCCTGCTATGTGATTTATGTTTCCCCTGGAGCGGTACAATATTACCAAAAGGGTATCATACTGTACTACTTTTGAGACACTTTGGTCCCTGGTCAAAGTGTGTGGTCCACTTCCCAAAAGGTGGAGCTAAATACTGCAGTCAGTTTATTGGACAATTGATTGGACAGCAAACTTAAAATTAACTAATGGAATAAAAAACAGAAATGTATTTTTCAAATGAAATATATCTTGTCCTTGTGATAGTCCTGTTTCAAAGGAAAACAAGGTAAAAACATTTCTTTTTCCTGGGTTTAGAAAGTCGGCATTGTGATTTGTGCATCAAAAGATTTATTTTCTACATTGCATTAAACAAAAGCAGAATTTGTTACATAAAATCATGGGTTCCAAAAATGAAGGAAATTGGCACAGCTTTATGAATTTCATAAAAGCTGGAAATAAACCGGAAACAGTCTACAGTTTCTTGCTGAAATATACCTCCAGCGTCTCACACTGCAATATACAGTAGATTAACTCTTTTCTTTGTATGTAGTATTGGCAATGCATCCTGAAGGTGCAAGTTTTTGAGTCTGTGAATTCCATGCCTTTTTAAGGGTTACTCGCACCAAACTGGGCCTCACCGTACTACTCACAGTGGGGATCGAAAGTTTGGGCACCCCAGGTAAATATTTGTATTAATGTGCATAAAGATGCCAAGAAAAGATGGAAAAAGGCATCAAATGACAGATTAGACATCCTTATAATAAGTAAAAAAAAAGTTAGATTTTATTTCCATCATTTACACTTTCAAAATAACAGAAAACAAAAAAATGGGGTCTACAAAAGTCTGGGCCCCCTGCAGAGTTAATACCTTGTACTGCCCCCTTTGGCAAGTATCAAAGCTTGTAAACACTTTTTGTAACTAGCCAAGAGTCTTTCAATTCTTGTTTGAGGTATCTTTGCCCATTCTTCCTTACAAAAGTCTTCCAGTTCTTTGAGATTTCTGGGCTGTCTGTCACGCACTGCTCTTTTAAGGTCCATCCATAAATTTTCAATTATGTTGAGGTCAGAAGATTGTGAAGGCCATGGCAAAACCTTTAGTTTATGCCTCTTGATGTAATCCACCGTGGATTTTGAGGTGTGTTTAGGATCATTATCCATTTGTAGAAGCCATCCTCTCTTTAACTTCAGCTTTTTCACAGATGGCATCAAGTTAGCATCCAAAATTTGCTGAAATTTTATTGAATCCATTTTCCTTCTACTCGTGAAATGTTCCTGTGCCACTGGCTGCAACCCCAAAACATGATCGATCCACCCCATGCTTAACAGTTGGACAGAGGTTCTTTTCATTAAATTCTGTGCCCTTTCTTCTCCAAACATTCCTTTGCTCATTCCGACCAAAAAGTTCTATTTTAACCTCATCGGTCCACAGAACTTGTTTCCAAAATGCATCAGGCTTGTCTATATGTTCATTTGCAAACTTCAAACGCTGATTTTTGGTTTTGAGGACGTAGAAGAGGTCTTCTTCTGATGACTCTTCCATGAAGTCCATATTTGTACAAGTATCTCTTTATAGTGGAATAGTGTACCACAACTCCAGTGTCTGCCAGATCTTTCTGAAGGGATCGTGCAGTGAAATGTGGGTTTTGACTTACTTTTCTCACAATCCTGCGAGCCGTTCTGTCTGATCTGATCTGATTCTGTCTGTCTGATCTTGCTTTAACTTCCACTGTTCCTGATGACTGCCATTTCCAGAGGAATATCCAGAGGATATTGGAATCTGAAAACGCTTTGCTATCTTTTTATAGCCTTCTCCTGCTTTGTGAGCGTTAACTATTTTCAGTTTCAGTTTTCTAGACAACTGCTTAGAAGAACCCATGGTGCTGATTGTTGGGTCAAGGTCAGATGAGTCTGGGCATTTAAAACCTTTGAGATTGACATCACCTGGTCTATCCAGATGATGATTGAGAACAATCCATGACACTGTCAGGTCCGAGCTTGCCAAAGGGGGCAGTACAAGGTATTAACTCTGCAGGGTGCCCAAACTTTTGCAGACAACATTTTTTTGTTTTCTATTATTTTGAAAGTGTAAATGATGGAAATAAAATCTAACTTTTTTTGACTTATTATAAGGATGTCTAATCTGTCATTTGATGCCTTTTGGAGATTGTTCCATCTTTTCTTGGCTTCTTTATGCACATTAATAAAAAAATTTACCTGGGGTGCCCAAACTTTCGATCCCCACTGTAGTTAAGACAAGGAAATTTGGGATGTATTTAACGCACTCACATCTTGCATTAAGGCTGGCCACATTAGTTCCAATGACTCTGCCAGCTTCGAATGGGGCCACAGTGGTTTTAAAGTCGGGCGATTGTTTTTGTATTTACTGACAGCTGTTGAAATGATGCAGCCACAAAAAACAATTCACCCCCCTTTCTTTTCCTCTGCAAAAGGAAAAGTGGTGCAGCCGTCTGGCAGGTTGCCACTTGCTAGTTACTATTTAAACCAAATGTATTCTGAGGAAAGAGTTGGTTCAAGGTTAAGCTAAAACAAATGAAAATATTAGCAGTGAGCGAACGACTGAGGAATTCAAGCTGGGGATTCTCCTTCTTCTTGATTATCCGCCTCCAGTTCAATTAAGATCCTCCAAACATGTCTGTCTCTCTCTGTCAGTTTGACCTGAGCACCTCCTTGTATACTGTATCTTCCCTTCCTTTGTTTCATCTAAGCGAGTGAACACTCTGCTGCTCACCCTAACAGCTTCTGGCATTTCCAGACAGGAATTCATCTTTTGCCCCTATGATCGCAGCAGGCTGGGATTTCGACACGGAGGGAGCTACAAAGAACCATGTTATTATTATTTTTGTAGATGCAGAGTTCTGAGGCCTCCCTATACCAGATCCCCTCTGTGCACGGGGATAGGGTTGTACACCTTTTTTCTAAAGTTATTTGGCCTTTGTGCTCCTCCGTGTCAAGCCATTTGGAACGTGAAAACACACACTATCAGGTCATGCATCGGTATCAGCATGAAGAGGATCAGCTATCTGAGCTCCTTTTGCTCTCCCAGGTTGCGCTGTACAAGGCAATATGTCTATGCTGTGTCCAGGGCCGACTGTTTGCACGACTGTAATCCATACAACCAAGGATGAAGCCGTGGGACGTAAACATTGTCCGAGGCGTGTGTGGCCTGGCTCACTTACCCTGCCGCACCCAGTCCGTATGGTTGCTCAGCCAGGAAGGTGACCATGAACTAATAACAGCATTCACCCTCATCCAAACATACACATACACTCTCATCCCAGGTGGATCGCAGCTGCTGATTGAATCCCTCCACATTTAACCTAAAAATAGTGGCGCTGACACTGGGAGAAAACACAAAAACACAAACTGATGAAGCCCCCTTTTGTCTTCATCTACAGCTGCCAACCTCAGCGCAGTTATGTGCATCCTGAGAGATCTCACTCAAAGAATATCCCACATTCTCCTTTTTCTTTAATATCACAAGCTGAACTTCTCCTGTGCGCCAAGATGAGGCCCTCCAGACTTGTGGCACCCCCGCGGTCATTCCTGATATAATAAAGTACACCGTCCATGCAGCTGCTGTCTGTCTGTCCTGAAGTGAGAGCTCTTTCAGGCTTTTCTGAACAACGGTATATGAGCGAACATGAGGGGGAGCTGGAATGAATGCTTTTCTACTAAACCTGACTACAGCAGGACTTTCCACTGAGGGAACACATGGCGGCTTAGTTAGAATACAGTGTATTGAGATCAGAGGAGGACCCAGGAGTGTGAAGGGGCAGTCCACTCTGCAGGCTGTCTTTATGGCCTGCTAGAAAGTTGAGACCAGCCTGGCTCTGCAGGTTAGCTAGTGTGAGGCTAGTGTGTGTGTTGTACGAGGAATTGTTGGCTTCTGTATTTTATTAGTTCTGGATAAAAGAAGACAATGCTCTGCTGTCTGAGCCTCTCTTTGTTTAGTTCTAATAATCCGAAAATGACAGAACAGCTACATCAGTGCTTAATACAACTTGTTTGTACAGAACAAATTGTTTAACTAACACTTTAACAGATAAGGGTTGTTTGACACTTACACAGTCAGATAAAACCTTTTTTTAAACTGATTCCAAGCTGAGGATCTACTTTTTATTTTACTGTAAACACAAATTAAGCTTTTTTATTTTCCACACAAACGGGCACAGTGGCATGCAAATAGTGTATACACAGCCAAGAGCTGTGCTCTGATAGGAATGGCTAGTATGTGCCAGAGGGTATTTACTGGGTTATGGAGAGTGGGGACACAGGCATTAACCCACACCCATCATGAGGACATTAAAGCCTGCAGCTCAGTGATAATTAAAGGTCATTCCGGTGACAGCTGGCACAGGGCATACCACAGACCTGCAGCCTGGCCATAGGGATCAAAAAGAGGCAGTCACCGCTTTGTGAATGTGAAGAATGCTGAAAAATAGGCGCGAAGTAAGTCTGCACCTCGTCCCATAACGAATGGGTTTTCCAACAGCATCGGCAGCGTAACAAAAGCAGTATGCTGTAAAACCTCTTGTCAATATGCAACTTTATTTGGTCTCCATCATGAAAGGAATTGGTTGTGGAAAGTGGCTTGATGGGTATCAGCTAGTTTGTTATAACATCCTCTGTGGGTGTATTTAAACACAAGGAAGTGCTCAGACTGCTCTGTGGGATGTTCAAGTTCAAAGCAGGACACCTAAAAACCTCAGACAAGTTTTCTCCTGTTATTAAAAGCTGCTCCATGAAGAGAAGCCATAAATCACATATGGCCATGCAAGGAGCAGCAACAGTTTTTGAAAGCCATTATAACGATTATAAATATTTCCTTACAGACAAACAATGGCCTCTGAGCAGAGGGTCAGAGCCTATGAAAAGGGAATGCCTTTTCAACAGGTTTATAGTTGTTTTCCTTTTCCATTTTCACAGCCTATTTCAGTGTACTTCATCACACTTACATTGCCCTAACCTTTTATTTAGTCTTAACTGTGAGAAAGAAAGGACACATGAGCAGGGCATTTGGGGTTAATAAGGCTTGGTTCAGCTGGATTTGAAACAGGAAAAGGCTACGCTCATGAGCAAGATGTGAACAAGGAACACATTTTAAGGTGGGTTTAGTTGGCAGTATTTATATAACCTGGTAAATGGATACTGTAGAAAGTTTGTTTGAACGAAAGGCCTAATAATAACAAGCATTGTTAGATATATTTTGACACTTACTCCCATTCCACAGTTTAGGTTGTCAAACAAAATGCAAAAACGTTCTGTTAAAACTGAAATATTTAAACAGTAACACTGAGACATCCTGAACATACAATGTCTTGGAAGCCTTACAAATATTTTACGCATATTTCTGGTCTTTTCTTCAACAATGTAGCCAAGTCCAATTGGACCTGAAATAGGAAAAATGGTCGCTATTGGTACCATATGGGAACTGCAGCCGGCGGTTTAATGGTGTTATAAAAGTTTTCAAGTCCAAATACTAGATCATCACTGTGGCACCTCTGATTCAGTGATAAATTCTGACTTTATTGAGAAAACAAAAATATCTGTTCTCATGCTGAGTTAGTGTGGAGCAAGTACTGTTTTGACATGAAAGTCTGCCTGAACCCAGTCGAGTGTCTCAGTAAGACTTTGCGGTGAGCTCTGACTCTCTACCGCATCTAATGAACATCGTGCCCTTAAGCAAGGCATTTAATCCTCGCTGCTCCAGTCTGGCTGCGCGGCTCCCATGTGTAAACATATGCAGCTGTGTGAATATGAACAAATACAGTGCTCCCTCAGAATCTGAACGTCGGGGTCATAAAATGGAATTGGGTTCAAATTCAACATCAAATTGTGATTTCTCTACGGGATGTCTTTTATAGACTCTTCTCCTTCATAAAGATCCACTCAATGGCAACATCTCTACATTATATACAAGCTGCAGTGTTATTAGTCCCAATACTTAGAGCATACTCAGAGTCTGTCACAGTGTTTCACCTCCAGACTACCTCCAGACATTTTCCACTCTAGCATCTCTGCTTTTCAATACAGTCCCACTGAAGCTGTAAGTAAAAAAGAAAAAGTAATTCCTACATTTGTGTTATATATTTTAAGAGCGAGCAGTATCACTTAACGGCTGACATGTCATCTGGGGGACCTGTAAGAGGAAAGAAAAGAGGTCACGTCTGGATGTGACCTGCTCAAAGGCCTGAGATAGACCAGATGGGATATCGAGCACTCACAGAAGGTGGGGTGTCTTTCTTCCTGTTCTTGCTACAGTCTCTACTGCATGGCTGTCTGTCCTACGTTTGAAGACGTGGTGAAATCTCTGGTCTTTGTGTCCCCTCAGTGTTTAATGTCACTATATGGACATCTAAGAAATGATGTCAGGCATTCTTTTCATCTCTCCTGTCGAATAAAAACTAAAAAGAAAAGTATTTAACAGAGCTTACACTAATAGACCAGATCACATTGGAGGAACTGATGAGTGGTTGTTAATCGTTTGGAATTCATGGCTGTGGCGAATGAACTTTGGTTAAACTTCTTCATCAGCCTGCAGGAGACTGAGGCTCACAGAAACTGGTTTCCATGATCCGACCAATCAGACGATTTCTCAATGACACGCTCATACACGGTTACGTCCACACAAGCATTTTCATTTTTTTTTTAAATTTGCTTAATGATAGTAAAGCAAAATAGAAAAAAGAAGTCACTTTAAACAAAAGAAAATCAACATGGCATTACATTCTGAGGATGGTTCATAAATATTAGGTACTACTATCTAACACTTTATTTGTGAGTACTCTATTTTAATGGATACTCATACTTGTTCTGAAGAAAGCGGTTTGTTGTAAGTTGGGGTGTTGCTATACTTCTGTAGCACAGATTTTAAGAATGTTTCCTCAATAACCACTTAATTCCAAATTAGTTAATCTAATTTTTGGCAAAATTAGAAGGCAAGGCCAGTTTATTATTATTGTACAATTCATACATACAGCAATGGGTTAAAAGAGATGGGTTAAAAGCACAAATACAACAATAGTCAATAAAACTAATTAAAATTTAAAATAAAATCACTTAAAACCAAACATAAAGAGTAGAGTGCAGATCAAATTCTTTCAGTTGTCAAATGCACAGTTAAACAGAACTGTTTTGGACTTGAACATTGTCAGAGTAAAGGCCTGTCTCACCTCCTCTGGAATACTGTTTCAGATTTTAGCTGCATAAAACTGAAACACTCCCTCATCATGTTTAGTCCTGACCCTGGGCACCAGCAGGAGACCTGTCCCTGAGGTCCTCAGGGTCTGACATGGTCCATATGGGACTAACATGTCAGAGATGTACTTTGGCGCTGAGCCATGGAGAGCCTTATACAGCAGCAGGGCTTTAAACTTTATCCTCTGAGAGACAGGAAGCCAGTGTAGACACCTGAAGACAGAACTAATCATTTCTGGTCCTAGGACTCGAGCAGCAACGTTCTGTTTGTACTGCAGCTGTCTTACGGCTCGCTTAGTGAGTCCAGTGAGCAGAACATTGCAGTAGTCTAACCTGCTGGAGATAAATGCATGGATGAGTCTCTCCAAGTCTGGTTTAGACACAATAGCCTTGATTCTGGTGAATTGTACACATTCTGATGTTTTTGAGATGGTTGATGTTGATGTTATTGCTTTAATGTGGCTGTTAAAGTTCAAGTCTGAGTCCATTATTACCTTCAGATTTCTAACATGATTTTTAGAGTGTCATCTGCAGAGTTGTGGTAGGACACATTGTTACTGCTACTTAACTGGCCCAGAGGAAGCACAAAAGGTCAAGGCCATTGGGTCTGAGACGCAGTTTCCAATTTCACCAAAGTACTTCCTGTCTTCAAGATAGGACCTGAGCCATTTGAGGGCCCACCCAGTCCTCTAACCTCTGCAACAGAATAGTGTGGACTATTTGTTAAGAACTAATAAAATAACTAATTAAACAATTCAAAGGCCTCTGTATCATTGGCGTAAATGTAAATGAAAAATGAGTCAAATATTTGGTATCCGGGGAATGTTATCAGATGGTTAATACTAAGTGTACGATGGTATCTTAACTGTCTTAACTTTTAACATAACAGTCATGTAACGTGCATTAGTGGTAAGACCTTGATGTGCACCTTTGACAGAAATGCGACGCTGTAATTATTCCAGGAGGAGTTTGTGGGCCGCTGTGTTCCTGAGTCCACACTGGCCTGCGGGCTGCAGTCAGGCAACTCTAAATCACTGAGGATTTTCTGGGCTGAGCTGAGCTGCGTCCTCCTCTGGAGCAGACCGGGTACATTTGGAAGGGGATGAATCAGACTATTATTAATTATCCAGCGAGCAGGTCAGCAGCGCCATAAATAACCTCGGACTGACAGACAAATTTGAACCAGAAAAACAGGCAGGGGTCCGGTGGCTTTGAGGGGAACTCGAAGCATTCTGGATTACAGGGATAGTACTCCAGAGAGGCGCTGTCATTCTTGATGATTTCTACTTTAGACGCTAATTACTGGAGAAATAGAAAAGGAAGGAGAAAGGGAAAATTGAGGAAATTAATGTCTTTTTGGGTCGCATTTAAAGGTCTGATTTTTCAACATGTAATTATACCGCTGGAACTTTTCAGACAGTTTATTACAATAGAGACTTTATGCTCTATATCACGCTACAAGACTTTTTAGGGCCACAAGTTATGTTTCAATGGAGCTTTTGAATTTTAGCTGGACAGTATGGCTGTCCAGTTGTAATCAATCATTAACATTTTTATGATTGCAACAGAGAAGACAGAAAACAGTGAGAGAGATAGGAATGGCATGGACTCAAACTCAAACTAGCTCCACCAGGTCATATAGCGGTGAAAATGTGTTTTGGGCAACTTTTAAAAACCTCTAGAGAGCAACTTTACACCCACACGGCATTGTCCTGTTAAATGTCAAAAGTGTGCTGCAATTGGCTCCTGAGTGAAGTGAACAGCAAGGAAAGTGGTGTTCGCTGTGCACCTAGTGGCCTGGGTGACACACCACAGCGTCTTCCTGTTTTTTATTCTTTTTATTTATACAAAAACTGTGTAAACTGCCCTTAGCGTTGAGCTCCAAACCAGTCAAGAGTGCACTCTGGGTTTGTTGTATCCCACCCACCAAGGCAAACACGGAGTGTGCGTCACTTCAAAGAGCCACGTCGCCCTCGGGGCACCTGAGGGACCAGCGTTTATCAGAAACCAGGCTGCATTTCACCTGGACAAATCACCCTCTCATTACCTCAGTCTCGGCTTTCTCCCTGTCAGCTGTCACTCTGTTTTAAAACTGATCAAAATGGGAACAAATGCTCTGAGTATCAGCTCTGAGTGTGCTGCTGCAAGGAGACATAAATATCCCAGATATCCGTTTGTTGACTTTGTTCAGGCCATGATTTGTATGCCTGCCTTTGGTCAGCACTAGTCAAATATGAGGTGAGTATATTTTGAACCTTAAACCTCCATTTCAATAGAGCCTGAGCTCGTGACACGGCTATCTGCAGCACATTCAGCAATCACAGTCAAATAAACAAATACATGGATCTTTTTGACCTCAAGGTGCTCATCATTATACACATTTAGTGACAGATGATTACATTTTTAATAAGAATAAAAAGAGAAAGCCTGTTGGCCTCTGCCTGTCAAAACATTTATACAGCGTGCAAAAGCGCCTGAGGTTTGAGCTGGGAGAAAGAGCTGAATTTTATTTTAGTCCGCAGCCACACAGCCTCAGTCCTTCCAGAGCCTAACAGTAAGAGCATTTAGCAGAAGGGCCATGACGCCCAATCACACGTGTGGATTCATGTATGTGCGGTGAAATGATTCATACTCCGGAGAAGAGAAGATGAAACACCTGCACAGTGTTATCATTGTGCCATATTACACCAAGCCGCTAAATTAAGAAATTACAAAAGTGTTCCAATAAGCTAGACAGCAAAATAATAAAATCTGTACTCACACTGCAATTCAACAGAGTTCTGTAGAAATATAGATATAAAATGCAAATGTAAAAGCTTTTGAGACTTGACTGCTGAAGAAGGGAAGATGCTGTTGCAGAAGAGACCTAAAGTCCTGCTCGAGACGTTTCTGAGTGAAATGCGCTGACAGTGTTTAAACCAGACTTCAAATGCCTGTTGTTGCTTCCTTGAGGGGCGGCTGTTTATGGCATGGCAACTGTAACCAAATGCCACGATTGGGCTTTTTAGACCAGTGTGATACTTTGGGGTTTGTATCACTCTAATTACGGAACATCTTGTTTAAACAGCAATCCATTTCATCACTGACAGCTCGTATATGCATTTGGGGGCCATGTGTTAAAAACAGGCATCTTAATTGCTTGTAAATGAGTACAAGATTCCGAAATTGTTTTTATTCTGTGTGGTTTCTCTATAAATTTCATTCATGGGTCATCATTCCACAGAACCAAATAAAAGATTCTCAGAAGATGCCTTTTTTAATAACACTAACAGACCGCACTCAATCATTAGGCTGAACATAAAAGCCCAGGAACACAGTGAAAACAAAGCTGGACATTTTCCATTTAATGAGTGTGTAGCCCCTGCTTTCCTCCTGTCATATTTTCTCATAGCCCTTTTGCAGGCAGCCTCAAGTTTGGGTTCATTTGTTCTGGATGTTGCCTCAAGCCACTTGGCTGGCCAGATGAAAGCTTGTGAGGAGAGGATGACGAGCAGACAAGGAGCACAGTAGCTTAGCATGTGGCTAATAGCCAGCAGCTCAGCACTCTAGCCTCTGACAGGCTGTTTACCCCATTATTATGTTTGTCAAGAGAGGAATCCAAGCATTATCCAAAACATCACTCCTTTTACAGCAGCATATGGAAAATGAAAGAGAAATGGAAACCAGAGAGAGGCTTTTCAAACAAACAAGAGATGAATGTGTTGGGCTGACACAAGCCTTCGCTGTGACTCGTACTCTTCTTTTGCTTTGAGCGACAACAGAACGTCACTAAGTGATATCTAAAGGGCTGTGAAAGATGTTGGGCCAGTGAAAATGAACCCGAACGTATAAAATCAATCCAAATATGCCTTTGTTCCATTGGAATGAGTTCAGCACCAAACAGGATTTTTGAAGCCGTTAAAATTTCTTCCTTCTTTTTGTTTCCAAAAAACAAAAATAATATATTTAATATCCAAAGCGTCCTCACTGTCTTCAAAGACGTAGCCCTATATTTTCACGCATCTGTGACTTTCAGTCTGTTAGAGGGGATTTATTGTCATTAATTGAATCTTTTTTTAACAACAAATTGTTAACAGATTTATTTTACTTTGAAATCTAAAGGAAGATGTCAGAAACAAAGAATTTGTGTGAAAATAGTAAAAAAAAAAAAAAAAAAAAGGACCAAGGAGACAGGAAAGCGGCATGTTCACCATCTGCTGGCAGCCATTTTCTCTGAACAAAAATCAAAGGCTTCGCCCAGTTTTGCGCCTTATACTAATACTTAATACTTTATCTTGTATATATCGACAGACAACGTATAATATGGAGAGTAATGTCAATGTTCTTCATAAAAGTAGCATGCAATAAATAAATGTTTTATTCACCCAAATATGGATAAACAACACAAGATGAGTCCTGATCAAACCACAGTTTTGGAACACTACAGTCCAATTGTACTTTGGAAAGCTAACAAAGAGATGATCCTGGAGCTGTCTCACCATTGTCCGCAGTTGGTCTAAATGTTTCCCAGCTGTGAATACTACCCTCTACACTTCTGTTGTGCATTGCATTGTGGGACAATAGTGTCTATCAGCACCACAAAAAAGGTAATTTGGTCTGTATGCTAACATACATAACAATCTTTTATGTTGTTTAAATAAAGCTTATTTGGTATTGTGGTGTACCTTTGGGCTTTCTGTAGAGATTTGTATTACCATACAGCAAATGCTCTATTTTTCTTCAACATTTCTACAAGTGAAACCAGAAAAAAAAAAGTTTTTATGTTACTAATTTTAATCTGTCTTCATTTAACATGTGTTCAAAGCACTCAAGCAAAACCCGTTAAGTGTTTGGCAATGCCCACTTTCACAGAACAGCATATCAAAGGCTCAATTACTGAGTAAATCTGTTTCTGTAAAGTTGGGTGGATGAGAAACACTTAAGAAAGATGCGTCTTGGTGAGCGCTTACAAACAACTTCTGAATGGGACTAGATAATCCCATGCAGCTTTCTCCCTGTGCTACGCTGGGATCCTTTGTGAAAGTGCCACTTTGGACACTGCCTAGCAGCAGCAGGGGACATTTCTCTGCAGCAGGACTACAGAGGAAGACAGCAGTGGTTGCAAATGTAATCCACAGTAGCTGGGACCCCTTATCTAAGTTGATAAGTCCGTCCTGAGGCTAACAACAGGACACAGCAGGTAGCTGAACCATCCATTTCCCGCAAATAAAGCCTAACTTACAACTAGCTCCCCTAAGGCTTCAAAGAATGGGCCTAAGCCAGGGCAGCCATGCTGAAGGTTACAGCCACAGACAACAAAAGTTGAAAACCCTCAAAAGATGGTTTGTCTGTGTGTGGCTCTGTTGAAGACACCTGAAATATTAGTGTTCCTAATTGTCTTGTATTCTGGCCGTGATACGCAGAGGTGCTACAGGGGTCAAGAGGCATGTCACAAGGCTGTATTGATGCAGCTGACCCCTGACCTGAAGTCTTTAAAGGAGGGTGAGGGGCCATTCAGCTCCTGGCAGCATGTGTCCACAGACTGACCTGCAACCAAAAAGTAGGCACCTCCTCACAGTGTGTCCCAGCTTCGGCCCTCTCCTGTGCAGGCCTGGCAGTTCTTCAGGTAGACTCTAGTTATGACAAGATATTTATGATAAGAGATCTTCTCACGCACCTTTGCCTCAGGAACAAAGGCAACTCTTTGTGACTGGTATAAACAGGAAGCTGAAAGAGGTTCTGACATTGAGGGACTGTGGAGGAAATACCAGCGTTTGATGAAGTGGTACTATTCCTTCAGGATATTAGACGCTTACCACGACGCACACAAGAAAAGTCCGCTTTGTCTTTTTGGGAAAAACTTGTTGGTGAATGTGAATGGTTCTAGTCTGTCTAATGTCAGCCGCACCACCGACATGAGGAATAACAGGGACGTTTAAACTGCACGGTGCCTTACACTTAAATAAATCTTTCAAAATTAGACATTGTACATTTTTATACTCAGGAGATTAAATGATATTTGAAATGATTTTCGATTTAAAAAATGTGACATTATAGTGGATCACTGAGTCATACAATCATTGCTTATGCTCTGCTCTGTATTCAACCAACAAAACACTATTTCTCCATCGACACTGTGGCAACATTGTAGCAACAAGATGAAATTATAATGTAGAAAGGCTTTGAAACACAAACAGGGGAAAAAAAACATGTCTCTCTATCACGCAAATGTTCACAGCCCAATGATGTCAGTCATATTGTAGTCATCTCAATGCTTTATTTTCTCAAGAACACTGCAATATCTCACATTCTTTCTTTGGTGTAATTTATGACACATAGTTTGGAGCTAACAATTAGGACCCGTAAATTTGCACAGAAAACACTGAGTGCTTGTATATTGGCATATAGCTAGCAGCGCTGAGCCCGGGGCTGTCGATCTGAACACTGAGGGCAGCAGCGCTCCCACGGAGACACTGGATCGCAAAGAAACTGAACGCATTGCAACAACCTCCTGCCACGACTATCAGAGTCACGGCTCTTGTCCTCCAGTGTGAGCAGTATGGAAACATGTTTGTGCAATAATGAGAAATAGCTCCCTCATATGTGTTGGACCTATGATGACTGTTTATATTATTTTGTGAGGGTCTGTGATATTCCTTCTCAAGAGACCTGTTAGGCTCTTTCTAAAAACTCCTAGAGATTGTGTAAGTTGAATTCTAGTGGTCCCTCCAGACGAGGAATGCTTCTTCCTTTGTTTTCCTAGACTCTCTATACACCTTTAAACATGGAAGAAGGTATGTGAAGAAAGCAGGAGCAGAAAGGACAGCACATAGCCTAGCTGAGCTGAAGTTTGGAAAGGGAGAAACTAAATTGTATTCCAAGTTGGATGAGGTTGGTTTTGACTTTGGCAAGCTTGCAGCATTGGAGTACACTCAGAGACAAAATGCATCCACATGGAGAATACAAGATTAGACCTCATGAAAGTGTTTGAGCTTTCTGTCAGTAGAGTTAAACACCTGCTGGTACATACAGTTTAGTACATCTCACTTTGGTGACTGATGGACTATGTTTGACCTTCTCTGTGATCAGAACAAACTAAACAAATCTTCCCTAAATGTCAGCACTGGCTGTTCTGGCTGACCAGAATCACAGTTCCCTGCTATTAAGTCATACAACAGATGGAGCCCTGCAAATGATGAAGCACAATAGTGAAAGCTTATTAGCAAGGTTAAAGCCACACAGACAAATGATTTCAGCATAAAAAGCACAGATGCTTTACAGTTGTGCAACAGCAGATGAGATGCTGCAGACTTTAAACAAAACGATAAATTCCCTACCTGACTTACTAAAGGTGATAGAATGAAATAGATTTTCTGCAGGTGGTGCCTTTTCAGCTGCACTGTTATATATTGAAACACTGCCTAACTGCTGCTGCAGCTGGAAAAGTAAAACACATCACTTCCTGTCAAGACTTTCCCAAGGAAAATGTTGGAGTACATTCAAAAGAGGCAATGCAAAGGTGTTATGGCCGAAGCTGCAGCTCTCACCTCACACATTGTACGGCGTCATTGGCCCAGGCTTGACCTTTGTGTGGCTTGCTGTAGTCTGGCAGATGGACCCGGTAATCTCCCTGTAACGGGCAGCAACAAGGACGGTCCAGTCAACTGAGATCAGCCTGTGTAGAGGCCACAAACTCCCATAAAGTGCCTTTGTACCCCAGGGAGAGCTACATCTCAGGTCGTCCTGACTGCTACAGTTTGGTGTTTCATGAGAAACTCAATGCCCCATGGCTGCTTTCACCTACGCAATTTCTAAGAGAAGTAATGGAGGGCTATGGTATACAGATTTATTAGTCTACTCACAGAGTTTATTAAAACACATGTGAGACATAAGACATAATATTTCAGTCACAATTTAAATTCTTGGTTCTTAAGTAATATTTTATGCATTTCTGTGACCTTTTATCAAACCTGTATTTTACTGCTGTAAAAAAATACTTTGAGAAGTGTGATAACAAAAATCACGCAATGCTATAAAAAAGGTCATTTTTATTTCTTCTGTCAATAACAGGTCATATTTCTGGATGTAATACCCATGCAACACAAAAACAGTGTAAAATATGTGTCTTTATGAGCCGTCGCCTAGAAATTACACTTTCTATAAAACCTATTACCCCTCTGTGTCTAAATTTTGGCTCTGTAGGAAGTAGTATTCTTTAATACCCCACACAAGTTGAAGGGAAAGCACAGGATTTTGACACCGGAGTGCAAGTTACCAATACCAAACCCATAAACAAGACTGTTATTTTAGCCTCTTAGCACAGCTGGTAAAAATCATGTCTGCCTCTCAGGTACAAAATGTTACAGACTACAAGGTTTTGAGAGATACCATGTGATTACACAGAAATGTTCTTTGCTGTCATTGGATTGTTTGTTTACGTTGCCATGGAGATAAAAGATGGGTGTTCATGAGTAAATTCCAGAGGTATGGCCTTATCAGCAAATACTGCTCAGTAGAAAAGATGCCACGACCTTCTAATTAGCACTTCCTCCTCTTGGAACTAAATGAGTCTGCTTTGAAAACCTAAGAGGAATTTGATCTGACACCATGAATTATGATAATATTTATGCCTCGGCTAAGTAGTGCATGCACTTCTGTAATGATCATGTCATAAACGGCCCTAAATCTGCTGAGAAAGCAACTCTCCGAGCATATCATCATATCATCTACATATCTGGGAATCTAATGATTCGTCAGATGAATCTGTTTACATCAACTGGATACCTCACCGTGAGAGAGAGGACAGGCCACAGAGGGAACAATGGACAGCGTAAATATTTGATCTATGCTGTGTCTAGCTGTCATTACAAATACAGGGTGAGATGCAAAAGATCGCATGGCTGGAGTGTATAATGACATAAACAGCTTGTGTGATAAATGAAATATGGTTTTAATTGAAGTCTAAATGTTTAGATGTTTAGGAGAAACATCAAAGCCTGACTCAAATTTTGTATACAACCATGGCCACTATATGAGACTGTTAATAATGTTTATGCAAGTTGATGACCAAATTTTCAATGCTGCATTTCCCAGGCAAACACACACACACACACACACACACACACACACACACACACACACACACACACACACACACACACACACACACACACACACACACTCTTTTTGAACAGGCGTCTGTCAGTAAGAAGTGTCTCAACATCCACTTCTCATTTTTCAGGCTAGTTTACACTCAGCGGCAGAGCAATTAGGACAATCCAAGATGGCAGCCGACCCCACACAGCACAAACCGACAACTCTAATGGGAAGCAATGGTTTGGAGACATTATTAATAACAAACTTTATTTACATACTAAACGTTTACATTGAAACTGAGTGAACCTGGTTCTTAAATAACAGCGCAGAAACACAAAAAAACAACAAAAAACACAGGTTTTCAGTTGATTTATTTAAAAAGGACTGTGCGTATTAATGAACATTTCAATGTAAATATGCCAGAATAAGCCCAAAGGCTATTTTACATCTGTCCGTGTTCATATGTTTCTTCACCACTCCAGCCTTGTGAGTTTAATTTTCATTAATTACATCAAACAGCTAATGTTCTTTTGAGCTAAACAAACCCTTTTAGAAAACCTTATTGAAATTATGTATTTAATAGGTTTTATTTTATAACAGCACATTTGTATAGCTGTATAAGTAGATTCTGAGAATGAAAGAACAATGCTTAAGGACATTAGTATTAAAACAACATGCTATTCATTAAATATTTCTTTGAGATACTAATATCCTGGAATTACAGCCCATATTATGTGAGCGAGTTTACGATAATAGTCTTTTATCAAATAACAAAGCCAGCAGTGATTTTCCTACAGTCCCAGGCCAGTCAGTGAACGCTCCAATGAGAGGTATGTGGACTACGACCATTTTTAATGATGACCTGTAATTGGTGATGAAAATATGCTGTTTCCCTTCCCACAGTGTTCTGCTTTTGGGCCCAAGCAGTTCCAAAACATAATCAAAAGCTTTGGTCGAGAGCAAAATAAAACTGAATGCTCCCCTCTTTTCTGCATAAATATACAGTAAGACTGCATTACAGTAGCACTGCAAACTGATATTCCTGTATTGTGCACGTTGACAGTTATTTTACATGAGCTTACACAAAACTTAATTTATGTAAGAGTCACAAATGCTTCTGGTTTCTGTCTCCCTCTACTTCTCACAGACTAACACCAAATCCAGTTGTGATTCAAGAATCTTCCGTGCACATGCATTGGTTGTAGCTTCTGGCATGTATATGGTTTTATCTTCCCAGCAGCAAAGAGCTATTTCCATAACCCAACGACCACAAACGTGCTCAGATTACTGTCAGTAATAACATCTCAATTTGTTGCTTGGTGTAATATTATAGTATAACAGCAACACAAAAGTTAGGATATGTTTTTTTATTAATGACCTTGGTTTGCAGATTCCAAATCATGACCATGTTTTCCTAAATAATACAGGAAAGTCACATTTTATATTTCCCATAAGTTGATATTGATGACACTGTAAGAACCACAAGGAAAGAAGAAGAAAAAGTAGTAGGAATAATTAAAAGGCATAAACAGCAGACTAGCTTGATTAGTACTTTTTAGTAGTATTAGTATTAGTATTTTTTTTTTTGTGTGTGTTTTGTTTTTTTCAAATTTGAATTGCTATATGGGTATTTTAGTTGTTGCCCTTAATTATCCTGTAGCCTACCTTTAGTCATAGTCATATTTAATTTTTCCCATTTTAAAACCCTGTTGTTAAAACACGCAGCAGAATATGTTAGCAACATAGCATTTGTTTTCCTTCTCAGGTGATTTCTCCTTACTCAGGAACTCAAGCTAAGCTAGCATCCCAGGTCAACAAAAGGAAATGTACCCACCAGGTAAATTAGCAAAAACAGCCCAGGTTTCAATTAAAAGTAGCAATAAATTAATTAGCTTTAAGTTTAGACCAGAGCTAGCTACTCTGTCACAGTTGCTAATTTAAATGCTAATATGCTTATAAGCGACGACTAAGCTACCATCTCTGCTACATGTCTAGAATAATTTGAACGCACTCACTTGTTATCCCATCATTATTCTGTTTATTCTACTTAAATTCCTTCTCATAATATTTCCAGTCCGTTGGGCATGCGGGCACTCAACCTGTTTTGTGTCAGCCTGAGTGTTTTACAGTCCGGATGCCGAAACCAGTGTGAGGTGATTCAAACTTCTGCCATTACAATAATATCCAAATGGTGCTTGTTTATTTTTTATTTGCCTTCCAGTTTTACTACATGGTATTTCATTTTACAATGCTCTGAGTAAAAGCACCTGCCATTTTGCGCAGACTGTAACGTTTTATTTGAGTTTGAATAAAAAAGAGTGAAAATGTTAAATAGCAATTATGAGGCTATAGTTCATTCATTTTCAAAATATTGTTTCCCACTGGCAGCCCAAAGGAAAGCAGAGAGCAGCCAGAGGGATTAGAGCCACTGTCAGCAAGAGAAAGGGCACAGGGGGTGCACAGGAAATGATCACAGCCCCATGCAAGCAAGAGGCCAACGCCGCCGCTCCAGCTGCTGCAATCCAGCACTGAGGGAAACAAGGAAAGTGCAAGGTCAGTAGAGCGTTCAGAGAAAGAGAGGGGTCGGGCACAAAGAGACACAAGAGAAACACTCAGAGGGGCCAGCACGTGCAGAGAGGAAAGACGTTTTGAAAAAGAATAACAACAATCTGAAAACACAAATTGTTCTCTAATGGCCTAGAGACCACACCGAAATGTGGCGCTAGTTGGCTTTTAAACCTCTGTGGGCTTTTGATTTGCTAAGTAAGCTCATCCTGTGGACTGAAGAGGGGCTGGGTGTGAAGGTGCTCATAAATCATACGTGGCTGCTCAGACACATTGCTCAAGCATGTGGAGCGGGAGGAAGTATGCTAGTTTGATTCCCCGGCACGTCACTTGGGGTAGAACTGAAGTGTTTTTGGAGTAGCTGGCGTTTTATAAGCAGCAGTTCAAATGCCTGATGCCTGTGTATTGCTTTTATTACATATTTACTCCAACAATACAGTAAATGAATGGAGTTTGTATCTTTTGGCTTAGAAAAAATAGGGAGACATAAAAAATATTAATATTTGTTTTTTTCATGTAAATCAAAGTTGTTGAAAATGTGGCCAGAGTACAAAAGCGCTGACATAGACAATAGTTCCTCCCACCCCGGGCCACCAGAAATAAAAGCAAAGACGTCAGGCAGGATCTTTCATGTGGTGACCATCTCATGTGTCCCTCTCAGCTTCAAGGCCAAAACATCTCTTTTTCCTCAGATAATTCTTCCGCTTCACCCTCCACTTCCAAAGTGTCACTGCAAATAATTACTTTCTCTTGTCCCACCACTGCCACAAGTAAAGTTCCGCACTAACCCCGGGCTTGTTTTGGAAGATCTGAGAGCAATTGAGGTCTTGGCACTTTACAGAATTACGGACCAGAGATTTCCGATCTGCTCCTTCTTGGAATCTATTTACCTTCATCAGAAATCACTGACTTGAGGCAAAAGGGATTCTTTGTGCCAAGTTTTGGTGCACAGATGTTTGAATCAGATTTTAGAACAACTGCAACAAATGTGTACTTACAGAGGAACAGGTGAAAAACTAAAATTCAATTTAGACTAGAATCTTTCTTGATATGATAAAATAGGACATTTGATTAATAGTAAGTGTAAAGGGATGCTATAGATGCCTTCATTAAAGAGAACAGATGATGTCCTGTTCTCGTTTAGTCCTCAGCGTGGCATCTGTGCTCTGACCTTCACCTCACTGAAAACCCAACAAATGAGAATGTGTATAGGACAGAAGAACTTCCATCCTTTCAAACACCTTTCAATCCAACACACATTCAAAGTGCCGGCAAGGTTAAGAACATAAATAGAGCGATTTAAAGTCTGGATAAGTCACTTCGGTAGACCAAAGGCATATCTTTAAAAGAATGAATGATTCAAAGATCCATTCCACAATCTTCATTAAAGACTTTGAAGAACACTAGCTGAAATAGAGCTGGACACACAGCTGCACCTTGTTGAGATGTTGGGTTGATTTAATCTTTGATAAACATAATGTAATTTTAAGCTAAAATAAGCCTTGTGTGGTCAAAATGCAACAAAACATGGGACGCATTCACTGCACCCGACACCCCAACATCCCTCGGGTCTTTCCTTCTGTTGTAGCCACTTTTCTTGCCTCTTGCTAACTTCTGTACATGATCAAATGTATAAACAGATGCCTGTTTAGATGACCTCTGAGTATGCACTTATCTCTGACGCATTTGTCTGACCAGAGTGTGACCAGAGTCAGACAAATGCTTGGACAGTGCTGGCTCACTGTCCACCTGTCACAGACAGTGATTGTTGAGCAGCAGTAATTGTTCCACGCTGGCATAAAAGCCCACAGGAAATCCCTCAACAAAAAGCCCGCCAGGCCGGAATGTTGGCACCTCGCTGGTGCTCGAGTCCCACAGCCCGGGGCATCATAGACCAGGTTTATGGGCCATGTGACGCAGCCAGGAATGCCGGGGGTTGATGCTGCATTGCAGGGCTGGTGGTTGGAGGATAGTGCTGGGGAACCAGTGAGGTTAGTGGAGGATTTGGGGAGGGGTTTTGGGGCCAGCAGTCAGGGCTCTAGTGCTAATCCCCAGTTGGCAGGCTGCAAAAAAGTGTGAGGGCCTCTGTGCCGAGTAGGCCGTCGATCACTCTGAAGTGCTCTGTGCCTCTTCTGTCAAACGTGCTTAAGGAATGAGGGGCGTTTGTTCCTTTGGCAATGAGTACAAGGCTAAAAGCTAACAGAGGGGTGAGGGAAACACATTTTGTTCTAGATGAGTGCAAGAGCTTCAGATGAAGGATTTCAGGAGATAGACCTTAGCATTTGCTCTGTGTTTTCTGAAAAATCTCTCTTTGTGAAACAGTTGTGGTATATTTAGCAGTTCTGTTGTATAAAGGTCAAAAGGTCCTCTGAATCTTTTCTTCCTCTTCATCCTACTTGGCAAGAATACTGTCAATATCATTTTGGCTTCATTTTGTCCAATGTGTTTGTCATGACAGAGAAAGCTGTCATCAAAGAGGGTTTGTGACAAGCCAAGTGTCTGTCACTGGAATCCACGATCCACCATCGCAGCTGTGAAATGTGGCATGTTCTTGAAGAATGATTTTGATGGAAATTCTGCAGAGAGCAGATTTGTGAAGGAATGCACAGTGATCCAGCACCCCAGGCAATAATCTGGCCCCACCACAAACAAGTTAGAAAAAAGTGAGAACAAGAGGAAACAATTTGTTGTATGTCTTCGTCCCAAGTTAACCAGTTGAAGAAGGGGCATGGAGACAAGATTTAATTCACACAACAATTCTGTATGCTTTTTAGACAGTCACTAGCCACACCTTTACTGACGGACTTCAGAATCGGTTAATGAAGTGCTCTCTGTGCCATTCAGCACAGCAGATGGTTCATTGTATTGCCTTTGTTTGTTGGAGACAAAAAAAGTAATCATTTACCCAAGGTTAGATAATCATTAAATGTTCTCCATTGCTGCACACTAAAACTACATTTGTATTATTTAAGGACCTCAAGAAGACAACTGGTGTTTTTGTACAGCAAGAACAAAAACAAAATTGGAAGGAGAAGAGAAGGAGAAATGAGTGACTAATAATGCCACAATCATTAACATACAGTATATGGCTTGCAAAAGAACCCATATTCTTCTATAAAACATATAGCTTCCTTCAATCTCTCAGGTATTCAGCAGCATGAGCTCTTTTGTTGGTTAACAAGTGAGCTAGCTCTCTCACACACTCACACAACTCCATAATACGATCATGAACCCAACAGACAGGACCGCTCATGTCAGTCTTCAGCTGCGCCCCTCCACAAACTTGCACAAGGTCCTGAAAGGACAAATGTTTGTTTCCCTGATCATAATTAATGAGGGCATCAGATCCTGCCACCTCCACTTTCCAGCTCTGACAGTCTGCGCCCAGCTCCCGCTCTGCCTGGGCTTGAAAGAGAGAAGTAAATATTAGGACTTTACTATTTAGAAAGAGCTGGAAATGTGTAGCCCACAGCAGGGCCAGGAGAGGGGCAGGAGGAGAAATGAGAACTAAGTGGCTCCATTGGCAAAACATCTGAAACCTGCTTCCTATGGAGGACGTGACAGGGAGATGTGTGCTAATTGTTTTAACCCTTCACACCTCCCTGCTTCTTGTAATGGCTTTTCTCACATAAATATTCACCGTGCTTTGCCTTTTTAACTCTGCTCTACATTTGTTTCTGTCGGTTTAGATCATCAACTTGTTGCCCGGGGGCCACATTAGACCCCCCACAGCTTTCCATCCAGTCTCCCAGCACATTATCATAATCATAAAACATGATGGGGAAAAATAAGTAGAGTTAAAAAACATATAGCTGATTTAGCCGTAATGGCAACCTTTAATCCTCTGTCTAGAAATGTACGTCTGCTAATCTGCGAGCAGGTCGGGCAGCTTTGTCATAGGCAACAATTGTGCAACACTAAAGCAAATTTTCCTCTTATAAGTGTTGTTTTTGACTTATTCTGTCTACATTGAAGAATGAGGACAAATTGGTAGTTCTCTTTGTTAATTTCTTTGTTTTATTTTTTTACATGACAAATCCTTTTCCAACATCAAACACATTTTTCCCACAAGCTGTTGTTTAAAATGTTTTCGTTTTTCAACTTCAGTTTTCAGTCAAAAAAATAATAATTTAACTGTGAAAAAAATCTAATAAAAAATAAGAAATAGCAAAGATATATATTTATTTAATTAACTATATATTTTATAGTTAAATAAATAAATAAATATATATTTTGAAAGATATAATTATCAGTTTCATTATTAACAATTATTCAGCCCCAATGACATTGACAATAGTGCTAATAAACTACATATAATACTGTATAATTGTAAAATGCATCTAAGAGGCAGTTACCTTTCTGTAATTTTGCCTTGATTGTTTTTGTTTGTATTTGACAAATATTTAATTAGGAAGGTCTCTATGACATTGCTATTCTCTTTTTCAACAGGAGTGTTTAGGACAGTAGGAGAAAACCTACTCAGACACGGATAACATTCAAACTCCACACAGATGTCCCCGTCCTGACTGAGGATTAAAATAAATAAATAAAAACATATAGTTTAGCTGATATACGTACATATATACAGTATATATTTCTCCTCATCTTATAGCGAGCCCAAATACTCAGAGTATTTAGCGATAGCAGATTGTCCGACCACACACTGATTGCTTATAAGTGTTCTGGGAAAGGGGAGTTGGATAAAGGCTGTGTTTTGGGAGACGGAGGCAGAGGACATGAGACTGAATGTAGCAGCAGAGATTTAACAACCCAGTCGGGGGTTGAGTCTATTCCAACTCTAATAGAGCCCAGTAAATCAGGCTGGCGTCAAGCTGCAGGTATGATACGGTCAGCCTGTGGTCTCCGGGTCAGACACAGCACGGGCCACCGCTGTCTGCATCGTTTTTTCCCCCAAAGGCACTAACGACAGTGTGGCAACAAAACACTGAGGGAAACTTTAGTCACTCCATTTGTCTGAAAACAACAGTGAAATCTTACCAAAAAATGTATCGTGGTCACAAGAATGAATAATAAGTAGATGAGACAACCAAACTTTGAGAGAGACAAAGGCCAAGTCCAGTCTTTTATTGACATTTATACATTTTTCTTTACGCCACTGTTTTGATAGAACACCCAAACTCATATTACACTGTACCATTAAAGTGTCCAAATCATATTTATTCAGCTCTTCCTCCCAACAAATAAGAACACTTGACATTTTTGACAA
Source organism: Perccottus glenii (assembly GCA_024416835.2). NCBI lineage: Eukaryota > Metazoa > Chordata > Actinopteri > Gobiiformes > Odontobutidae > Perccottus > Perccottus glenii. The sequence continues at coordinate 12,685,341 of CM044561.2, read as the reverse complement.
AGAAATTAGAGCTGCTCTTTTACAGCCAAGATATGTCTATATAGTGTTTTGGCTTCTAAAGTCCCACACATGTCTGCACCTGTTCCCCTTTTGGTAGCAAGTTATTGATGATTAATGGTGGCACATATTTTCCAGTGGGGCACTCTTTATAAAATAATAAAAAAATAAAAACATTTCCCAAAGGGCTAGTCACCAATCAGAAATTTTGACAAATCAAATCATGGCTGCAACAGTGCTAATCACACATAATGGCTTTGTTGGCTGCCCTTCCCATTCGGGCTTTTGCCAAATAAATTGTATTACCTCATTCAGCCTGAAAATATGGAAGCAGTTAAAGAAAAAGGGGGGTTGGGGGGGGTTTGGCTACCACTCAAAATGACCCTTTATGTTATAAATGGTAGAAATAAATGTGTGTTAAGTCAAATCTCTCCTCAAAACCATTTAACTTTTTTGTCAATAAAAAAATAGTCTTTTAAACGAGAGCTTTAGTTGAAAGATTGGCCGGGCCCGAAGATTGATTTACTGTGATGCGCTTGAGTTGGAGCAAAAAGAAAAAAATGTCAGAATTTTTATGCTACGGTCATTCATTTGAGGAACTTAAAGAGAGCAATGGCCTCTAACCAGATCAAGGGGATTTGACTGAACACTGAGCTCATGTGGCCTTTATGTATTAAGCCAACTGTATTTTCAGCAACTCAACATCTCTGGCTCTTGTAGTAACCGTAAAGAGGATTTTTTTTTTTTTAGGTCTGAACTTGTCCTCATGTTCTGGTAATCTGCTAATCACGGCTCAGAAGGAATAAACGCGCCAAGGTTTGATTGAAAGCAATTCTGTCACATTAAAAGCAGAATATTTGCCCGAAATAAACAGAGCCCGCATCTGCTTTGAATATATCACTATATATGACAAACACTGCTGTTTCTCAACTGTAGCACTTTGCTCAGAAAGAAAAGGGCTACACATACGGCCGTGGAAAAAATAATCTACAAATCAACACTGATAACCAATAAATACTTGTCTTACTTTAAAGCAACGTAAATGTGTTCCACAGTTGTAAGAAATAAAGAATATATTTTATCGACCCATTAAAAATGAACCTGAATGACTGTAAATCAGTGCAGTGTATTTTAAGCCACACTAAATGAACTGACTTGTTTATTTGTCTCTGACAGTTTTGATTGAAACGTCAACATGTGCTAATACAGCTGCGATTTGAAACTCATTCTCAATTAATCCCACTGCTTTGTTCTCCAATTGTTCCCAATTATTTTCACATCCACCATAAAACAGTTCTTTGCAGTGCTTCTACGTCATTAATAAACTTGGCAGCACAAGACGGCTAACTGTTTTATTGGGGTATTAGCAGTAAAAATGCCTAATGTAGGGTGATAAAACCCTTTATCAGGTCATCACTGGATCGGAGTGCTGCTGGCTAGGTGAATGTTTTTCATCAGATGTTCTCTCTGCAGCAGGCTCTGAACAGTTGAGGGTTTTAATGTCCCTTTTAGTGGTTAAAACATATCTCCCAATACAAAGAATACACATGTGAATCTAAACCCTTCAGACTGAATTTTCTCTTTAAATTACTCACCATTTTTGCATAATTGTACTGAACCAGACACTTGGTAAACATGGCGGCCTTATACTGATCTTCATGTGAATAAAGCGCTTCCCCTTTTAACCTCTCTGTTAAGTCAGGCGTTTTGTTGACTCCTCAGCCTGCCCCCTGCAAGATTTACTGCCATTACACTGAACACTGTTTACTTTTCCCAGAGTACTTAGCTTGCTGTTTTCTTTTATTTGCATTAATTTGATAGTTTATACTCCATGTCTTTTATGCCGGAGGTCTGGAGGTAAGCGCTGATTCACTGTGTGTTAAGACTGGGGCCATTACATTCATCTGCTGCAGCATTTGTAGAGTGTCATCTGAATACTAACCAAATCGTTTTATCCCAAACTATTTGGCATTTAGCTGTTATTTATGTCATCCTAAGTGTTTCTACTTGTGTGGAGACAACACAAATCAGACCTGGATATGATTCAGTATGATTTAGATTTGGCATTTTCAAACACCGAAATGATCATATTTTAGAGGAGTTTATACTTTGATTTAGTTCGGGAAATTGAATGAATTATTAAAAACCGATGTAGCTTTTTTGTCCAGCATCGAGTGCTTCGGCTCTTCTCAGTCTCGGCCTCACTTTGACATACAGTCCTTATTTGTGAGCTGGATTATATTATAGACTATTGCATTATCATTGACAGACTGGCTCAGTGGGAAGATCTAATTTGGATCAAGTTTAATGTCCGAGACCATGAAAAAAAGCAACAAAAAAACAACTATAAACCTATACTATTAAATTAGAAGTCCTGTTTTAAGGCATAGACAAACCTAATACTAAATACTAATTCAAATGACAATTGTTATTGTGGCTTTTACACTTTTTTATTTTCCAAATTACTGATTTTTCCTTAGTCAGTAGCTGCTCCCTATATATTTTATTTTTTGGGGGTTTATGTTTTACAAGATCTGTTATTTCCATCAACGCAGCGCAGGACACACACACACACACACACACACACACACACACACACACACACACACACACACACACACAGCAAAACAAAAAATGGCCTTCAACAGCACATACTCCTGGGCTCCTATTTAAATGCTAGAGAGTGAGTGAGCGCGGGGGATGGGCCCCAAAAGTCCATTTACAGTACGGGTCAGTACATCTGAAAGGCTTTACCTCTCCAGCCGAATTCTTTGTCTCCCTCATTCACCGCTAGTTATCTTGAGCACCGGGTGCACAAAGGCATATTTTGACTGCTCTCCATTAAAGTCCTCTGTCCCCTCTCTATTACAAGGCAATTCCCACAGAGTGAGAGGTCAAACCAACCATGAAAAGATACTTAGATACTTCTGGAGCTGAAAGAGAGTTGTACTATAAACTTCAGTGATGATTAGTTCCGTTTTTTTTTTGTTGTCTTTACTTTTGTTTTGTCTTCACCGGAACACAATAGACTTTAACAGCCTGGATAAGGGCCACTCATAACTGTTCTGTCCTGATCCCAGTCGACACTCCAACACATTCAAGTCCCTTTTAACTCACATAGCCGCTCGTCTGCGGCTATCACGATGTTGATAGGTTTAAAATGAGAATGTAAAGCGAATGAACGGTAATCTCCTGTGTGCATAGCGTCCAAGTATAGAACATTTTCAAAGGGTTACACAAAGGTCACTTGAATACTTGCACGGTGTAATGATAACAGTGGTTGCTTACAGGCTCAGCTGGTCATGTTCCACGGTTCAGCAGGGCAGATTTTGGTCTAATCTAATCTTTGGAGGTGTGATGAAATTAGTCTATTGTCATGCTGACTTTATAAGCAGTGATAGAAATGGTATTGATGTCTGACAAATACCTGGAGTGTTTCTCAATGTGATGTAAATGTTTACCCAAGAACAAGGCTGAGAATCTACTGAATTCCTGCGCAAAATCGACAGAGGAGCTGATAAGTTGATTTGGAGACATGTCACGGACCCTGGCCCCATCGCTAAAGGGTCAGGAGTTCAAACAGTCTTCTTGTCAGCATTTATCCATCTCTATTCTGGTTTCAGGAGCATGCGTGTGTGTGTGTGTGTGTCCTCTTTCAGCAGAAAGAGCTTCACGTTGGTGCCGAGACTCTGGACAGCGGTGAAGGATTGTGCTATTCTTTCCAACTGCCAGGCCAAGGAATGCCAATGCCTGCAGAGTCCTTGAGGCTGTCGATTGAGTGGCCTGTTTGCAGACAGACAGAGAAGACCCCCACTTACCTGCACGCACCCCTGCCCCCGACTCAAAAGACCACAGCTCATTGTGTTTGTCCTTTTCTGTTGTCTAGCAGCTGCTCTCCAATGTCTACAGATCGCCCTTTTCAGAGCCTTGGATATATTTGTACTCAGCCGTGTCTTTGTTTCTCTGTGAGGTGAATTTTTGTTCCATGTTTTGAGGTTCTATTCTAAATCGGATTTATTTTTATTACCGATATAGACATTCCATAACCACTGATTATAGATAGAAATGAAATGAAAAGGAGAGCAAGCAAACAGTTCCATTTTTATGAAACAGCCCCACATAACATTTCCTGTTATTGTCGAGTATGTTAACTTTTGTTTTGGCACTTTCCGAGTGCATACACAGGCTCGGGTTAAGTGGCTGCTATGTGTCATGTGAGCTCACAGCGCGAGCTACTTCCACTGCTATTTCTGTCAGTGTGCAAGTGTACAACTGCTTTATGCAACACAACGCTGGTAATATGTTGGCTGTATTCTGTGCAAGTACTCTGTGCAAATGTCTCATCTGAAAGCCAAATAATCTGGCTACATATTGAAATTTAATGTGACTCCTCTTCATTTTTCAATTGATGTTTGGGCATTGGACATCTGGCTTTTGGCAGATGTCTGTTCAGATCACAATAGGAGTGGAATATAACCTATTTGCATGCAGGATTTGTAAAAATGTGGAATGTCAAAACAAACATTTTCTCAGGCTTTGGGTCCTTTAAAAAGCGATCACAGACTGTCATGTTAACTTTATAAATGATTACATCTGTGCTATGTTCATTTGCAACCATCAGGGACCATACCATGAATATTGTTATACTAACTGTTGTTGGGTTTCACGTTTAAAACCTGTAACAAAAAAGAAAATTAGTAATCAAAAATGTGTAAAGATGATGTTAAAGGTTTATTTTATAAATACTTCTTTCTTTATTTCAGTATACAAAATAACAGTATGTACATCCACACAGAAGTGGTTTACAAAATCCATGAGTTCAGCTCATATGCTCTGAAAAATATATATTTCAAACTGCCTGGATTCAGACATAATAGAGATATAATGCAGCATGTCACAAATTGAAATTCAAAGTCCTTAATTCTCGCATTATCCACAGGGATGTGGGTATGGCCCAGAAGATCTGTTTGCAAGTCCAAAATGTCAACCTCAAAAATGCTCCGTGATAGAAAAATACTTAAAAATTCCCTTTGTGTTTTCCTTGCATCCTCTATTGTCCATAGTTTTAGAGGAAATATTTTGCTTGTACCTAGAACGAGTACCATGTGGATCCATCTGAACCCCTTTTCCGTGGAATGATGCCTACTGAAGCGAAAAGATCTCTCTCCTCCAGCATTAAATCCAATAACATTTATTTTATTAAAGATATAATAAAATAGATTTTTAATGTCCCTGTTTGGGAACTTATTTTTAGAAAAAAAAAAAAAAAAAAGAAGAAATAACCGAGGACGGTGGTCTTCACAAAACCAACTGGCACTGTCGCACACTCCAACGTCCTGGTTTGTAAAGCATTAGCTTTAAAAACCCAATTGAGAGTTTGGAGACTGATACAAAAATGATACGGACACAAGACTAGAGCAGCTCTTGTTGAAATACACATGCTGAAGCTTAAGACAAAGTAAGCCTTGTTGGTATTGTAGTGCTTTGGTTAATCTGTAGCCTTGGGTGGCTGGGTACAAGAAGAGGGAAGCTGTGGGGCCGGCAGCTCGGACTCATTTACAAACATATCTCTCCACGGTCCGCTCACACTTCTTGCAGGTTACGTAGCAGCACCAGTGGTACTTGCAGTGGCAGCGCTCCACCAGCTTCTCTGTGTAGGGGTTGTAGCCACGGCCACAGCACATTAGGTCACAGCTGTCACTCCCGACGGACGTCTTGTTGCACTGCCTAAATTAACAAATAGAACAAATATAGAAAAAAAACAAATAGAAAAAAAAGTTAGATTTGTTTATTGTAAACACAGATCTGTCTGAAAAAAGGACAGTATACTCTGCACAGAACAGTTTTACACAGTGGTGGCAGCCTTGAAAACTCAAATATTTTCAGTCTGCCCAAGACAATCAAGTTTATAGCGTCATTCTAAAACATTAAGCCCACAAAAATAGGGCCTGACCTGTTGGCCTTAACCTTTTGTGCAGTCCTTTTTCTAAACATTTTTTTCTCTCATTTTCTTTTTGTTTTGCTGTCTTTGGGCGGTGGATGCTGGGAGCCCTAAGCTGTCTTGAATGAGCAGAGAATAGCCCCGCTGTAAATCAACTTGAATAAGTAGAGATGGCCTCGGTCTCTTTAGGTAGCCCTCTGCACATAGTTGTATTGTTTTATGATGGCAAAGTGTTAAAGAATGGTACGGTAAGAAAGACATTGAGCTGATGGCTGCTGTGGGAGCGAAGGAGGAGGGGAGGGAGAAGGACAGGAGTCATTTAGAGTGTAAGACAGGTTTATTACATCTGTGGGAGCGGGGGATTACACAGAAAGCCTACATAGTTATGTTCTGTCAGGAACAAGATTCAGTTATATCACTGCCGTGCTGCAAATGGAGCAAGAGAAGAGGCCTAAATATTCTGCTGGCCACATCTGCTGGTAAAAGCAGACCCACTGTAATGTAATTTAAGCACACTCTTCAATAACACCCCTCTTACTCTTTTAAACAAGCAGTCACACTTTATTCATCAGCTGCAAAAGGCACTGTCCACGATTCTCTAATGGATTAGACTAGAATTTAAGATCAAGAAAAGCCAGGTCAAATTAGGTTTATGGGCTAATATAGTGGCAACCACAACTGACCAAGACATGCAGCAATTAGATTAGTTTGTTCAGTAATTTGAGTCAATGCTGCGATTGGAATTTGATTTGGTCATTTATTATAAATTAAAGAAGCAGCTCAAATGTCTTCTCATACACTTACTAGGGCATATCGGCACTACTCACCGAGTTAATGACACATAAAACTGGGCATCTCGTGACTTGGCTAATGCAGTAATGCTGTACTGTTATCAGGCTGTAGACAAGAGCAGAGTGAGTGTCCGTGACACATTTCACGATAATATATGTTATGTGCGGTGGTCATATGACAAATTGCATTTCTAACGTACAGCTGAGTTTTTACTTTGCCTCACACTGCCAAAAATTGTTTAAACATTCAGTAAGATCACTCATTTAGTTAAAGTAAAATTTATAATGGGAAAAGACGAGCTATCTTAGATAATGGGAATATTCAATAAGCTTCCATAATGGTGTTGCCTATTTGTGCAATATTTTTGAGATTACTTTGTGAGATCACGAGTCAGGCCCACAGACAAACAGGCTTCCCACTAAATTCTCTGCACCAACACGTGGCACAACACTGTCCCAACTAAACTGTAAGCAGTTTTTTATCTTGTGGGGACCATTAACTTTTCCCTATTTGTGCAGCCCTCTCCAATCAATATCAGCTTAAGTGCACTTTATCCTAAGTATAGCTACATTAGCGACTGTTTTCAGATAGTGGGTCAAGGACTCGAGTCACGGTGGCCTTCTCTGTGACACATGCTCAGACAAGCCTCAGACACAGCACTCTCACAGGCTGCTGGTTGTTATCAGACAGCTTGCGAACTCTACAGTGCCACCAGGGTGGCTCTTCACTAAAGTGAACATCCTGAATGAGCAGACGGTCACTTCCTATTTGTCATCAGAGACAGTCTATTTTTACATACTGTTTGTATAATTATAGGGGCTCCTACCTGTCCTGAGTGCCAACGGATCCTAGTTTTTCATTCCTGGCACAGAAATCCGGAGAACTCTGCAGATAGACCAGCTCATTCTCCCTCACTGGCCTTATGTCGATGTCTTTGGGCACCAGTTGTTTGCGTGTCCCCACAGGCCTTGGGACAACTTTGGTGGCAGACAGGTACTTCGTTTTTAGGTCCATGGCAATTTCCCTCAGATCTTGCAGGCCTCTCCAGCAGGTTCTTATAGAGCAGGAGCCGGACACACCGTGGCATTTACACTTCATCACGAGTGCGTCTTTCAGAGCCTGCACAAAAATCATAAAAGTTAGATGGGACAAAAGAACATTGCTAATTCATGTGGCACAACTGCATGGTATCTCCGTTAGCAAAGAAGAGTGTGTATGTTAAAATACCATTTTTTTTTGTCCATATATACCCATTCTTTTTTACAATTAAAAATAATGAAATTACCCGTCTGCCAACTTCACTGTTATGCAGGTGCATGAGTTTATTGGCGTGGGAGCCTGGCCGCTTCATCTTCATGGGAGCGTCAGAGAACTTGGAGCCCATGACCAGACCGTAGTGCAGATTGTCAGCACAGCCACCCCAGCGATAACCAGGCTCTGGGATCTCTGCAGGTATAGGACCACACGAGCACAGACGCAAATCTCCAGAAGTGCACGCTTGCGCTATAGTATGGCTTATGGTGGCAGCAGATAGGGCATAGACAAAAGCAGCCTCTCTTGTTCCTGATAAAACAGACGTATAAACAAAGTGTCATTTTACAACCATATCACATTAAGTAACTTAGCTTAAAAGTAACTTATATTTAGTAGTTCTAAATATAATAATCATTTTAAAGATTGATAGAAACTGCCCTAATGCACTCCTTGTATCTCAACCCTTCAGCTTACGTCACAGGGCAGCTGTCTTTTGCACAAAATGTATCTATTAAATACAGTCCATCTCTGGTCATGCAATAATGCAGACTGACCTCTGACGTAATTAGAACTGATGTACGTACACTGAAAGCACATATGTTCAAGACTAGAGCATAAAGACCAAATCATGTCTGACCATGGATTGGTTAGATCAAAGCCATTCCTGGACAAAGACGAGCCATTTCCTGTTCAGAGCTTTCTGTTCATTTGTTAAAAGGCTCTACATAACTCCACTACCCACATCTTAGTCTAGGTTCAAGGACAAAGAGATGACTAAGTCAGACTCAAGCGCCACATAACACACAGTGCCAGATAATGCAAAGGTCCCACTGTTAGATGGTAGATAATGCACAAATGCTGTGGAAGGTGGTGCTGTTCTACAAAGCCCTGCAGTTGTATTCTCATCGGTGTGTAAAATCAAATGCTGACGTAACTTATCAGTACCAATACACTATGAAAAGGATGACATTTTGTACTTTAGACAGCTATCATGTGAACATACACAAATGTAAAGTTCTGTGTAAGCCAAGACAACATAAGACACTGACAACTGCCACATCAGATGTTAGTTTTAAACTGAACTGTGACGGGTGAAGCGCCTAATGACCGTGCTTTTATTTATTGAATGTCAAACATAGCCATGAATATAGAATCTAATGAGCTAAAAAACACAACTTTGAAAACCACAGACATGACACTGTTTTTGCATTTTCTGACCATACCTCGGTCAAGGTCTGGCCGATACTTGGTTGCGTCAACAGGGATATCAATAGACGAGCAGTTCCACCGCATATCAGCAAACGTCTTCTGACAGGTTTTCTTGACCTCTCGGGCAGCTTGGATAATAGTTTGCATAAGCTCCAGGTTGCTGCGGCACAGCTGAGCTTGAGAGGACACCATGCCAGGCAGAAGTTTACAGTGTAGAGTCTGGTTGATGTGTAAAGATGTGGGAGCATGTGATAGTGCTCTACAGCGGGAAAAAAATTATAAAACAAAATTAGAGGTTTGTGCAGAGTATAGATTATATAGAGCAATAAAATAATCACCCCTATAAAACTGAGTAAATGGTGTATGTTTTCTAATTGTATGTTTTTAGTATCTTGTATACAAAAATTTAACCAACTAAATTACTAATAGATAATGTTTAGGAAGGGAAATCTTCTGTATGCAACACAGAGCAGAAATATTTTATCACAGTGAAAATTCCAGGGGAACATCAGCTGTAGATTCATAAAGTCAAAGTGACACCTTTTTGGCAAAAGGCTTTTCTTTTGTTAAATCACAGAAAAAAAAGCTACAATATTTGCCAAAAATGTAAAAACCACAGATAAATATCAAAAATACACATGTCTCTAACAATATGTGTTTAACCCATACAAAAATATTTGACCTTCACAGCTACAGTTTCCCATGAATTGACATATTTATTTTATATTAGATAGTTCACCCATTTAATTACTGGGGAAACAACAGGCAACCATTTTGGATCTAATTTTTACTTTCTTCTTCTCTGCCGTTTGTTCGTGAGAACCACACAGCCGCGCATACACCTCGGTCTGTTTTGCATTAGGGGCCGTGGGGCCACCACTCTGTGCCCAATGATAAGCTGTGACTCCACTGGGCTCGTTGTAATCCAGCACTCACAGGTGTTTACAGCCGCATCTGTTTTTTATTGCACTGCTGTACATTATCAACACTGTAGGAGCTTGCAATTCGATTAAGCACATGCCATCCCAGCTCCCATGGTCTTCCCACTGTGACTATTTCACTTTAAATTATTCACATAAAAATGAGTTATTCTGATACTTTGGCCAGTGCACAGTGTTGTCAGGCCTCTAACAAAAGAATACAGGAATTAAAAATAGGCATTAAATTGCAGCAAACCGCTAACTGTTTTGAAACAAGAAAAACCTTTCCAAAACAATAAACCGAAACAAGTTTGGAAAATATGAATAACTTTGTAATTTTTTGTACTTCCCAAAATGTTTGTGAAAATGATGGCTTATGTCCACAGTAAAAACTGTATGACTAACACGTGTTTCAACATTTATTTCAGCGCTGTGCTCTTTTACATTTTTGACTTACTGAATACAGTCAGTAAACGCTAAAACTACTGTGACTTTCTGCTCCAGGTGTCTGTCTTATTTATATCTTATTCTAATATTCTGATAAGGCTCCACATGCTACACTTGGGAAATGATAAAATATGCACCATTTCAGTTAAAGCTGATGTTACAAAAGAAAAAGGTATCCATTCATTAAAGCACAATACTCTTCTGATCTTTTCAATGTGAACACAATCTTTCCTTGATCAACTAGAGGAAAGCTGGGGGCCCTTTTCAAAGCTGCCATGAACACACCACTTCATAAAACACAGCAAAACACTGCAAATACTCACACAATATTGTGTATCTCAATGACGTCAGCCCTCAGGACAAAGTTTGAACAAATTGTTGTAAAGACGGTAAAGGCCTGGAATGACAATACTTACAGCCATTTGATGCCAGAGCAGACCTGAGACAGCAGCAGGGCAGTGAACACACCAAAACGAATGACATGAGAGCTGCTCCTCATGGTTGGAAAGTGGCTTCAGTTCACACAGGACACAGACAAAGGAGCGCTGGCTTCTTGGATAGATTTGGATTTAGTCTCTTCTCATTGCACAGACAACCTTGAAATGCACAAAATACACAATAATAAGAAACTGTGAGAAGATCCAACTGTTTGTACGTCTTAAAAGAGAATACATTTCTGTCAAAAAATCTTTTACGCAAAATAAAATGAACACAGATAAACAAAAAATAAGCCAGTAGGCCGAATGTTAAACTTTGAAATTTGGATTGAATCCCTATAAGGAGTAATTGTTTTAATTTTTACAGCCTAAATACTGAGAATTTAAAAGAGCAATACACAGTACATGTGAAGTTTAGCCTGGACAGCATTTGTTCAAGCTCACAGTACTGTTAAAATGGTCTGTAACATGTTTAAACATATTACCCAAACTCCTATTTAGCTCCAACGAGACAGAAATGTGACGATTGTTCTAGTGGCTTAAAGGTAAAGCTGTAATGAGCTGTGAGAGAACGGATCAGCGCATCACACACCACTATCTGATAAGGAATCTTTGAAGAGCATGAAGTGAGCGCGTTAAGGCGGGCAGGTTACTGATAATGGAGAGAGTTTACAGCTGTCTGCTGATTGGTCGAGAGGCGTTCAAATCTTGTCAAATCGCTCATATGAATTATTTTTAATGAGCTGACTGATACTCTAAACGATGTTGTCCAGAAATCTGTATAAGCAACTGAATCTCAGAGCCAAAATAAGAAAACAACTGTCTTGACCTTTATTTATTAACGACAAAGGCCTTTTATAGCCTTTTACTCTTTTACCACTTAGCGTCAGTTGTTTAAGTAAGGCTGAAGTGGGAAACAAGTGGCTTGATTGTTTGAATTTACTTCTGGCCGAAGTGGCCTAAATAGTAGCTACTGTTTTAAAGATAAGGACTCGCACTTAAACACCAGCCGATGTCACGTCAGGATTATCTGACCCGTGCACACAATGGACACTCAACTGTCTTTTAGGAATTAATGACACCAATCTATAAACAGGACCTCTCACACTTTTGAGCTAAAGTTCTGAAAAAACTAAAGGATTCCAAAGAAGGCTACGTAGGTTCATTTAAAACCACCTTTTAAAAATCTCTGCAAACTAGCCTCATCTAATCTTGGCAAAGATTTAAAAATTGAGTAAAATACTTGTTGCAGTGGCTTTGAACTCAGGAGCTTTGTCCTCTAGCCTCTCCCTTCACATTGACCGTCTCCTTTGTGCGTCAAGAAACACAACACTCACCAACTGCACCAAAAGTTTGCCCCTCACCTTTCCGGCGTCTTTCACAGTGGAATAAATGCGCACAAGAATAATGTAACGTGAGCAGGGTATCCTTTCGGGGTGTAGTCTGTTTCGGTATCAGCCAGACGCGTGAGTAAAATCCAGCATGGGGAGGTAGAGGATCTCCGCACAGGTACGCATGGTGCGTATGAGAGGCAGACTGGGACTGAGCGCGTCAGGGAGGGAGGCTGGAGTAGACCAGAGTGAGTGAGCCTCGGTGGGGGTGAGGGAGCACTAAAGTAGCCCTGTGCCGCTTTGATCTCACTGCTGATGTCAGAGCTGTATTAGCATAAGAAAGACGCGGCTCCAAACGCGCAGGAATAACCCCTTCATTTTTCCACGCGCTGCCTCCAGTGATTTAGAGAGAGTCTACGGCAGTCCTACACACTGACCTTAGGTTAATGGTGTTTTTAGCGCTTCTCTGATCTTTAGATTATGTTCCTATAAAACAAAATTATTCAGTTAAAAAAATATATTTGAATAATATTTGGACTTCATCATTATTATTATTATTATTATTATTATTATTATTATTATTATTATACAAAAAAGTGGACTGAAATATTTTAGTGAAAATAAAATCTCTTAAATATATTTATTTGAAAGAGTTCATATAAATACAGTATTATACACTACTTGTCTACATGGCTATTTAATATAAATAACCATTTATTGTTAAACTCTATTAAAAGAAGTAAGTGGCATTACTGTCCATAGATATAACAAAACCTTTTATTGTTTTTAATCTTTTTTACATTTTCGGTTTCTTTTAAATAACATTTTAAACTATAATAAAACTCATATTCAGGAAGAGCCAGACAAAAACAACATTGCGACCAATTGTTTTTAAGAACTTCTTTTTTCCTTTGTGGTGATATAGTAGCAGCGCGTGCAGACACAGACACATACATGGAATAGTCATGTGTTTCTCTTGCATTAGAAGAAACCTCTGTGAAGTTAGGTTCCCTGCACTAGTTGATCTCCCTAAATATTACCCATGCTTTAAGTAAATGTAGCAGAGCCAGCTGTGGGAAAGTACATGTACAGCCACCTCCAGCGCTCACACAAAAGCATTATTAACCTTACTGGTGGTTTAGCTCACATGTCCTGCTTGGTGCACTGCCGGCTGCTCCTCTGGGAACAGAAGATCAGGTGTTGTCAAACTGTCTCTGGAGCAGACCACAACAAACCGCTCGCCCTCAAACTCCAAGATCCTGTGTCAGAATGCGTTTGCCAAACAGGGTCCTTTACATGGAGATGTATAGTCTCTCATGTGTGTTTCTGATTTGCAGAGGGGCTGTGATCCCGATTCCGGAGAGACTCAATGCGTTTTACATGACAGTCAACTGTGAACGGGCACAGGCCAGTGCATGTGTGGGAGTTGAGGAGCATCCAGTGGGATGGTGCCTGTCTGAGCTGAACTTTTTGCACACAGGCTCTCCATTCCTGAGCTAGGATCAACACCATCAGCCCTTTGGTCTTCACATCTCACCTTTTGAGCAACAGAGAGGCCAAATGACAGTGTTGAGTGAGCCAGGGGAGTTTATCATAAAGAAATAAGTCATGTCATAATGGAGCACAGACAGAACCCACTTTATGATAAATTATTATTTATTGAGCAAAAGCAGCTTGTGGGAGATACAATTACATTACATTGTCTTTTTACTGTAAGACAATCCAATTTTTCTAAAGAGGGATTACACTGGTGAAACGGATTGAAAATCAGTTGTAAAACAGATCTTTGTTTTACTCAATCCTTCACAAATGTCTTTGTCCAAAATACATATTTTTCCTTTATTTCTTCACCATGTCAGTTGTCAAAGCTACATTTGTGGCTTGAGCCAGAGCCACAAGTTTATCCTCTAATCAGTTTCTAACAATAAATCTTACACAGTATATACCTTCAACAACAATGGAATACTATAAATAATATAATAGCATGTATAATTATGAGCTACATTATTTCCCTTTGGTAAAATCTTGAATGCCATTTTTCATTTGAATCGTATTGTACAAATATGTGGCAAAAATTTTTGCTTGTGAAGCTTAGCTCTAGGGCGATAGTGTCAAAGAAGAAAGTTTGCCGCGACTCAAGTGTTGAGCCATTGTTGTTTGAATCTCAAGAGGATCAAGCCAATCATGAATTTGCAGGCTCTCCTGGGGGAGGACGGGACACTCCGCTTTCACCCAGGACTTTCAATAGCTGCAGCGTTTCTATTATGCCCCTGGAAAATGCTCCCATGACCCTCTCAAGAAGCAAAACTAAATACAACTGCAATGCACAATAAAATTCCTTACTCGTGTTTAGTCTGACTGGATTTGTTTACTGTGGCTTGATTTTAATTAAATTTAATGTAATCTTCTGTCCTGTTAGATTCCTTTTTAGATAAAAACCACTGAAGTATGTAAACCACCGTGATAAGCTGATAAAAGTTCAAATCTTAACAAAGGTATGTGCACGCTTTACTCAATAACACCCCACTGCCTGTTCTCTATTACTGTCTTGATTCCTTTGACCATATAAAGTCCAATCAAAATTAAAAACAGTGCATTGATTAATAGCTGTCATAAAAGGAAGAAGTTAAAAGGGAATTTTCAGATGGAAACAATCTGCCAGCCCTACTCTTAACGGTTAGTATTGCCTCTTATTAAATCTGCTGCGATGGATTACTGACAAATAACAAAAGCATTATGTATTGTAAACAGTGCTCCTGCTGGGTCAGTTTAGTCCTGCAGAGAGACACTGACAGCTTGACCCCAGCCATGTGAATATCCCATCACCCTCTGAAGTCCCTCCTGTGAAGACTGCCATGGCTCTCAGTGGGGATGGCCGCAGAAACAACAACCCTCGCTCCAATCCAGGCCTCACCAAATGAGACTGGACCAGCGTCTTTTGTATACCATTTGTTTATGATCTCTGTCTCTATTGTGCTTTGAGGACACAGCCTTTTCAAGTGACAGATGGGTGGCACTTTTGAACACGTCATGTGGTCCCCCCAGGATGACAGCCCAGCACCATCATGAGCTTTCTGGCACCGGTCGTGACGTCTGTGGCCGACGTATTGCCCAGTGGTCCGAGGATCGTTCGGCTCGGAGCTATGTCATCTGCATTATAGGTTAACCGCCTCAGAGACGAGTGGATTCCAGTAAGACAGCTAATGTCATATCACCAGAGTGCCATAAATCTGTCCCTTAATGACACAATAAGTTCCAACAACTATAAAGGCAATTTCAACCTTAACATAAACAGACTATACGCTATCTTGAGCTACTTTTTTTACACGTCTGAAATAAATTTAATTTGATAGTGTACTAAATTATATTTAGGAAAAAGAATGCTTTAATAATCCACCTAAATCTAAATGGCTGTTGCAGTGTATCTTGGGAATTGATGCACTATTGACTGTCTTAAATAGACGGGGGATTAAGCCTACATTGTAGTCACTCTGGTCTGTGTATTCTCTGTTGGGCTGAGCTTTACTTTGAAAAAATGGAAACAATAACATGTGTACTTTCATATCTTTTTTTTTTTTTAGATGATCCTTTTAAAGAGAGACATATCCGAACACTGAGAGTGGTAGCACCGTCACACACAGCTCTTTTATCACGTGGCGTATAAAACCATATTGCTGCATCTGAAGAGGTGTTTCTGAAGAGGAACAAAATGCGCTGACGGCCGTGGGGCTCGAGGTGGACCATGTGCGTGGGTGACGACTTCAGCAGAGTCTGGGCCCGCTCTGTTCATTGACAGGCTTAATTTTGCGACACTTCTCGGTAAACACAAGATGAAAAAGCGATAAATAGAACAATCAAAGAGACAGGAACCGGCCTTGGCGCAACCCCTTGAACATTACAATAGATAAATTGTGCACATACATCTGTTTTTTATGAATTTCTCTCTTTTTCGTTGTGGTTGAATAAGGCATGAGAGCACCAGAGCACCAGAGCATCCTGATATATGATTAAAGCTTCTTTTTTAAGAGTGAATACCATAGCTACATCCACATGTTCTGCAAAAATACCAACAATGTCAGTTTAAAAAATGCGCCTTTAAAATAAAAAATACAAAGTGATAAAAACAATTTGCTTAAATTAAACACTATCGACTGCGTCTCCTTCTGAGACTGTTTCTAAGCATCACTCACATCAATAAATCAGCGTTACATTGGCAAGAACAAATTAAGAGTCCTTAAAGAGTACAATCCACCAGTTGAAATCTGAATAATTCAAACCAAACATTTTACTTAGTATGAGGAGGTTCTGAATTCGGGCCTGTGTTGCCAATTTTCCCTGAAAGAGAACCTTGAAATAAAATCCACTTAAGCCCTCTGTCTTCCCCTCCAGAGTGTAGTTAAATCCTTGCTGTGTATGGACATGATTACAGAGTGCCACGGGTCTTACATCAGTGCACAACCTTGACTTCCAGCAGGAAACCTGGTGCACGGGTCAATTATGGCAATTCCTTGTTTTGCTTAGAGACCGGTTATGTGTTCTTAAATACTCAGACACACAAGATACACCTGAGATTTCAACTGTAAAATCGCCAACTTGGAGATCAAATGTGTAAATAAATAAAAGACAGATTGTAGAAGTATTATTACATTTGGCTAACAGTATAGAGAAGGGCTTATGGGACAGTGCTGGTATGCTCCTGTGCTGCATATGGCTACAGTAAGGCCTACTAACAGTGCTGCTTCACCCACCGCACAGACAAATCTGTTTGCGGTGCAGCAGAGTGGGGATTTGAAGATGCTTCTTTCACCCGGAGTTGAACTACAAATCAAGGTTTTTTCAGCGAGGCATCTTCCCTTACGACTCACAGAAAGAGTACATGTCACGTTAAGTTGTAAAGACAGGACGACAACAAATACATGAATTTAGCCTCCTTTAGTAGTTTTTAAATTAACTCCTGTTGGATGTGACAACAGCATAAAGTCTCTCAATGCAGCCCTTATTTAATCTGACGTCTTGAAGATTAGAAAATTCAGTAGTTTGGGGGATTTAAGTTTGGATATATTCTACCTAACCTGCTGTCAACTTAAAGTATACCTGAATAAGATTTAATTAGTGTTATTTCTTTTTCACTAAATACATATCGTTTCAGGATTTTTTTCTTGGCCTTAATACCTTATTGGAATTTATAGCAGATGACTGACAGGACTCTCCCACAAAATAAAAACAGTATACACTGGGGCTCAAAAATTATACATTACACATTAACCCAACTACAACAAAAAAGCCAGAAAGCAATGTGTTGCGTCACTGACAATTCCATACATACCCATTAAAGGCACTACCCAAGCCTTGCAAACTGAGCAAAGCAGCTGCATAGTACATCTATAGAGACAAATGATATTTGTTAGATAAATACAGTACAGCAGTAGTTATTAGTTATTGACCATTGTAACATTTTGTTCAACTCAAAACCATGTCAATTTGCAAGCGACTGAATTTTGTATTTTATATTTTTTATACTATTTGAATACTAATTTTGTTTTCAAAATTCAAATTTAGGATTACCATCACTAAGAAATATGAGAACTACAATTCAGTTAACACAGCTTTGAACTATGATTTTTATAATGTGATTGTCTTGAGTTATATTTACAAAACAATATTTTACAGTGCAAGGACTACAGTGGCTGTTTCTCTTTATGGCTCTAATGCTAGATTTGTCTTGGACTAAATGTGGTAAAAGTGCACCACCTTGTGTTAAGTCAGAAACTTAACAGTTCAAAGAAATTAAGCAACTTAAAGCAATGTATCTTTTTGTGCATTTTATTAATTTTTTGACAAATATATATGAAGTTTTTCCTATTTAGGAAACATTCTTTTAAAGATACGTTTACAGCAAATTCATTCCTGCAAATAGACAGGGAAACATGATAAATCATCAAATGACATTATAGGACTAACCATTTTGATTTGTGCCAGAGGTGTTAACAGTGCATTTTATAATTATAGTAATCCATGACATTGGGTTTACTTAAGTCAGCTCATTTTTGGTAATGATAAAAATAAAAATTTGTTTCAAATGCCAATGGGACATGATATAAAAGGGGTGAGTATCTGCATCAAGGCACAGAAGCGTTGATAACCGTCAGTGGAGCACTGTTCCCCCCTCCCCCCAAAGACATTGGTCCCATTGGACAGTACCAACTGTACAAACTACAGAATACAAAACAAAGGATAGGAATTCGTTCTCAGAATAACCACAAAATGAAATATTAAAGATAATGTACACAGTTTAGAGCCTCAAAGTTCTGTTGAGGATACAATTGTTACTAAAATGGTGGCGCTGACATCTCGTACACATTTATTGAAAACTGTTAACTGCAACGGAAGACCTGCACCTATTACAGAGGATGTAGCTCACGTAGGGATTTTTTCTCCTGTATAAATTCCTGTAAGCTTCTTTTTCCCTGCCTGAAGTTGCTCTCCCTTCTTGAAAACGGCAGGATAACCTGCAGTCTGAGGAGAGTTTCTATATTACTAAAACTTCTGATCTGGGATGTCTTGAGGGCATCAAGCACAGTAGTCGGGAGATACCCTGCCAAGGGATCCAGCCATTTCTCCTTCCACAGCTTCATCTCAGTGTGGAGGGAGGCCTGATCTGGCAAATCGTCCTTGTACAGGCGGCACACAAGACCACTAAGAATGCTGGTTTCTACTTTGGACATTGCATAAGGCACAATCTCTAGACACCGCAAGGTATCAGTTACCTTTTCTGTGAAGAGGTCTTCAATTTCTGTAATTGAATGCTCGACCACCTTCATGCTTACAGATTCTTTGTAAAACTCACTAAGTGGTTCTAAAAGGACTGAATGCAACATAATGACATGGAGTTTGGAAGCCAATGCAACAGCTTCATCAAACCAGGCCTTATGATGGGTATCAATATCAGCCTTTAGCTGTCCGAGCTGAGCATTAAGATCAGGCAACCCATTCACTGCAAGCAACACATCTAAAGGCTTACCCAGAAGAGCTTCACTTAGCTTCTTGGTTACATCCAAGACATTTTTCTGCACCACTGTGGCCAGGATGAACTCAAAGCTTCTGACAGCACTGAAGAACTGTGATGCTTGCTGCTGGTCAGATGTACTTCCCTGAGCCTTTAGCTCATTCAAACACAGCATGACTGCTTCGAAAATCTCCACCATCATCTGATGCATGTCATGACTCTTCTCCCAGTTTTTGATAACTTTATCCCTCAGCTCATTACCCTTTCCTTCATCATGATGGAATACATGCAAGATCATGTCTTCAAGTTTGTTCTGACGCTCTGCATCCTCAGTGAGCCACTGTAATATCTTGTGTATCAATACAGCACCATTGGCTATTTCTGTGACAGGAGAGGATTTTGCCAGCCACACATTAAGAGACAAAGCAGAGCTGACAGTTCTTATAGCCTGTGGGTACTTCGTAGCAAGAGCCAAACTAACAGCTCTCATCTGAGCTCCTACTTCACCTGTACTCAACATGGTCTGTCCTCTGCAGAACTCCATGTTGAGTCCCCATTTCTCAGACAAGGCAGTCTCAATTGCATTAGAAAGGGCAAACACATCTTCAGTGAAAGGGATAAAAGCTAATGTCTCCTCACACTGGATGTCCTCTTTGTTTAAATATCTGATGCACAATGGAACATAAAGCTGTCCTTCAATTTCAACAGCTTGTTCAGTTATAACTGTGAAGAACTGAGAGTCCCACAGTTCCTTAAGAATTTGCTCACGTAGTTGAGGGTCATAAAAAGACACAGTTTTCCTTGGTTCTTCGGTGACCTCTGGTGTCTTAATGGGCTGCTCTGCTGCTGTGGCGGCATTCAATTCTGCTGTCTCAGGTTTCCCTTTGAAAACTTCTGATTTTAAAATAAAAATAAATGTTTAACTTCTACACAGTATGCATTCTACAATTGATTCCTTTCTTAATACTGAGTTATTTAAATAAACACTTACCACTTTTCAAATTCAGCCTCTGTAACGTTGCCATGACCTAAAATAAAGAATATAAACATAAAAATTAAAATTAAGAATCAATTTGAATTTAATTAATTTATATTTGTTGGAAAATATTTACCTTAGAAAGACATGATTGGCTCTCAGGGTTGAGCTCAATACACTTCTCAATGACCTCTGGCAATCTCTGCAGGGTTGTTATGTGAGAGAGGAGCATTACATGATCTAGTCTGTTGCCCTTGCAGACAGTGTTTTTAAAGACATCTCTCATTGAGTTCAGCGTGGTCTTCATCAAGTCAAACTCCATACTAACACTGGGAAGGACTGCAACTAGCCTAAGCAGTAATGTAACAGCTGGGTGGTTTTTGGACTCTGCATGGGCCAGTGTTTCTGCAATGGATGTTGGTGGGGCAGTATCTTGGTAATTCTCTCTCCACACAGCAGACCAGGCATTGACTTCCTGTTCTGCTGCTTCTGGCTCAGGGAGATCTGCAATGTAGAGGCTGAATGCTTTGTCTGCAGACTCTGACGGAATGGGCTGTGGACTACAGGAGGGCAGTAAAGACAAGACTGACAGAGCCTTTAAGTGGCTGTCTGAGAAGTTGTAGTTCATTTCATCAATGAGACTCTTAAGTAGAGGAACACTCAGATTTTCCCTGTAATAAATTTCTGGAGATTCATAGCTGTTGGCTTCCTCTGAGAAGCACACTTGTTCAGGAGCAATCTTGGTTGCTAGCTGAAATGCCTGCTCAAACCAAGTGCTGTGCACAGTGGTGACGTTTGCCAGCATGTTGCTGAGTGTCTCGATTATAGAGGGGATTTTTTCCACCTCACAAAGAATATCAGCAGGATTCCCACAACGAAAGACAGTGCTACAGTTACGAAGGGGACCACAAGCATTTTTCAAAGTCACAAGAGAAACAATAAAATCCATATTTTTTAGTGCAGTAGAGAGAACCTGCGCATGCATGGACTTGGCACCAGTGGCACTAGAACTAACCGCATCTAGACAACTAAGGATGCCTTCTAAGGTATCAGCAAGTATGTCAAAGAAGTCTTCTCTTTTTCTCCACCTTGAGCAACATGTTTCTGGACTCTCCTCTAAAGCCTCTCTTGGCATGTTCAGTAGCCCATCTACAGCCTGTGCCAACTGTTCCTCTAGACAAGAGTATTCATCAAAGAACAGCAAAAGGTCTTCAGCAATATTCAGCATGTTCACTACTGAGGGGCAAGGCACGCTACGCACCAGCCAGTGGGCAAGGCCACAAGACTCACTAGGTGTTACCACAGCAAATGGGTAGCTTTGGAGGAAATCTAGAGACATTTTCTTCAGGCTTTGGTAACCTGAGCCCAAGTTCATGAATGCTTGTCCACGACACTGAGACATGTTTAATCCCCAGTCATCAGTGAGAATTTTTGCAAGGTTACGTGCCTGTGTATCAACATTGGCACTCTCATTGAATGGTAAAAATCCCATTAGTTCTACTTTTGGAGCAGATTCTCCAACATATCTTACAAAAACTGGCAAGTAGGTCTTGTCACCTGTATTGACAGGCTTGTCTGTAATAAGTGAGAAGAATGGCGAGTCTTGTATTTCTTTAAGTATAAAATCTCTGACTCCTTGAATAAGAAGCTTTCCCATCTCAGCCTCACCTATAGTACATTTGCTCTCACTTTCAAACCAGTGGCACATGGACAGCGCTTGAGCAAAAAGCTCATGGTTCTCTTCTGAGATATCAGACAGACTGCAATTCTTTTTCCCAAGTGCTGCAGCCAGTTTGAATACTGTTGTAAGACTCTGCCGGTTGTCTCCTGTGTGGCCATTCTCATCTGCAGATTTCATCTCCTGGTCTTCCATCTTGTGAACAGACTGAATGTTGGGTTCTTTAGGTTCTTCTTTGACTGTGTCAACTAATTTCCAGACAAACACAAATATGGTCAAAACAAGCTAAAAATGGTCAAATATGTTGTTTAAAGTTATTATTTATAGTAATTTTAATGGATGAATTATTTCAAGTCATATGGCCTTACCTTCCATATTCATTTCAGGGTTTCTACTGAAACTTTTTGACTCCTTTTCCTGTAAAACAGACAAAAAAATGATATACAGGAAATAAGATGAAGATGTATAAAAATGTGACACAATTACTTACCAAACATATTCCCTCTAAAGCTTGCGGTGTAGCTTTCAAACACTGGGTCACCATGCGATCAAGGTCCCGGCTGAAGTCGGTGCTCACTTGCAGCATTGATAGGCAGGGGGACCGGTCTTGTGGATTTGTGTTTCTCAGATATTCTAGGAACCTCTTGTGCCTCATTACAACACCACAGTCCTCCAGTGCTGTGCTGGGTAGCACAGACATAATCCTTAGCAACGCATTTATGTTCCCAAAGTACTGCATTAATGGCAAGCGCAATGTTTGAAATAATGAGCTTGGGATGGTTACTGATGCAACCTTGGTCTTCCATGTCACTCTCCAACAGCACAGCTCTGTGAAAAAGTTGTCTGCATCAGGAAGATCACTACTGTAGAGAGGGGGTTTTGACTTTAAGCTCTCGAACATGTAGCTCACTGTGACTGAACATGGAACTAGCGAGAGGAAGTTTAGAGCTTCTTTGTGGTCATCTGAAAAATGATCCTTCACAGCATTGATGAGGTTATCTACTAGGGGAACACTCAAACCATCTTTGTAGAACCCAACTGGCTTCATCATTCCATCTCTTGGCAAAGAGTTTTCAGGCACTTCAATCTGCACTCTGAGGGACTGTGCAATGGCACAGGACTCATCAAACCAATTCTGGTGAAACACCTTAATATTGGTTTTTACTCTGTTCAGTGTAGCCACAATACCACTTATTTGACAAAGTTGGGACGCGGCACTAAAGTGGTCCTTTTGAAGACCTGCACTCAGCTCTTTGGTAAAAGAGGAGGCATTCTTCAACACAACCATGGCAATGATGAAATCAAACTCCATTACCTTTTGCAGAAGTGCCCCAGCTTGTTCAGACATTGCCTTCCACCTCTGTGGGTTGTTTTTGATTTTCTCTAAACATTCCACCAAGGGCTCTAGCATCTGCACAAACACCTCATAGGAGTCATGCTTTTCCTGCCAAAGTGAACAGAACTTTCCTTGCAACTCTTGAACTTTTTCATAACTCTCTCTGAGACCAAAAGCAATTACATGGTCTAGCTGTTTCTCTAGAGCATCATTGCTCCCAAAAAACATCATAACCTCTTCAAAAGAATCCAGAGCTCTTTTAACAGCAGGCACTGGAATAGATTTGGACCACCACGTATTGAAAGAGTAACAAGAACAGTGTGTGCTAATGGCAAGTGGATACTTTTCTTGTACTTTGCAGGCAAAGGCTTTTAACTTGTAGGAAACCTCACCTGAGCCTAAGTAGGCCTGACCTCTACAATTTTTAAAATCAAGATGCCACTCATTTGTTACAATTTCAAAGAGACTTTGCACCATGTCTTCACAATTAAGATCTGCTTCAAGGAATCCCATCAATTCTAACCGCATGACATCAAAACTGTCTACAAACCTAAGAAAAAGTGGAAGGCAATTCTTTTCACCAAACTTAACTACTCTGTCAATGAAGAAGGAAAAGAATGAGCTTCCAACTTCCATGAGGACTCCCTCTCTGACAGCATTTTCACAGACAGAGAGAACTTCTTGCATTTCTGACTTGGTCACATATTCAGCCTCTCCATCCTGAGCAAGAGTGGCCTCACGGCGGTGTCTGCTTTGGCTGCTGTAAGCAGCAATCACTGCCGATTGCAAAGCAAATTTCAGAGCTTCCCTGTCAGTTTCTGCACACTTCAGCTCCACAAGCCTTTCAGCATCCATCTCCAAGTTTATAAGCTGCAATTCTTCTTCTGTGTCTTTTTCAGCATGATTTTCTTGGTTTTCCACTGAAAAAAAAAACAAATATTTGGCAATGCTTTAGAACAAAGACTCATTAATTATAATAACTTAATTATTACAACTCATGCTCAACAAAAACAGCCTAAATTATTAATAATCCACAGCAACAATACTTATGCTGACACTTTTCAGAACTGCTACTCAAAACTGGGTGCCTGACTCAAGATCTACACATCAAATACACTGTTTTACAGTGTTGTGTGTTAAATGTCAACTGATTTATATGCTGCATGCATTTTAAATTCACTGATAATAATTAAGAATAAAGGGAATATATGATCCTACCTGGAAGAAGCTTCTCTTTAGTATCATCATCCTGAAATAGAGGCAGAAGACAAACAATAAAATAAATTATTCAATGTCTTAATTTAACAGCATGCACATCAAATGGGTTGAAAATCCCTCACCATTTGCAGCATCAGCAGTATATCTGGGTGCTTCTGGACATACGAGTCAACCATTTGTTCCACACTGAAGTGCACATCTTGGTTGACATAGAGAAAAGCCTTACTGCATTGTCTTAGGTCCTCAGGTGTGGCACTAAGGTAGGCATGGCACCGCTCCAGCACCATATGGTACTGCCCATACACATCTGCCTCAGCGTTCACACATGGGACAGTGCCCAACACCCTCAGCAGGTTTTGCACATTTGGGTAGAAACCAATGTCTGGTATCTTTAGTGTGGCAAACACAGTAGTTGGGAGGATTCTGCGCTTGCTAGCATGTCTCCACTTCACTTCCCAACAGCCAAGCTCTTCATAGAAAGTGTCAGGCCTTGCAAGATTGTTCAAATTTGCATCTGCTACTTTATCTCTGCGAATGCTGAAATTGTGGTCTGCCATATAAGATGGCACCAGAGAGAGCCACCTAAGAATCCTAACCATCTCTATGCTGAACACTCTCTTTACCTCTAAAACTAGATACTGCAAGATGGGCCGACTCAGAGTTTCTCTGTACAAGTCCTCTAGTGGGGTCTCAGGTGTGGTTGCTTGGTCTGTCTCCGGTTTGGTGACTTCCACACCAAGCTTCTTTGCTCTCCCAACTGCATCAGAAAACCATTTTCTATGGAATATTGCCATCTCTTGTTGATATTTGCTTACCAGCTTTAAGGCATTAGAAATGCTGTACTGTAAGGTACTGCTGATGCTAATGACTCCCCTGAGACTTGAGTTCAATATGCTCACACAACAAAGTGTGTTTTTTAGAACAACAAGAGTGATGATGAAATTAAAATTCTTCAAAATTGGCTTGAGCTTGGCCATCTGTTCAGCAGTATCTTCATCCACCTTTGAAATGATCTCATTGATGCAGTTAAGGAATGGCTCAAGAATATCCAACATGGTCTGAAAGGCATCAGTGCCACATTCCCAAGTGCCACTTAACAAAGTCTTGATCTTTTCTACCTCACCTTTTATGTGCCCATATGCCAGCTGGATCTTTCCTTCCAATCTTTTGGAAAGCTCTGGTGTTCTCCTGAGCAATGAGGCCACCTCCTCTACAGTATCAGCCACACTTTGAATGGAGGCCACAGGCATGCAGCGAATAATCCAAATGTTGAACGCATATGGGTCACTTGGTGACAGTACTACCTGTGGAAACTCCTGAAGTATTCTGCAGGTAAGGTCTCGAATTCTTTGACACATTTTGCCTTTGACTAGATAAGATATCCCTCTGCAGTGCTCCATCCTCAGTCCCCACTTATTTCGTAACTCTGTGAGAAGTAGGTAAAACAGATTCTCCACATCCACATCACATGGAAGAAAGCCAATCAAGTGCTTTTCTGGAAACCCTGCTACTGTGACAGATCGAATGAACACTGGAACCTGCTCTTTCCTTCTACAATTGTAACTTCCTGAAGAAGAATGGAAAAGAAGCGTGCCAAGCGGAGACTGTTCTGGATCTCCTCTCTCATTAGGTCTTCGCTAAACTGCAGGATCTCTTTTTTGTCAATCTTCTCCGCACAGATTGGATTGACAGACTGCTGACCCCTTGCACCTCCAATTGATTCATCAGAGGTGTTTGCACCATTAATGCTAAATCCAGTAAGTGCCAGGGTTTCCTTAAAATAGACTTTAAGTGTATCTTTTGCTTTGCATGTGGCTACATCTTCTTGTGTTTGGGTTTCATCTTGCAGTTCAAGTGTTGCACTGTTGCGCCAAAGACGTCTGTTGTCTCTGCAGTCACTTCTGGTGAGAGGGATAAATTATACACATTTAATACGGTTCAATTAAAATAATTTTAACCAATAATTGGAAAATAACTGATAAAAGATCTTTTTAATGTAATTACTATACCTTTAGTCTTCTTTATAGACGTGGGGTCCTCTTCAGACTGGGTGCACAAAATATATGATTAGAGGTTTAAATATCTAAGAAGCACAGAAGAAAAATATTCTGTATCTCACCAGATCTCTAGTTCGTTTTCTGTTGGACACTGACTGATTATTTACAGGCATTGTAAGGTCAAATATTGTAGGAATGGCATCTTCTTTCAGTACAGTGTTGGAGTCATCCTAAAAATCAAAAACAACAAGACTGTCACTTACTCATCAACATGACTTGGATTTTTGCATAATCAAACATAAAAACATACTACGGCTGTAATAAATGTTTTTCAATAAGATGCTGTGTGGTGTTGCTCAATTATCGACCAAATACTGTCTCTTACCTGATTAGAAATCATAGCAGGCTCAAAGTGCTTTGCACAAAGCTTGAAAGTCTTGTGCAAGTGCTCTGGGGTTTCTGATTCAAGATCTTGGCGACAACAGTTCTTCAGCCATTGTTTACAGCTGAAAGTACAAAGACACAATCATAACAGCAACATAATACCCAGAAATATAGAATAAAACAAAAGGGTGTGTTATCATAATCAGATAATAGCTATAATGTTACTTATAAATTAGCTTTCCTGATGAATAGTGATTTGTGCATGTAAAAGAATATTTAGGATGTATCATTTATAATACTTGGTTAAATGCTTTATATTATATGTCAAAACCCCTTATTGAATTTGGCTCAAACTTCTGGATCTCCCATCGTTGTTTCAGATACAATTTCATATTCAATGTACAGTTATTACATTTATTTTATTTAATACCTACAAATTCAAACAAAAACTGCACTGGTAGACTATTAAAAGAATATAAAAGCACAGATAACTGATTACAAAAGTACTTGTTGAGACTGTATAAAAGGGGATGCTTCTGTTTTATTAATTAAATGACACATAAATTGCCAATTTGAACCATTTCTTGCAACGAGTGAATGTTAATCTGACTGACCTGAATCTGAGTGACTGTAGGCTACTGTGCACACATTCAGTCGATAGGTGTCGTACAGCGATGGAAACATCGCCAAAGTTAGCAGTTGGTATTATTAAAAAACAGTGTAAAAGACCACAAATACCCAGATTAAAACACAAGTGTGCATGGATCTCTTGCCAAGAACCAGGAAATCATGAGTTTGTCATCTTATCTCGACTTTTCTTTGGAGAGGAACATAGTCTGCGCCATTTTCCACTGAGTTCACTCGATATAGCCAACATGCTGTTAAGCTAGTTTCAGTGCTAACTGCTGAGAGCTAACACATTTGAACATATTCATTTTCTCTCAACGCGTTTCATTACCCACGGTCGCCCATATAAAATACACAACACGTACCGTTCCGTATCCAGGGGAAAGCTGAAAAGTGGGGTGTTATCGCCCTCTCCTTGATTGTAACCACAGTTGGCTGCAGCGCAGCAGTCAGTCATTTTGGACTGCAATGTAGCCAGCTACCAAGTTAGCTAGCTTAGCTGGTGGTTGCAAACTGGCAAGGCTACAGTACAAGTAAACCTGCAGGGGACTCTAAAGAGTCATGCATTAGCCCAAACCTGCAAGATGCAAGGGCAGTCTTTAACGTTGTCTTCTGCCTTCTTGTCTTTAGAAAACTAAGAGCCATCTAAATCCAAGCTTCCAAAGTTGATATTACGCGCTAAGACAAGAGTGGACCAAACGCGTGTAATCACAACCAGGAACTAAACTGTGCAGTGCAGACTGTTGACCAGCAGAGGGAGGGGTGGGACCATGTGGCTGAGCTTGAAGAAACACTGGGGGTTCAAATAAAAAGGCCAACCTTCAATCTTAATGTCAAGCCACGTTACTCTCATAACACTAGTAGGCTACACTTATATCCACCAAAATATCGGGTCAAAAAGTATTGCTATATTTTTTATTTTATTTTCAAGCTAAATCTCTACCTAGTGTAACATTATCTGACTTCATATCATTAAAAGTTTTTATTAATATAAAGTGATTAAATTCAAATCATTTTATCTTATATGTCCAGGTTTGTATATTTATCCTTGTGTCATTTGAAATGTTTAGATTTTTGACAAATTCGCCACGTCATTTTAGCTTTCTGATCTAGGAATACAAATAATAGCATTAATAGTAGTAATTCAGTCATATTTTATTGAAAAAAGCAGTTTGCTTTGAGGCCCAAACATGCCTTACAACCAAGCCATTTTACAAAACTATGTTGTTTGACGTATTCTCATATTTTTTACAACTAATCAGACATTAAAAAAGGTATTTTCAAAACATTACAGGCCATCGTAAGAAAATAATAAATTACAAAATGGCACAAAAGCACAGAACAAATACAACTTTGCATCTATTCACAATTAAAGCCTTAACAGAAGATTCTACTTTTTAAATTTTAGACTTGCAAAGCCAGGTTTACCCTTTCACAACTGAGACATCTTCCTTGATCAGATAATGTCTTTACATATAGTTCAACCATTAACTCTAGATCACACTGGACATCTGAATTTATGTTCAAAAACCCAATGCTCTTTGATTTCAATTGATCAGGTGTGTTCTCCATGTACCTTTTGAAGCACTTGTATGCCACATTGCTGTTGTCCTCCAAAGACAAACAGGGCATGACGGCAAGCCGTCTCAACACTGCCAGCATGTTAGGAAAGAATTTGATGTCGGCCAGCTGCAGTGTTTCTTGGACAGTGGAGGGAAAACTCTCCTCTTTGCCCTTTTTGCTCCATTTCACCCACCAACAGTGTAGCTCAGCAGAGAGTGTTGCTGCATTTGGGATGTCATTTTTAAAAAACTGAACACTCTCTTCTTCTGGTTTGGTAGACTTGTTTTGCTCAATAGCAGCAGGAACCAGTGACAACCCGCTCAGAGTCTTCAGGTTGTACTCACTAAAGAGCTCATTCATTTCTCTAAGGATATGTGTCACCACCGGAACAGAGACATGTTCCTTGTAGTAGTTCTCTGGCTGAATTGCAGCAGAATCAGAATTATGTTTTCGCAGAAATGATCGGGGAACCTTGACTATAATGTCCAGTGCATTGGCAAGATTGGTGGCTTCTTCATACCAGAATTCATGGTACACATCAATATTGTCAAAAACTTCCTTTAGGGAAAGCAAAACAGCATTGAAACTGTTTGCAGCAAAACCAATATCTAGTGCATTCCCAAGCATGTTTTTCCCAAAGGCCTGTGTAAGTGCTGTTATGTTTTTCAGCACAATTAATGCCATTATAAATTCAAAATCTGTCAAAGCTTTTGAAAGCTCCATGGCATCATGGGCTACCTGGTCATTCCACCTCATGTCTTCATTGTCATTCACATTATCTACCCAAAGGAGCAATGCCTCAAACATTTCAACCGCAACCTCAAAAACATTGTGCCTTTTTGTCCAGTTAGTTTGGCAGATCTCCTTTAATGCACTGGCTTTCTCTTCTTTGTCTGCATAGAAAATGGAAATGGCATGCTCAAACTCCATACACGATAAAGGAGAGCGACTAAAGAACAACTCAATCTTTCTAAAGGTAGACATGACAAGCTGAACTCCTGACAAAGCCATGCTATTGGCCAGTAGGACATTTACTGTTTGAGTCGATCTTAGTGTAGGCACTGCTGCTGGATAGCTCTCTGTTACCTTTGCTGCAATTTTTTTTATCTTACTAAAATGTGTTCCAGAGCAGGAGTGAGCCTGGCCTCTGCACTGCTCCATTTTTAAGCCCCATTTTTCAGTTAATTCTGACAGCAGTTTCTCTGCCAAGACATCTTCGTCTCCCTCAAAAGACAAGAATCCAAGAAACCGTTCTTGCTGACAATTAGACTGATCAACAAAACGAAGAAACACAGGGAGGTACCATTCTCCTGAGATTTTCACTAACTCATCAGTAAGTAAGGAGAAAAAGCCATTTTGCATTACTTCCTCCACCAGTTTACTACGAATATATTGTTCACACACCTCAATCAAGTTATTGAGCTGATCTGAAAAGCACTCCTTATTCTCATCCCATTTCTTTTTTAGGGTTTTATCTCCACAGTTTATACGACACTCTAATAGAGCTTGAAAGTTGCTTGGGTCTGGGGCTGTCTTTCCTATCACCAGGACCTGTTGGAGGAATGTTGTTTCCACCCAACAGCAGCACAATCTCAAATAAAGACTTCAGATACTCGTTATTCTCATCCTCTTCTGACGCCATCTGGACATCTTCTGCAGCAGGTTCTACTTCAGGCGTTTTCATCTCTACAGAAAAAACAACAATAATATAAATCCTCACATATTATTTTACTATTTTAAAAGTTAATGTGTAACATTTTTGCAAACATACTTTTTTTCCCTTTATTCTCCTTTTCATTACTTTTGACCTGTAAAGTGGAAACATACCACATTTAAAAATGCATTTTGTAATTAAAAAAAAAAGATCCCACCTAATGTCAAATGTTATTAACATACCGGTTCCTTACGCTTCATCAGACTTGTCTGAGGTTGGCCTGGCAAACCAAAGATGGTGGGTATGGCGTCTTCCTTCAGTGCTACACCTTGAGCATCCTAAAGACAGTTGGGATGAATAATATTTTCAATAACCACACTACATTTTTACAAAGCATGGTTACTTATTTAAAAACATAACTTACACTATCAAGGGCAGATGGTTCAAAATGTTTTCCACAAAGTCTTACATATCTGTACAACTGCTCTGTGGGTTTGTCCATAAGATCTTGACGTTGGCATTTCTCCAACCACTTTTTGCTCCTAAAAAGGTAGGTTTAAATTGTCATTATGAGTTCTGTTTTTCCTTAAAGTACAATAGAAAACAAATTAAGAGAAGTTGGTTCCCCAGTCTGCCTACAAAAACTATTATGCATAAATGGGATCTAGTTTGTAAAAAAATGTGTGTAATAGGCTAGAAGTAAACATTTTAGTAAGAACCCAATCATGGTACATTACAGTTAATTAAGTTAAATCCCTCTGAAGATATATGACATTGATAAAAATATGGTTTAAGTTTTGTGTTAAAATGCCATTTTCTGTGTGTTTATTCCTAACAGCCCGTTCACGTTTGCTCTTTGTGCTACTCGGTTTCACAGAAAATGGTTTTGATCAAGTATCGTGCTGTTTTCTGTAGCATTACCTTTCTTTGTCAAGAGGAAACCTGAATAATGGCTGTGAGTCAGATTTTCCACTGGTGCAGTTCGGGGCTGCGCAGTGATCATACATCTTAATTTCTGTTGAATAAACTTATTTTGGGACGCTTTAACGAAGTGCAGCTAAGCTAAC
Organism: Perccottus glenii; assembly: GCA_024416835.2. Taxonomy (NCBI): domain Eukaryota; kingdom Metazoa; phylum Chordata; class Actinopteri; order Gobiiformes; family Odontobutidae; genus Perccottus; species Perccottus glenii. The sequence continues at coordinate 12,653,507 of CM044561.2, read as the reverse complement.
TTTGTGCGCGCTAATGTCACAGATCCTATGCACGGATCTAGCAAGAGGACTTCCGGTATTATCTTTCAGAATAAAGTGGACTATAAATAAAAGACATCCCAACAAGATCCACTGAACAAAAACAACCAATGTGTAATCACGTTTTATTATCTGTTGCCTTATTAGAACAACTATTGATCTGCCACGGTCCTTTTGTCAGAATCAGCTACTTTTTTTTTTTTTTTTTTTAATGGAAACTTGACACAAACGCGGCCAGTTCATCGTGAAATGGGTTAATTTTATTTCAAAGAATGATGATAAATAAGAAGGCTTAGTGTCCCTTTATGCATTCCTCCCATGATGATGCGCTCTTATTTTGGCATTTTTTTATTTTGTTGCTCATAATTAATGACAATCCTTAAAATTGATGAATGGTCAATACGTCTGACTGATAAAACGTTATACGAAAGAGTATAAATGTCTGGTGCGTTGTTGATTTGCATATTAAACGCCCAGTGTTTTGCTGACCACTTTGCAGACGGTAAGACAGGAATTTTATTTAGTTTCAAACATTCAAAACCAAAACGAGTCCACGGAGTCGCGCTTCTTCAGTTCTTGTTCTCGTGTTGGTAAAGAGACTTTCTATTGGTCCTTTTGTGTTCTCGCGACATCTACGATACCAATAGCAGCACCACCGCGCTAAATCAAACCGATCGTTTTTCCTGAAGAAAACAGACGCCTTGTTTTGCTTCAACCTTGTGCTTCGATAGAGGAGATTTTTGTCCTTACACACGACGCCCATCAGAGTAAGTCTAAGTTTATTTATTTTTCTTTTAGTAAGATTTAGTTACAGATTACTACTAAAGTTCTGCTTAATGTATTTTAGAAATTGTACCGTTTTATGGATTGTTCGTTCTTTTCGTTCTTGTGTATAAATGTTAATGTAGGATGTAAGCTATCTTGTTTTCGCGTAACATTTTAACATCTGTCCAGGGTTAACCGTTAGGCTAATTCTGGTCCATTTACAGAAAAGTCGATGAAAATTGTCCCTGCCAAAAAAAAACAATAAATAAAAAATAGGTTGTGTTAGATTTGCATAGAAGGTCATTTTGAAAAAGGTATTAGTGTAGAAACACACAACACTAAGATTTTACTGGTTTAAAGTAGATCTTTTATTTTTTTTTCAGATAGTTAAAACAAATAATCTGGTCAACTGTATGTCATTTGTCATCAAAGATGCGGGTAAAATGTAAACTATGTAACTTTTCCATCACCAGATTGTTCTGTTGGCAAGGTCGCTAGTAAAATAAAAGAATGGACAGCACCACAGCTTCGAGGCAATATTGCACCTCTAAGAAGGTAAGTTAAAATACTATGAATATTTGTCACAAATTATCTTTTAATAAATTTAATTTCAATTGTCATAGTGTATTATAATTATTTTTTTTACTATTTAGAGAAACAAGGAGAATGTTAAGCCTGCACAAGAAATGAAGTCTATCATTAAACAAGGAGTGTCAAAAGCCCTCCAACCAAAAGGTATTAAAGTGACTTCGACAAAACCTGGCAAACTGGCAAGTGCCATACAGGCTGACAGAAAGCAGATGGTTGTTGAGCAGGCTCTGAAAAGAGTAACAACCCAGGAAAAATCTGAGAAAGTATTTCCATCTGACAAAAAGAATACTCGCAGCCAGGCCTTCAAAACTGAACAAGCTGCAAAATACAAAAAAGTAGTTGAAGCACCAAAGCCACCAGCTGCCTTGCAGCCTTCAAGACTTGCTCTTGGCACGTACAAAGGCAAAGTTGTTGAGTCAAAAATTGGATCCATTTGGAAGTCAAGCGCTCCTGTTAGGAATGAGGGTCCAAAACCAGGAAGCCAAACGTTTGGGAATTTCACCAAAAGTACATCCACATCTGTGCGTGGCACTCAAATATCAGCACCCATTTCAAACAGAATAGGCAAGCCTGCTATCAACAGCCGCCCCCCAACTGGATTCTCTTCTACTCGTCTTCCTGACAGAAGTGGTCCAACAACTTTACGCCCTAGAAACGCTACAGTGGCTCAAAGTAAAAGATGTGGGACTTTGATTGCAAAGCCAATGGTTCCAGTAACCGACAACAAATTGGGCAAGCATTCTGTCACAAGCACCATTAGCAAATACAGAGCTAACACTGAAACTGCTGAAGAGAAGAGGTCAGTGTTTTCCACATTCATGTTGTCCGCAGTGACTTATTTTCTGTTTTAACATTTTTGTGTGTATACTCTTACAGAGCTAAACTTGAAAAGTGGCTAGAATCCAAGGGAAAGACTCTAAAGAGACCAGCTATGGTGTTGGCACCCCCTGCTACAAAAACAAAGATATCCATGAAACCTGGAGCTCAAACAAAATCTCACCCTGCTGTAAAGTCTGAACCTGAAATAAAAGTGCACATGGTGGCCTCTGTTGCTCCCCACCACAGTGCAGATTACCAGAAAGATGTAAAAATGACCAACAGAATGTCATTAATTATGAATACCACCCTGGACCTGCTTGAAAACTCTGGTGATCTTCTAGTTGAGTCACATGACAGAGTTGATGATGTAAGGATGAACTGCCACTTCTTTCTGTTTTACTTTAAAATGTAGTTACCCTTTTAACCATGTGTCGCTTTTCTTTTACCAGATTGTTATTAACCTATGTGATGCACTAGAGGCTTTAGAAACACCCTCTAAATATAACAATGGTATGTTTGGTTCCTTTTCTATGGCAGAAAATATGTTCATCCATTTTGATGTGTAAAGTTGTTTGTAGCTCAAAGCATAGTTCATACTAGTTTAAAATTGTGCACATATTTTTCAAATAATTATATTCTTTCTTTCAGATCCCCTACAGGTAAACGATGAGTGTGGCGATGGGGACAGCAAATTAAAGAGAGAATGCAAACAAGAGGATATAATGAAGAAAACTACCAGTGACAAGAGCGTAAAGAGTCAAGGCAACACCAGTGATGAGGAAGTGCAAGATGAGACTGAGGAAAGTGATGAAGACTGTTTTGTGAAAGAGAATTCTCCACCAATGGAGGGAGCGTCTGTTGTCAAATACAGTGTGAAAACCACACCTTTCCTGCAAAGGTTAATAATTTTTAATACCTTAGTTCTTCTTTGTATACATTTGCAATTAGTCATTGACCATTTTCTGTTTTAGTGTTAAGAAGACAATTGAGGATGAGGTCGGTACAAGCACGTCTAAGCATAAAAGTAACATCAAAGATCTAAAATTTCTGACCCCAGTGCGGCGCTCGAGCCGCATTCATCGCCAGTCTTCCCGTCTACCAACAATGCTTGTCGATCACGATCCATGTGTTTCGTCGCTTGCTGAGCTGGTGAAGCTGGACGATGATGCAAATGCATACATTTACAGAAAAAATCCTGCTCTTCTGGAAGACTTGCCTGACCAGCCCCGACTGTGAGGCCTATTTCAGACAATCTGTCTGACCTAATTTAAAGCTGTGGGACTCAATTTAATGCGCTTTAAAAAGTATATTGATCTAAAGAGCTGTATCACTTTAACATGTTCTCTGAATGTTATAGAATGTTCCTATATTCATACACTATATTAAGTTCTAGAGCTTAACACTGTGGCTTACTAATACAAAGTTGACATGTAATGAGATGTAATGTAAAATGCACTACAACCAATGCTTATCTTAAACATCTGGTGGTATGATAATTAAACTGGTGGATAAATGACTTTCATTTGTTACCCACATAGTTGTTGCTACGTAATGCGATATGAAGAAAGACTTAACACGTTTAATCCCATTTTATTTAACCACAATGTGAAAATCCAAAGTGCTCAAGAATGAACACTGCTTTCTTTTTTACCATGTTAATGGCGAATTACACTTCCTCACACAGACTGGACTTTTGACACCAGTTCCCTCTGATCCCAGATGAGACATTTCATTATAACAAAATAAACCAACCACAAACAAATTTGATGCAATTTTTTTTTTCTGAACAAAAAAAGTATAAAAAGTATGCTTTTTCCCATTCATCTGCTGACCATAAGGGAAGGCTTTCAGTGCTGTCTGCTAAAAAATTTGTTGTTTACTGCTCTCTCAAGGTTTTATGTCCTAGAAAGGCCCCGGTTGTCCAGATCTTTAACCTAAAAGAAGTAGTTATGCAGTTAAAATACTTCAATACTAAATATCAAATGGATGTTAAAACTAAAAAAGGGATTACCTTGTATATCCTAACAAGCCAGTGCTCTGTAGTGTAGGCTTCCTCCAAAACGTCCAGTTCAAAGTCTTTATTTCCAATCTCAGCATTTCTTACTCTGTCATACCCAGGTGGGCGCTCTGCGAAGAAAACCAAGGTTAGCATATATCTATAAAAGACAGACTTTATTCAGCAATAACAATCCTTTAAGTCATAACTAAGAATTTTTTCATGGTAAATTTGGAAATACATGAGAATAAGTATTAGGGATACTCACTGGCCTCTGTGTAGACCTGTCCGAAGCGATAATAGCACATCTTGTACATGAGGCAGTTGAGCAGGACAGGAGAACCCTCACGATCTACTCTGAACTCCCCAGTGGGAGTGTAGTAGTCATGTTCTTTAATGTGCTTGCCCGTGTCAGTGCTTCCTCCGATACGCACCATCCACAGGAACTTGTTGATGTCTGGAATATAGCGGTGCAACAACAAATTAGTGCTTGTTGCAATGTGAAATACAGATTACAACAGTGCAGTTCTTCAGCTCAATCCACGATCCTGGAGCTGAGAATTCCACTTACCGTCAGAAGAATAACCTGTCAGCCCTCCAAAGATGACCAAGACATAGCTGACATCCAGTTCCCTCATAATCTCGTAGGCTTTTTCTTCTGTGGATGCCATTGCCTATATAAACAAAACAATCAGAAAATATACTTTTTGTAGCCTAAATTTGTTGTGTAGTTTTTTGACACTCACCTGACCAACTCTGGATATATGGGTATTGTTCCATGTGTTGTTGTCCACTAGAATAGTTCGATTGGCCATAGCAGTTATCTGATACCCATAATCCCACCATGACATGACTTTGGCATCCTGGTAAAAAATAAATATTAGGATGAGACTATTCAGCAACAACTGGTCTTTGATTCCTACATATTTTGTGAGACTGACCTCTGGTGTGTTGTGACGGAGCCAGTAGTACGCCTCCCTGAAATCATCAAAGATGATGCGGCTACCATCTCCTCCGCGGGCCGATAGCACAATGGAGGGAGAAGAGTAGGCTTCACTGGTGACCCAGGTAGAGTGGAAAGTGTATGTGATAAGGAAGAATGCCATGACTAGAATCATCCCACTGGCAACCTGGTTGTGTCAAAGAAGCAAAGGTTATGAATTTGTAAATGTGAAATATGCCATTCCATTTTCTGAAATCTGAAACATACTTCATTTTTAATTGGGTAGGTGGAATCCTGCTGCTTCTTGGTCTTCTTGTCTGGACGGGTGACATCAAGGTTCTTCATATAAGTGGTCAGCACCTGGGACACACCAATGCCTGAAAGAATGCACATGACTGGAGCCAACACCAGCATCAGACGCACCTGAAGAGGCAGCATACAAACACAATCAAGATAATGTAATAAGCAAAGTGAACAGAGACTGTACATTATTGTTTTTGACATTGGAAAGTCAGAGGTATTTAAAAACTAAAAGTATCTTTATATGTAAATACCATAACAGCTGAGAAGTACATGCTGGTGACTCCATACATGATGATGAATATCCTGGCATCCGATAGATTGTTGAAACAGTAATAAAGGCCAACTAAGGAGATAGAAAGATAACCATCAGTCAAAGCATAAAAGGTGCATTGTGTAAAAAATAAATAAAAATACAGCTGACTCAAACATGGTCAAAACTATTTTCAGAAATGAAAAAACATTCTCCATCTTGGAAAAATAAAATACTTTGTGCTGGAGGAAAGACTGAACTGAATATGCAATTTTGTTACCGGATGCCACCAAGGCAATAACTATACATTCCACCTTTAGATTCACTTCAAGTACCAACTAAGGAGAAATTAAAACTAACATGTGATTGTATACATACCTGGAAACATAAACACCAGCAACTGCAAATCAAAGTAATAGGATGACCAAGTTGTAGGCTGATGTTCTGAGACAGAGGCAATAATAGGAATGTTGTTCTTGGCATAGGAGGGGTCCAACAAGGAGTAAAAACGGCCAGTCCATGGTGAGATTTTACCTAAGGGTAGAAAACAAAACTGTTTAGCTATGGCCCAAGGCAAGAAGATTGTACTTTGTTTTATCTTTTAGCTCTCTCACCGGTCAGCATCAGTACAGTTCCCACAGACAGCAGGACAAAGCCCACCAGGGATATGACACTTTTGAACAAAACCTCAAATTGCTGGGCATTGAGCTTACTGCGCAGGTAATCCACAAAGGCATGAACCTGACACAAACCGAACACACCAAAGGCTGCCATGTGCTCTGATGACTGCACTGGCTGGATAAAAAAACAGGTAGGTGAAGACTGTGACAAGAAACTGCAACAATAAAAGCAACCTAACGTGTAAAACATTACAGTTCATACCTGGAAGCCTACAAAAGAAATCTGCATGGAGAGGACTGTGCCTAGGCAATAGACAGTGCAGTAAGCCACGTAGATGCGGTGAGAGAATCGCCCAGTCAGCATCAGAACCAAGACATGAAGGGGAATCAGGTTGATGAGGAACACATAGCCGCCCCATGACGAAACCTACAGATAAACACCATAGGATCAAAGTCTCTACATCGTACATGAGAAACTATCCTCTCTTATCACTTGCTCACCATGTAGAAGTATGCCAGTGCACACATGGACGACCAGTACACAGACCCAGTTTTGACAGCCTTGATCCACATGTAATAGGTCAACAGCATGCAGAAGATGGCAATACCTGAGGAAGAAGGGATAGAGGTTTGACTATTAAAAAAAAACATCTTAAAAGATTTTCTGCTTGTAACTACATATTTTGCACCTTCATTATCATAGGAGCCAGCAACAGAACGCGAGATGTAACCAGGCACCACAGCAATCATGGCTGCTGCGAGAAGCCCAGCTCCTGCATCCTAGGGAGATTACTTTGTGTCATAAATAAAAGACTAATACAATTTTCAACAGTAGCAATAGAACCCATTACATACATAGTGTTATATTTTTGTCATACCTTTAATTCCTTGGTCAAGTGGTAGGTGACTATGGCAGTGAAGGAGGAAAACAATGGAGCAAGGAAGACACAGACATTACGGATGTCAATGGTGATGTGAAAAAAATGCAGAACATGGTACAGCACGGCAGAAGTGATCATCAGCCCTGTTCATGGAAAAGAAAGAATACATCACATAAGCTTTGCAAAAAAGCATGTGTTTGTTTTATAGTTTCTTTCTTAAGATTTCTACCTGGATATATGGTGCCACCAATAATCCTTCCAAGAGGGTACCATGCCCTGTCATCAAACCAGTTGTGAAACTTATAAAATCCTTCTTCTGCCAGGAAGCGGGTGGTACGGTAGTTGAAATACCTGAAGGTGATGTAAAAATATTTTTATATAATCATTAATTGCAAGGCAACACGCAATCTGGGAAAATAAAAAGGCACTCACGGATCAAACTCATGGATGACACTTTCAAACCTCAACACAGAGAAAAGTCTGGTGGAGAATGCTAAAGAGAGACAACACAAAAATACATTTGACACTTCTTACAGGTATGTGAGCACACATCAGGTGTATGTGCAGAAGACTCACACAGAACAGCAGCCATAGACAGGATAAGCAGCTTCAGCAGCGTGTCCTGTTTCTCATAGGACAAACGCAAGAAGCCCAACTTGGTCATTTTGGCGAGGTTAAGGACAGCTCACCGTACTACCTGATAAAGGAAAAACAATCGATATCAGTCGAGACTATTTAGGCGTACAGAAACAGTTACTTTTATATTTATTTTATATATTTTATGTACGATATTCCTTAAAGTGTGCACAGGCACCACTACCCTGCAAACAAATCATACACAAGAGGGGTATTCTAGTTGTTTGAAGTAACATAACTTAGTTTTCCAACCCAACCAGATAAGGCCACGCAACTAGAAGTGGCGTCAGGAACCAGGAAGGAAACAGCCACTGTGGAAAACTTGGGCACTGATTTATGCCTACATTCATTTCACAAATTACTACAGGTTAGCAGAACTCAAAACACAAAAGGCATCTAACAATTTCAACACGTAACTAACTCCTGCCAGTTAGACGAATGACTTAAAGCCAGCAGTATCGTTACTTCCCGATATATATTCAACAATATAACCAGAGCTACAAAGGAAACAGCTATCTGTAGTCTTCTATTAGAAATGCACACGCTTTATGTGCACACAGCATAACAAGCAACGTGAATTTCATTAAGTTTGCAGGCCGGTCAGTGCTGCTGCTCTGAGTGTATGAGTAGCTAGCGAGACTAGCATGTTAGCTTCTATGTGATGAATATTGCAACCCCACTTGTCATATTTGCAGTAACTATGCCGCATAAAGAAACGAGGTCCAAAAGGCATATTCTTGTTTTCTATACTCAAAGTTTGATATTTAATGTTCAGAAAAACTCACCCGCTCCGTTCCTGTTACACATACACTTTTCACACAACCTTTACCGTGGACTAGTCCCGCCCCAACTGCTTCATGGTGTTCGCTCATTGGTTTAGAAACATTACACTAAATTACTCCATACATTTTATTGGTCCCTTGCCTGCCAATCAAAGTTAGTTCCGTATCTTGCCGCGTCGACGTAGCTGTAGCGACGTGTCCTTAACAGGAAAGTCTCTTTGTCACCTCCTGGTGGATTAAAGAGTGCCAACGAATTGGTGGTAGCTCATTCCTGTTATACACAGTGACCACGATTTTAAATACTGATCATTTTTATTGAAGGAAAGCTTACTGGTATAGCTTACAAAACAATGGTGACATCTTTAGACTCCTTGTGTTTAGCTCTAAAAAGGACTAAAAAGGCAGTTTAAGGCTACTTACCCATTTGTTAGAATACATGTTTTCAGTGTCCTCCTACCTACAGCCAACACCTCAAATGTGCTAAGAACTCAACCCATAAGAGGTTAAATTAAGTAAACAAAAAGCATTTGGCAGTGTCATTGCGACTCCAATCAATTCACACAGACTGAAAACACCTCTTTGCTGGTGTCACCTTTTCGTTTTACAGCTCACCACCATAAGAGTAGGTTAGGTTCTCATTTGTGCTGAGATAAAACACAGATCTATTTTTTTTTTTTTTTGGTTTTCATTACTCTTTTCTTATCCTGAATATCAGCTCAGCAGCTTCTGGACAAATTCTACTAAAAGGTCTTTCAGAATAAAAAAGCATTTCTTTCTGTCTGGACACAATGCTAGTAGCGCTAGTACATTGCAGTTTGTCATAGATACTTATTTTATGCACAAGAAAGCATTCAGTAAGGAATTAACGTTACTTGAAATATTAAGAAAACACAAAAGGTAAAACTAGTTTGCTCCGAAAGCTCTCTTTTTTGTAAGTTTGTTTAAATATATCAAACCTCAGTGGTTTCTTGTGCTGTAATTTATTAAAGTAGGATCAGTCAAATGGCACATTATTAAAAAAAAAAATTCCGATACAATAAAGCTCACCAAAGAAAACATGAATATATAATGTTTGAGTGTGAGGCACAGTTCAGTCAATGTTGTGTCACACTGCATGTTGTTAGTGGGTGCTACAAATGAAACTCCAGAGGGTTACAGATCAGTTAAAACATGTTAACCCTTCCTTATGAACCGCATATCATTTTTATCCAAGCAATCCTTCAGAGACACTTTTCACAGTGAGTGAAGTGACATGTGTTCTCTTTGTCCTTCATCTGATTCATCACTGGGTGGGCAGGAGACGCTGGCGGGACGGAGAGGTGTGGGGAGTTGACAGCCGTTCTGAGGAGGCAGATGATGTCATGGAAGATTGCAGGTGGACTGTCTTGTGAAAAAGCTTATTGCTGATCAACACAACAAGGGAGAAGAGACGCAGCTGGAAGTGGCTACAGAGTTAAAGCACATAATTAGGCAAATCAAATGCACCTTCTAAGAAAAAAAGTTTGTTATTTTTCTAAAACTTACTACAACTTTGTTGGAGTCTTGGCTTCATTAGCGCTGATGATAAATAGTGGGAAGAGAATGGAGAACAAGCAGCCACTGGCAAGATACAAACATAAAATTCATCTTAAGTTTAATTGTGACAATCTGTTTTACTGAGATGGATCAAAAGATCAAAAGACACTGGCTGTTCTCTAGAGAGCCAGAATTTACAGGCCATCTCTTCATCGTTTCCTCACAGTAAACGGTGTTCTGGAAAATCATACCATTCTCAAGCATAGCATCACACCTAAAGCATGGCATGTGTGACTAGTGTTAAATGGTATTTCTGATGCTTATTCATAGCATGCTTCCTGTGGTTGACTTAGTAGAAAGACTTGGGCCAAGGCACAGCACAATTACGTACACGTTAAGCAAATGATAGTTTGTGTTGTGAATTTTTACTGGTAAAAAGACATAAAGCCCTGACAACTACTTTTGGGAACAGTGCTCAAACCCAGGTCTGCTTGTGGCAGTGTGAGTGCAGGCCAGTGAAGGACTGGAGCACAGCACAAATCAAATGACAGTGAGTGTGACCAATGACACTAAAAATAATGGCTTGGCTACTAACTACAGTCTTACCTTATAATGTACGAAGAGGGCAGCGCAGTCAACAGAGCCATAGGCAAACCAAAGCCAAAGTAATATGGCCAGTTTCTTTCAATATTGGACAGCCGTTGGTGCATTTCAATGCCTGTAAGAAATACACATCTTGCCCTTTAATTTCTGCATGCAATACAGTTGTTAGATTGTAGAAATAGGAAATAAAGTGTCTTACCGTGATTGAACCAGCGATACTCAAAGCAGTATAGAGAGTAGAGGAGAGACATGTGAAGCAGACTAACCATCTGTCCAATGGCATCAATGGGGAAGAGGCTAACAATCATACCCTGGAGGACACATAACAAATGCATAACAAAAAATATAAGAGTGAAAAAAATGCATTATGCTAATGAATTGATGAGAATAAATGCCTTATATGATAACAATCTATCTACTGTCTACAATTTCCACTGTGCTTTACGTTTTATGACTGGTTGTGGAAACCATTGTACATTGTATGCTGCAGCTGAGTTTCCCTCCCTGTATGTTCGCAGGTGGTCTCATTTGCTGACTTTAATTTAGAAATGTATTCTTGGGCTCCTTCCATCTAACCTCTGCACATGCGTAAAAAACAATAACCGCATGCTCTGCGTTCTCAGAAGAACATACTGATGGTGGTTCCTAGAGTCAGAACGGAGTTGGGTAAGGCAGCATTTCAGTAGCTGCCCCCTGTGAATGAAATGAACTGCAAAAGGACATGAATCTATCTGAACTTATTACGTTCAGAGATTTTTTATCTAAATGTAAATGTAACTGTTTTTAAACTTGCACAAACTGACTTTGATTTTGTAACTATTGATTGTAAATATTGTTATGTGTATGTTTGATAATGTCTTGTATTTGTCTGAAACCTTGTGTAATGCTGTCGTCTTGGCCAGGTCACTCTTGGAAAAGAGATTTTTAATCTCAATGAAGATATTACCTGGTTAAATAAAGGATATAATAAAAATAATAATCTACCTGAATGAGAAAGAGGGCCTGGAGGAGAAGGTTGAAGAGCATATCTGCAATGATCTTACTAACGCTGGGAAAAGACTGAGCTTTACAACCAGACACTTCAAAGGCCAAATCAGCTATATCCTGCACATATAAGAACACACACATTAGAAACACATTGACAATTGTATTGTGGCAATACTGTACAGTGAGAACCATCAAAAACTCTAGAACTACGTCTGATTTTTGTACTGCTGTCCCAGGCACCTTCTGTATACATAAATTAATACACACAATACACACAAGAAGACAACACAATGGGATAGGACCAACCTGGAACCAGATGGCATTAACTATCTTGCTGAGGACAAACAGAGGGAGAACCCAGAGAGCACTAAAAACTGATGTTAGGATAAACTCTAACCAAGACCACACACTGCCATGAAGGGAGGGGTCACCTGGGAAAAAAAAATACAATTTAATGAATTTACATGAAAGTTTTTGCAAAAAAGCCAGATAACAGATGAACAAACATACCAATGATTTTTGCTGTCAAAGTTTGCAGCAGTGGGATGAACACTCGGTAGAAGAGAAACAGACTGAGCTGGGGAGAAAATTTTGTTCTGTTTACCAAAGGGAACTCAAGTAGCACAGATGGTGCAAAGGCTACATTTTGAATATAACTGCAGGCATTCCTAAAGTGTCATCTTACCCAGAACACTCCTCCATTCCAGGCACAGCACTGTAAAATCCTGCTGGCTACTTTCGGTTCACTATGAGAAAATAAGATAAGATAAGATAATCCTTTATTCGTCCCACAATGGGGAAATTTCTCTGTTCCAGCAGCAATTCTTACAGTATTTTTACAAACATAAATTATATACATAATATACAGCATGATATATAAAATGTATATATACTATGTATATATACCTATATATACAGCATATACAAAAACAAAAAAGTATACTTTTTGTTATAATTTTTGATATTGTCTATATACACTCACCTAAAGGATTATTAGGACCACCATAATAATACTGTGTGTGACCCCTTTGCGCCTTCAGAACTGCCTTAATTCTACGTGGCATTGATTCAACAAGGTGCTGAAAGCATTCTTTACAAATGTTGGCCCATATTGATAGGATAGCATCTTGCAGATGATGGAGCTTACACCACCACCACCAGCCTGCACAGTGGTAACAAGGCATGATGGATCCATGTTCTCATTCTGTTTACTCCAAACTCTGACTCTACCATCTGAATGTATCGACAGAAATCGAGACTCATCAGACCAAGCAATATTTTTCAGTCTTCAACTGTCCAATTTTGGTGAGCTCGTGCAAATTGTAGCCTCTTTTTCCTATTTGTAGTGGAGATGAGTGGTACCCGATGGGGTCTTCTGTTGTTGTAGCCCATCCGCCTCAAGGTTGTGCATGTTGTGGCTTCACAAATGCTTTGCTGCATACCTCGGTTGTAACGAGTGGTTATTTCAGTCAAGGTTGCTCTTCAGCTTTAATCAGTCGGCCCATTCTCCTCTGACCTCTAGCATCAACAAGGCAGTTTCGCCCACAGGACTGTTGCATACTGGATGTTTTTCCCTTTTCACACCATTCTTTGTAAACCCTACAAATAGTTGTGCGTGAAAATTCCAGTAACTGAGCAGATTGTGAAATACTAAGACCGGCCCGTCTGGCACCAACAACCATGCCACGTTTAAAATGGCTTAAATCACCTTTCTTTTCCATTCTGACATTCAGTTTGGAGGTCAGGAGATTGTCTTGACCAGGACCACACCCCTAAATGCACTGAAGCAACTGCCATGTGATTGGTTGATTAGATTCTTGCATTAATGAGGAATTGAACTGTTGTTCCTAATAATCCTTTAGGTGAGTGTATTTGAAACTATGCTCGTGGTTTGATTCTGTCTCACATGTCAGGTTTTCGGTCTTCACTTTGTGCCCGTCTCTGTGCCAAAGCCCCGCTGGCCCTTCTCCTCCTCTGCTCTTCTCTTTTCTGCTGAATGCGGGCATCCAGCTTGGAGATTGTGCCAATCCCCAATATGGAGTCCTTGATCCCCTTTAATTTAAGAAGAGGTAAGAAGCTCATGTAAGATTTTGTTTGTTAAAGTTTATACTTTCTATTGGAAATTGAATCACTAACATCAGCTTTTTTCCCAAAGGCTAATGAAAGCTACATACATACAATACAATACTATCCACATCAGTCTGGCATTCAAGATCCAGTGTCCTATTACTGGCTATTGGACACTAATGGAAGTATTAGTGTTTACTCTCTCATTTGCAGATAGCAGAGAAACTATTACATCCAAAGCAAAGGAGAGGCAAACATTATCTTATTTTGATTCAACAGATAAAAAAGAGCTCATCTGTCCCAAAAAAAAAACAACAAAGCCTAAATGTCAAATTAAATGCTGCACTACCTGATGTTCTACTTTCAAATAAAAGGAAGATTTGAAGATTATACAGTGTGTAAGTAATTAATACTTTTAGCTTTCACTTATACCAAACACCAAATCGGCAGCAGCCTATATTGCAAAACCAAACATCTTTTAAAAGGTCAAATTAAATGCTCACTGGTTACTTCCACAATCTTCATTAACAGTATGCAATACCGTAAAACCTTGTGTTTAGAATAACATATAGTCAAGTGGCAGTGGCTCAGTGGTAGAGCGGGCGTCCTTCAACCGGAAGGTAGGCGGTTCGAATCCCGCTCTCCCCACAGTTCATACTGTTGTTGTGTCCTTGGGCAAGACACTTAACCCACCTTGCCTCCAGTGGTGTTCCAGCTGTGACACTGGTGAATGGAACCTTAATGTAAGTCGCTTTAAATGAAAGCGTCAACCGTAAATGTAACACTGGTGAATGTAAGTCGCTTTGGATAAAAGTGTCTGCTAAATGACTAAATGTAAATGTAAGTGTGTGTTCTGACCGTCGCAACATTGCGGACGAAGGCCCTGACACTGTCTGTCATCTCTGGACCAGCTGCAGATCCATCAACTGCAGAAGGAAGGGGGGCTGATGATCTGATGGTCAGCTCTCATGGCAGGAAGAGACTCACCCAGCAACCTAGCACATCAGAACAAATACAAACATAAAGAAACCGAGTATACTTTACATACTCTTTAGTTTTTGTTTGTTTAGTTTATTTGTGCAGGGACCATATACAGGCGCATTCATCAGACTGTATCTCTCAGAGTAAATTTCTATCTGCAGTCCATGAGACACAAAACATACAAAACAAATAAACAATACAATATACAAATAGACGTCATGATAAATACATGCTATATTAAAAGTACAATAATGACAGGAGTAATAGTCACACTGTGAATGTTATGTAATTATTATACATGAAGTTGGAGTGCCTTTGCAAACAGTTTCTTCTCTCTTGTTCTCACTGAGTTTAGATAACAGTGTAGTTTGTCTTCATAACTTTATGTTTGTGAACGTGAGCCAGCTGATTCAGGACTTTGCTCTTGTACAATATCATTGGTACATCCAGTCAGTATGAACCGACTGTAGCAGCTTACATCGTCTTTAACAATTATACATATTGTAAGATCCATATATATATATTAACGTTAGAAAGATGCTTTCGTCCAAACACTGCCAAACTCACTGGTTTGTTAAAGCTCTCTTAGCTCGTCTGTGTTGCTAGCTACTGCTAAACAACTAACTTAGCTTCTAGCCTTTAAGTGTCATTTATTGCACCCGACAGCTCCTAAACAAAAGCGTCACGTTAAAAACCACACAGACAGAAAAAAACACGTCCTTCTTACCTCATGCGACAGGTTCAGGGGTTTAATAATGTTGTTAGTTCTTTCTTTGCGCCCCTTAATGTTAGAACAACACTACAAACACAAGCAAACACTACAAGCAGCCAGGGCCGTGAAAAACATATTGCGCAAGCTCCGACCTCTGTGGATTATGGGAAATGTAGTCAAGTTGACAAAACCATGTTTGATAGCAGAATGGCAAGGTTAATCGCAAAACCTTTTTGTGTTCTTTTTTTCCGAATTAAATTTAAAGACACAGGATAGGTTAAAGTGGTTTGTCTTTGGATTTAATTTACATAGGATATTGGAACTTAAATATTAATTTAGAGAATATGTAAACTGTCCTGCTTGCGGCTAATTGTGGCTATTTTGGAAGCGCTTGCATTTAAGCAGGGCTAAAGAAAACACACTTTGTTAAAGGTGTGTTCAATTTCCATGGAAGCATCCCAAGAGGCGGTGCATATTCAACTCAGCATCAGGCGTTCCCTGTGCTCAGATGATCCACATTGCTGTCTGTCTGTACTGAGAGGGACTTCTGTCAACATTCATGGTTGTCTTTAGGATAAGAAATGTACACAAAAGGAAATATGTACTTGTCTGCCTCTGCACTGTTGGTTTTATCATGTACAGATACTTTGGGTGAGTCAGATTTCATATTGCCTACTTTGATTATAAGTTGGTTATTGCTCTTTTGTTAAGTTATATGTAGCCTAGTAATTTTTAAATTGAAGTCTTGCATGGTGTAGAGATTATAATTTTTGTGTATCATAAATTTCACAAAACACCAAAAAGAACAGAGTGTGTGTAATCATTAATACTTCTGGATTTAAATGTGTTTCGGTTGCATTGGCATCTGCACATTTCTGTGAAGCAGGTCATGTGGTCAGTTCAAGCACAATAGCCTATGTGAGGACTATGTAAGTATGACTCAAATAAACTAACCTCTGCCCAGTCTCAGCATGTCCACAGGGCGACGAAGGATGAGCTGGAAAGCTGGTCTGAATGCAAACACATCGGAGTTCACTCTTGAGGGAGACCCCTTCCAAGTCATTGGGGGAGCCGTCCACTATTTCCGAATACCCAGAGCCTACTGGAAGGACCGGCTGATGAAAATGAAGGCCTGTGGCATCAACACCCTCACTACGTATGAACAGGAAAAAAGTATTTAAACCCCTCACACTGCCACTACTGTAGACTAAAACCTCCTATACATTTGTAGATATGTGCCATGGAGCCTGCACCAGCCACAGAGTGGGGTGTTCAACTTCCACACACAGCTGGATTTAGAGTAAGAAGCATTTTTACTGGTACTTAATGTGTAATCAAACTACTTTTGAGATGTGTTTTATGTTTTCTTGTTGGAAGTTGGCCCTTGAAGCATCACTGTTGCTCTTACTGGGTCTGTTAGTATTATCTTCTTTTTCTCATCATCAAATCCCCACTGCTCTGGGGAATAGGCTGAACCACAAACTCCCACATGACAACAGCGGCATCCTCACAACAACAGCAACTTCTTAAGCAATTAACAACAGCAAAAATGAGAAATAACAACTCACCCTGCTGCTGCAGTTGTGACTAAGCTTATTTGAGCATTTTTAAACATGCAGATATAGAGTCTCAGAGGTAAAATGTGTTTACTGCAGAAAGAATTTCACTTTCTGTTTTGTTTGGGTTACAGAGCTTTTATTGGTCTTGCTGCTGAACTAGGATTGTGGGTGATTGTATGTCCAGGGCCCTACATTTCCTCAGAACTAGACCTCGGAGGACTACCAAGGTGAATGTTTTTGTGATTAGAAAAAACTATACATATATATTTAAAAAAATACTTATAAGTGTTAGACCTAGGTGTCAAAAGAAGAAGAAAAGTGGTTACTTGTTGTTTATGCCACAGATTAGCCTTCATAGAGATTCTTGGACAAGGTAGATAATTAAGATAATCTTGTGGCAAACCTAGCTTTATAACTTTATGGAAGATTATTTCCCTTTTGCAGACGTTCTTGTGTAAATCAAATTAACTTGTTAAGCAATTTTAAATCACACAAAAACTGCTTTATCTGCTTCATTATAAAGTGCCAGTTTGTGGAATGCGCTGGGTGAAAAAGTTAGGTCTTGCCACGAGGGAAGTTTTGCTGAATATGTAAAGCTTTGTCCAGTCTGTACAACTAACTGTGCCTCTTTTGTTCATTTAGCCTTCTGGCCTGTGTTATAACCCAGCATCTTGTTTCCTCTCCGTTTGCAGCTGGCTCCTCCGCGATGACAACATGAGCCTCCGAACAACGTACCCAGGCTTTACAGAGGCCGTCAATGTTTATTTTGACAAGCTTATTCCGAAATTAGTTCCACTTCAGGTCACTGTACAGACAAATCAAAACTATTAGAACATTAACTTTTTATTAATGCAAAAATAAATAAAAAATAATCTTTTCTTTGCAGTTCAAAAAAAGAGGTCCTATTATTGCAGTGCAGGTTGAAAATGCATATGGATCCTTTGCAAAAGATGACAGTTACATGAATTTTATTAAAGAGGTAATTTACTGCTAGATTTATACACACATTTTTGGGAAGTGGATAAGATGTTGATACCAATGTGACCTGTATTAAAAGGCTTTAAAGTCCAGAGGGTTAACTGAGCTCTTACTCACGTCGGACTCTCATAACACGTTAAAGCCGGGAGGCGTTGTTGGAGGTACAGTTTATCACTGTTATCCATAAACATGTACGGTTACAAACAATACAAACACATGACTGATCATTGTCTTGTAGCTGTCAGGACGCTAAAGCTACAGAAGATGAATCAGAGAGACATCCAGGACTTGAAGGCCTTACAGGTAGATGTTATCATATTATTACACTGTCAGATGTATGGTGACTGTATGGTGTGTTTTCTGTCAGCCCAACAGCCCGACGATGATAATGGACTACTGGACAGGCTGGTATGACGTGTGGGGTGACCTTCACCATGTGCTCCCTCCAGAGGGTAAGGAAAGATCTTTTTTTCCTCATAGATGGAAAGCCTTTTACCTTCAAAGTCATTGAGATTTTACAATTGGCCTCTCTATTTGACAAGCAACAGGTCACCAATACCCTTTTTCTAACGTGTTATAGATAGCCATCTTTCAGCCTTTATTTGACATATACAGTGTAGAGGCATGGAAACTAGAATGAGGGAAGGGAGTAAAACAACTTGAGACAGGATTTGATGTTAAGTTGCTCCACTGAGTGTGGTGAGTTTCCTTTTAACCTATTTACAAACAGTTTTCAAATGCTCTCTGATCAAGGCATTTGAAACAACCAAGCATTCTTTATATATATATATATATATATATATATATATATATATATATATATATATATACAGCCAAATAAAATAGTAAGATGTAAGTATTTTTGTCCTACAAAATCTTATGACCTGCTACTGACAGAGCACACTTATTTTAAAGTGTTAGCACCACATAGTATTATATTTACAATTTAAACATGTCCCTACAGCTGTCATTATGTCTGTCTTCCAACCACTGTTTTGCTTTTAAAATACTGCATGTAAATGTAATGTAAATCTTTTTTTTCCCCCGGTGGGTCTGTGTATTCTGTGTGATTGTCATTATAGCCCGAAAAGGATATTAAAAAGAAATAAAAAAAGTTAATGTATCAGTCTCAAAGAAGATATGTTTTGTATTAAGAGGATAACTACCATCTTTTCATATGTCTTTAAACAATTGTTTAGAATTCGTGTGGTTTACAATAATTCTTCTAACCTATGTCCAGATATGGTGTCCACAGTGAGGGAAATCTTGAGGCGGGGCATGTCCATCAGTCTGTACATGTTCCACGGAGGCTCCAGTTTTGGGTTTATGAGCGGAGCCCTGGCTGACCCCTCATATAGAGCACTGGTCCCCAGCTATGGTGAGTTCTTTGTTATAAACACTGTACCATTGTCGCTCATGCAAATGTAGATGCAATGGAAACTGGAGTTATTTCAGCAGGACTAACTCCAACCTGCACATCAATGCACACAGTTTATATTTCTATTGTTTCAAGTGTGCAGATAATGACAATACTTACATTTACTTACTTACTTTTTATTATGGCATTTATTCTAAACAGCAAAAAAAAAGTAATGTCATTTTACAGATAAACTTGTTTTCTTACTTCTTTGACTCTTGAATCTTTGGATCCTTCCTAACCACCAGCAGGTGGCGGTGTCTGACTGTTACTGTGATTTGTTCCAGACTATGACGCTCCGTTGTCTGAATCTGGAGAGTACACTCCAAAGTACCACCTCCTCAGGGATCTATTTTCTCGCTACAGCAGTAAGTTAATCACAGAACATAACGGATAAAAATAAAGCAAACTGTTTTTATACATTTGACCTTTTGAGCAGATGGTGAGACCTTCCCTGACATGCCGACCCTGCATTATAGAGAGGCTTATGAACCTGCCATTATGTACCAGCACCTGTCATTGTGGGACGTTTTGAGCTTCACAGAGGAAGTGTGTGTGTGTGTGTGTGTGTGTGTTGCTGTAATTGTCTATGTTCTGTGGGATAATGTAGAAGTCTTATTCCGGTTTATCTGCAGCCCTTTAAGTCACACAGGCCAGTAAGCATGGAGAACCTACCTGTAAACAGCAACAGTGGACAGGCCTATGGCTACACTCTGTATGAGACCACCATAACCAGCGGGGGATTACTGAGGTCTAGTGACAATGTCAGAGACCGGGCCCTAGTGAGTCATTACAGTGTCAAAGGATATGAGAACAATCAAACAAAGATCTTATATGTCGTTGATTTATTGATGTATGTATTGCAGGTGTTTGTCGACAAAATTTACATTGGGCTTTTCAAGCGTCAGATTCTGGAGCTGGCAGTCTCTGATAGTGAGGTATGACCTCAAGATGAACTATAAATATGTCTGCAGTGCTTTGTAAAATTTGACATTAAAGCAATCAATTGCTGCAGGGAAGAAGAACCTTAAGCTTATTGGTGGAAAACTGCGGACGAGTTCACCAAGGGAGAGACATTGACAAACAACATAAAGGTGAAGGGCAGACAATATGCAGCACATTGTTACTAATATTAAGTCACTTTCACCTCAGATGGTACAAGTCAGTTTTGATTTGTGTTCTCTCAGGTCTAGTGGGGGACATTTTATTAAACAATATTCCCCTGAGGGACTTCACAATATACAGCCTGGATATGAAACCCAGTTTTATTGACAGGTTTGTTCACTTTATGGTTTCGTGCTGCAGATTGCATTTATTTATCTGTAATTCAAAATGGCTTTGTTTTAGTCTTTATCAGGCGCCGTGGAAAACACTGTCCAAAAACCCCAGCTTCCCAGGGTTTTTTATGGGAAAACTCTTTGCTTATGGATATCCGAGCGACACATTTGTGAAATTACCAGTGAGTCAAATAAACTCTCTGGACAATAGACATACATTGACTTTCAGTGTTGGGTCAGAATCCTTGTTTTGTGGTTTCAGGGCTGGGAAAAGGGAGTCGTCTTTATCAACGGGCTCAATCTGGGCCGCTATTGGTCAATTGGCCCTCAACAGGCTCTCTATCTTCCTGGGCCCTTTCTTAACAGTGGGATTAACCAGGTATCTATCAGCAATGTAAACACTGCCCTGGTAATAGAATATATAATAACTTTCCATTGTTTGCTTTTAAAGGTCATTGTTTTTGAGGAGCAAGAGGGTGACTATAAGGTCCACTTTGAGGATACGCCTGATCTGGGCATGGCAGCAGACATCCAGTGACTGTCTGTGATGAATAAAAGACAAACAGACGTGTTCATGTGGGAGTATTTTTTTATTATCTTATGTACATACAGTACCTGCTGTTACACTGAAACAGACTGACTGCATATGCCCAGTTGAGGATCAGTCACTTGGTCTGGCCTTAACAGTTAAAGCTACACTATGTGACGTTTTACACAAAAACCCTTGAAATAATTAAATATGCAGCCTCAAAAACATTTAGCGACTTAAATATTATATTAAATATTATAAAATATAAATTTAGTGACTGAAATAAAATCAAAGTAAGCGCTCTTACCAGTGCACTTGGTTTACCTGTGTAACTTTAAGACCTGCTGCTATCTCATGGAAACACATATCTCATCAGATTAACACAATTATCTCATATACATACAGATACAGTGAGACATAAGACTCCAGTGCATTTGCAGCAGTCCAGTCCAGAGTTTCTTTAGTCGGTACAAATGTAACATCTTTAAACGTTTATTCAGCAAATGTCTGCGCACACTTTGTGACAAAAATGCTGTCTATGCATAACACAATGAGATGTAGGGGTGATGTGTGACAAGGTTTAAATGAACAGTTGTAAACATGTACTTTTTGTGGGTTTGTGTGTGTGTGTAATTGTCATCAAGGTGTGAAAATGAACAGTCCAAAAACAATTCATTAAAAGTCCAAGCTTTTGAAATTTGTCACACTAAAAGCAACCAAACTTTTAACATTCACATTTTAACACTCAGGGTGGATATTAGCATTTGTAAGTGCTGCTTCAAGTGTGAGTCAGTGGGCTACAAAATCATCACTTGCAAGGCAGCCATCCATGGTGAGAATAATTACTGTGTTATACGGCTATTGCAAAAGGATGCACATCCAATCTAGTCTTTTGAGTGATGGCCTTATTTACGGCATTACACACATGTTCAAGCTCACAGAACGGCTAACTGTGATCTATAAATACTGGTGAGAAAGTGTGATCATGATTACCTAAAGTCTCGGGCAGTGAGTCATAAGATCTGAGTGGTGGTACAGAGCATGAGAGCTTAATTAGCCGCTGTAGAGATGAATGTGCCGCTCTAATGAGACACGGGGCCTGCTTTTGAGTGCATGTGCATCATACGTGCTGACAGCTGAGCACGCAAATATGCATGTATGAGTTAGAGTTACAGGACTCCTAATGAGTGTTGGGTCTGGACTGCTTCCTCAATAGCTGAGTGCTGTACAGTACACACGGGGAGGGCTCAGATCCCCTCAGTGCAGTCTGTCAGTCAGCGCTGACTCACTTAAGACAAGGTCTCTTTTATTCTTGTGTGCAGCCCTGTGCCCCACAGCCAGCTCGCTCCAGAACAAAGGGGCACTATTTAATGCTGATTGGGCACTAGGCTGCTGTCTGCGCTCAGAGGCCTCTTTATTGCTTGCTGTGCCATCTCTTCCTGCAGTTAAACCGCATCAGATCCTTTGTCTCAGGACTCCAAGGAGACCACAGCGCCTTTTGGCAACTCTTGCCAGTATCTCACATCAGAGCAGAGCAGGAACACTTGATTCGTGCAGTTGTGCTTTGATACTAAAGTTGGTGCACACAGCTTTGCCTTGCCTTGGGCAGGTGCACATCCGTATTTAGGCTGTGGAGTAATACAGCTTAATACCCTGTCCACTGCTGGTCTGCAAATCCAGGTAGAGTCCTGCGGTGAGATGTTTTCACTGAAAGGACAACATCATTGTAGAAAAAAAACTGTGATCAACCAACCACACCATATTTAGAACATGGCCCTGGAGACATCTTCTATGTGTAAATAACATCTACATCTATTATACTGGCTCATGAACATTTCAGCAGTAAGTGGATAAAATGTCTACAGAATGCATCATGCATGTAAAAAATAGCTATGGATTACACTTAGTGTTAGGAATCCTTAAGCAGGACAAATATGTGTGACTTTCACCTCTACATGCTTCCTACTAAAGCTTTATGCTTTTGCCTTATGTCCTTGTCAAGTCTAATCTAAAGGTCAGACATCTGTGTTAAAGCATCCATATCTTATTTGGTCCATCTCCTAAAATAATTACTTTATGGGCCTGCAGTAATTTGCATTTTTAAAATCTGTGCTATTACCTGTGTCAGATGAAGGATGTCATATCTCCACATTAGAGTCTGTAAATCCTTTCTTGCCCTCATTTACCAGTACTGGCTTCTCTGTCCGTGTGTGCCATACTAATATCTGCAGGTCCAAAAAAGAAGAGAGAAAAACTGTGTCTATACATTTATAATCCAACATTTACTACATGCAAAAGTTAATTAATGCTGACAGATTACTATTTCTGACTGGAACAGAGCGACAGGCCTAGTACACCATTTTAATGTGTGTTCCTTACCTTAGTGCAGTTTGCAGCTTTAGGCTCTAGGTCGCCTAAGGTGACCAGCTCCTTTAATAAACTGCTCTCTTGATAGCCTCCCTTCACACCACGCAACTTGAAATAGGCCTGAGGTTTAGACAGAATGAGTCGCAGGTTTACTGCAAACCCAGCCATGTCGATGGCAAAGGGCCGGTGGGGGTCGAACACGGTTTTCCAGCCGTACACTTTACCCAGAGTGTTCACTTTAGGGGATTCATAACGAAGGCCACCTACGAAGGCCACAGGCCAGACTGACACCTTTTTAGTGGAACGCATCTGAAAGCACAGATACAGGGAATATTAGTGACATTTTAATTACACTCTATGCAGTGTTGTTTTATTTTGTTTTATTTTAGAATGGTGGGCATCGTACTGAATCTCTGCGTGTTGTGTAACTCTGTAATTCCCACACCTAAAGTTTAACTCTGACCTCCTCAAACAGCTCCAGACTGTATGTGTTGTCATCATCTGCAAAGTAGACAGTGCCAGGCTGGCTGGTGTTGATGCTGAAGGTCTCCCGGAGCCAGCGCAGCGCCAGGTTCCTCTGTATGGTTCCACGGGGGATGCGGGGGTCCCTAGTGTCCCCTCGGAGCTTGTAGTTCCTGGGCGTCTCCACATTCAGATGGGTGTAGTTGAGGCCAGTGTCTTTTAAGAAGCGGCTGACCAGAGCAGTTCTTTTTGGGCCGTCCTCCACCAAGATCCAGTGCAGGTTGGGCACATGGAGCAGGGTGTTTGCCAGCCGGGTCAGCTCGGCCTTCTGCACAGGCCGGCTGTAGGTGGGAGTGACCATGTGGATTATTGGGAGCCCATCGGACCAGGGCGGAGGGCGGCTGTACACGTACTCAGTGCGCACCATCTCCACAATGTCCCGGTTCTTAGGGGAGCAGGAGTCCTTAAAGGCAAAGGTGTTCCTGGAGTTGGACCGACCATTGTGTCTGTCATCTACAAGAAAAGATAAAAAGAAGTAGTGGAATCACAGAGGGCATTACCTGTAATGTAAGCTCTTATTGTACTTGTAAAACTGTTTTCAAATTTTAGAGCATCACATTACTACATACACTACTTGGACCGAAAAAAGTGCTCTCAGAGAGACCAGGTAGTCCCAGACGTTTCTAGTGCCTGGTGTGATCAGATAAAAAAGGCCTTTCTTTGTTGCATTCAAAAAAAGTCTACTATTAGTTATACCCATAAAAAATCTTTTGTTTACTACACAGTGTTGCATTTCCTAACATGTGATGACTTGCCTGAGGCTGTACAGAACAGTCAATAACAGAAGCTCATGTAGATATTGACATAAATATTAGAGAGATAAACATGAGTTGATTACTCTTGCGAGCAGTGAGCAGAGGAGCGATGGCGTTCTGGTGCCAAACAGTGATGAGCAGTGTCCAGGGCAACACAATCAACACAATGGCGACGATGTCTCGTCTCTTCGGCATCTCCAGGGTCAGACCTGTGTCATGTCACTACCTGCAGGGCACATTATGTGGAGTGTGATCATGAGGTGTTCGCAAACTGTAAGACACTGATCATTTTTCATGCATTTTTACAGACTCTTCTTTAAGATGATGCATAAAAGGAGGATCTATTTGATCTGGGTCTAACAAAAGTCTCATAACTCTTGTGACCCCTTTTAAATGTTTAATGACAAAGAGTAGGTTTGACTGTTTGGTTGGGACAGACAGAGGGCAGCTGTAACAAATCAGTATTTAAAGGTGTATTGTGTGACAACCCTCACCTCAAACTTCTTTCAAGTGTCTGCTACATGTGTCTTTAAGGTTAGGCTCAAAAATATAATTGTGATTCATATTTTCATTTGAGTCACAAATAAAAAGTTCTCATACATTCTCTTAAAACTAGCAATTATATTTTAAGTTCAGTACAATTGGGTCAGGATGATTTTTTTTTAGAGACACAACAAAAGCAACTCAATCTGACAGGAGTGCATTTCGATATATCATATTTGAAAGCATTTTGCTGCAATCAGAGTTGCATTTGAATTGTGTTTGAATGAAAAACTGCCCCTGAATCGGTCTAATGGCTTACTACGAAGAGTGTATACATAGAAGGTGTCTGTCACCAGAGTATGCTGAACATCAGCTGACTGTTGCTGAAAGGCTTGTACTTCAGCCGAGCAGGCATTTATTGAGGAAACAGCACAAGCTGACACAACTGCAGCACAATAAAAAATAGGTCAGAAAGTGCTTCCAGCTTTCTCTTTGTCTCATTTGAAAGTGTCCTGTAAACTGCATTGAGAACTTTAGCTGGTGATTTGATGGAACTATGAAAGGTCAAGCCAACACAGACATGAGACGAGATAATAGAAAATACAAGATAATACATTCATACGTATGTACATGTTTGGTTTTGTATGAGGAAGAAAAAACTGAGAGTGTTAAAGCATTAAACGAACAGAGACCAAGCTGTGACCAAGACCAGAGTCTACCTTTTGGTACGTAGACTGAACACCTCCCCTGGGAGGTGTCCAGGAGGCATCTCAGCAACATCAGAGCAACCTCAGCTGGCTCCTTTCAATGTGGAGGAGCAGCGTCTCTACTCTGAGCTACTCCCGAGGGGCTAAGCTCCTCACCCTATCTCTGAAGAAGCGCCCAGCCACCCTGCGGAGAAAGCCGCAGGGTGACTTGTATCTGGGATCTTGTTCTTTCGGTCATGACCCACAGCTCATGACCTCAGGTGAGAGTAGGAACGTAGCTTGACCGGTAAATTAAGAGCTTCGCCTTGCAGCTCAGCTCCTTCTTCACCACGACAGACCGTACATCAACTGCATCACTGCAGAAGCTGCACTGATCCGTCTGTCAATCTCACGCTCCCTTTTTACTCGTGAACAAGACCCTGAACTTCTCCACTTGAGTCAGGAGCTTTTCACCAACCTGAAGGGGACAAACCACCCTTTTCCAGATGACAACCATGGCCTCGGACTTGGGGGTGCTGATCCTCATCCCAGCCGCTTCACACTCGGCTGCAAACTGTCCCAGTGCACACTGAAGGTCCTGGCTTGATGGAGCCAACTTGACAACATCATCTGCAAAAAGCAGAGACGAGATCGTGTGGTCCCCAAAACAGACTCCGTCTGGACCCTGGCTGCGCCTAGAAATCCTGTCCATAAAGATAATGAACAGGACCGGTGACAAAGGGCAGCCCTGCGTCCAACAAGGTCTGACTTAGCAATTAGCAATGCGAACCAAGCTCCTGATAGCCTTTAGCAGAAGGCCCCCGAGCAACCCCAAAAGATGCCATGAGGGACACGGTTGAATGCCTTCTCCAAATCCACAAAGCACATGTGGACTGTTTGGGCAAACTCCCATGCACCCTCCAACACCCTGGAGAGGGTATAAAGCTTTTTATAGAGTTTTTGACCACTTTATTGTTTTATTGTGAATAGTGTCTCATGTAACTGTCATGTGCCCCATTTTCTATTTCTTTTATTCTATTATAGCATGTACCTGTCCAGGGACTACAGGTGGAAATTAGCAACTGAGCCAGAACCTGGCACAAAACATATTTCCTTTGTATGAGATTTAATTGTGCGCTGCCCCTGTTAAAATAAAATAATTCTTTAATTCAGAGTCTGCTTGTTTGACATGGAAACAAAACCACATTTGTGCTTTTTGAAATATAAGCTTTGTCTTTCTGAGGTACTGCAGCAGTATTGACTGCATGATCTTACCTTTGTTTATGGCACATGGTCCTTTCCCCAACTGATCCCACAGAGAAGAGCATTTGAAAGGACACTGTGGTTCCTGTGGAAAGACAACATACAATCTCAGAGCCTTCCTAAAGTGTTTGCTGTTCATATAAAATCCACAGCTTATTGATTACCCACTGAGTCTGCAAGTATTCTCCCATCTATCCATCTATGTATGTGTGCACGATGTCTGCCCACGCCATGACAGCACGGTGTGCTTTTGTTACAGTCGCTGCATGAGACACACCCTTGGCTGGTTGATCTCAGTATTTAGACATAATTAATCCTTGATCAAATAGATCTGAACAAGCCTGAGATATAAGGTTTTGTGGAGGCTAATTAAGACACTGGGAATGGTTTAATGGGGTCATGTTCAAACATCATGACTCTGGACTCGGTCTCTTGAGGATCATCATTTACGAATAGTTACAGAATCTTTGACCTTGATGCATCAATAACATGTAAACTGTAAAGCTGCAGAATCCTGACTTTTTATTCATTTCAGAACATGGCCTTCAAAAGTATTGTTATTTGCTCAGGATGAAGGCACCTATCAATAAAGGCAAGTACAGTTGAAAATTGTAGCAGAAAAATAATATAACTGGAAAAGAGGTGAGTTGTCGAATGTTTAGCACCATAGAGAGCATGTACAGACATGACTCAAGAGTGGCCAACGGAGACTGCTTCTATAAATATTATTTATTCACTGAAGGAAAAGATATGCTTTACATAAAGGTGGCGCAGTGGTTAGCACTGTCACCCTACAGTAAGACCAGTCCAGGGCCTTTCTGTGTGGGGTTTGCATGTTCTCCAGCTTGGTTTCCTCCAGGTACTCCAATATTCCCCCTGGTGGGATAATGCTGACAGTAAATTTCCCCAAAGGGATAATGGGATAATAAAGTAAAAATAAAAAAATAACAGTCATGTCAAATTCACTTTAAAACACGCTAAACTTCTCAAGTAAGATACAACAACAAACAATAGACAGATACAGTGAAGAAAAAGAAGGGCGAGGCTAATTATTGAAGAAAACAAAAGCTGGCTCCCTTCCTGCACCGCAGCACAATTATTCCTGTCAATCAAACTGCAGCTTTTAGTTATGAAGGTGCGTGGTTAGATGGCATCAGACACTTTCATTGAGAGCTGGGTTGATGGATATCGATTACATCTGAAGGCCTGTTCTTCCTCTGTACGGTCCAAATACATGTTTCTCCTTATCTTTTGTTAGATCTATCGGGACAATTAGCCTTGACTGTTTTCATCTGCTGTGCTCATTCAGCTGTGAACATTGCAATTTTACTGTAAGAAGAGACTGAACAATGCAAGGCAATTAAAGTGTTATAATAGCTACACCAGTCAACACGCTCCATCCCCATGAGGCAGAATTAAAGAAGTCACTACAATGGTAAGATATTGCTTTCTGAAACTGTCTTTGTTGTGTTGCATTGTTTTTATGTGGCACAATACGAGACCATTACCTTTTTCACTGCTCATTAAACCACATATCACTTAGGCTGCTCTACTGAACATTGATGACGCTCACTAGGGCTCGCTGATGTCAAACCGTGATTGCGTCAGATCACCACAAGTGGAAAGTAGACTGCAATGAGATGCCCATTGTCACTGCGTCTTCTTAAAAAGGCCCAAATGTCCTCAGTGCGTGTTTAAAATGTATCACACAGCCTGTGAACACTATAAATAGGTCCCTCCTGATGTCAGACTTCTCCGACGGTGTCTTTAAAATCCCGTCTCAGTGGGGAAATCCATACTAATGTTGTCTGTGCTAATGGCAGCCAAATGGTACAGGCCGCTCAGGGTGATGAGGTACTCACCAAGTGGAGCTGAGCTCATGAAAACTCCTGATTGGAGGCTAACGAGCCGGGACAGTGCTGTGCAGAGCTAGAGATACAAAGGCGAGTGAAAGCAGAAGCGTTGTGATAAGGATGCTGCCTAACATACACACACATACACACACATACACACACACACACACACACACACACACACACACACACACTGCAACTCTCCTTGAAATCACACTCTGTTAACTTCAACTCCCCTCCAGAAATGCAGTTCTTGAAGCCTGTCACACTGCCTGTCTTTGAGGAAAACCAATTAGCTGCTGCACTTGTAAAAGTTTTATCTTGTGTTTTCTCAGCAGATTTAATTTTGTTCAAACAATGAAATGAATGTCGAAGCACTCAAAGAGCCACCAGACAGGTTTCTGCCAGAGAAGACTGTTTTGGTCAGTCTAAGTTCTGAGTGAGTAGCAGGTACCAATCTGACCTAAAACTAAAGACCAATAGTACAAGAGATGACCCGAACAGGGCTCAAGTCAACACATAATAACAATGTTTAACCATGTTTAACCTTGACTCTATAGTTAGACTAAATATTCTTAATGTACTTCTGTTTTTCCCTTTAACTAATACGGGTTCACATATGATATTACGTCAGGTATAGAAACAGATGTAAATAACAATGACTTCTATCCAGTCCATACAATCTAGGCTATAATGGTGATTTTATGTGCCTGTCCATTGTAAACATTTGCTGCTATTACATGTGTTACTTTTGCACCATCCATATATTTTGTGCTCTGATGCTTATGGTAAGACTTTCAGGATGAGATGTGAAAGTTGAGCGAGGTGCCTGAATATATTACAGGTGCTTTGGGATTTTCGGAATAAAACTCTTTCACACTTGAGTTGCTTTGGTCTCAGCTTCAGTGCTACTATAAGCTTTGAAACCTGACACTATCTGGGAGAAAGTCAATCCTGCCCCAAAAAATATCTGTTTCTGGACTTTCTCAGTCTGATTAGCTGGAATATTTGAATAATGAATGTGTACTTACAGAAATAAATGGTGTCAGTCTTGTGCTCGGGGCTAAAGAAGGTGGTATTGTTGCGAGGCCCGGGTATGGCAGCCATGACACAAAGAAGAATCCATCAAGTTGCGTTTAGGAGAGAGTGTCAGCAGCAGAATCGGGGTGACTGGTCACTGACTGGTCCGGTCTCCCGGCATCTGGTGGGTGCTATCCAATCATGGGGTAGGGTCCTCGGTGCCAGCCTATGTACAGAGACAGAGGAGGTCATCCCGCTGAAAGAATGTTGCTTCTCATTGCAAAAACAAAGGCTGGGATTGTCAAAGCTCAGGGCAAGGAGACGAGGTGGAGGGGCAGCCATGGTCGGAGGACTCGGGACAATAGAATAAATCACATAAAAAATGTCACGGCTATGCAAATAGAATTCTCACTTGGGGATTAAGCAGGATTTGAAAAAAAATTGAGAGAGCAATGCATAACGTGGGGGTTGTTTATTCGAGGCATAGACAGCTACAGTCACATGGTCCACTAGTCAGACAGTAAGAGCATTTCTATTCATGTTGCTTTCATTTCCTGACGGGTGCTGTATGAAAGGAGTGCAGTGTGAATGGACCCCGGAGCTTGGAAAGCCTAATGGTGGGACGGAGCACAAATATGCTTCAGATCTGAAGATGTCATAGGCAGCCGTGAGACAAGCCACTCAGCTCATTTCCTTGTGCTGATCTGATTCTCTGAAGCTTGATAAGAGCCATTAACCAGGACGTGATGTGAGATTTTGGCACGGGGCAGGGTGCAGTGCTTGGGGAGTGAGTAGCTCACGTCATGTGTTGGTGTAGGTGTTGTGATACAAGTTTCACAAATAGTAGAAGAAGCAGTGAGAAAACAATTACATGCTTTGTGCTCGGCTCAGTAGTAGAGCGGTCGACCTTCAACCAGAAGGTAGGTGGTTCGATTCCCGCTCTCCCCACAGTTACTATATACTGTTGTTGTGTCCTTGGGCAAGACACTTAACCCCCCATTCCTCCAGTGGTGTTCCAGCTGTAACACTGGTGATTGGAACCTTAATGTAAGTCGCTTTGGATAAAAGCGTCTGCTAAATGTAAATGTAAAGATTTAATCTAACCAAAATCTGTCAGTTGAACAAACTTTAGTCACTTTACTACTCTGAGCTGTGATTGGCTTGTTGTTGCACACTAAAAAAACATACACGTAATGGATCAAAACATTTAAATACAAGGTGACAGTGTGAGTGCAGAAGCATTCACCTTCCCAGTCAAAAACATGGTTGCTAAAATCCTATTCTAGACTCCTGAAAAGTTAAGGTGTTGCCATAAGAGCTATAGATGTGGACTTTAATTGTTAAAGGATTCCTTTAAGTTTTATTAATAAAATAGTAGCAAGCATTTCACAAAGAAGAAGAAGAAGAAAGAACAAAGAATGCCTTTAGTATTTTATGCAAATTAGCCATGCGCTTTTTAGTTTTTATTTCACGTTCCATATTGTCCCTTGTGAAAATTTTACATTTTACATCACCCTAACCGCCATGTCTTCTTTTTTAAAGTAGGCGAGGGCACACTACAAAAAGTTGACTGTAACTTGCCACTTTGCCAACTCACTCAATTTACCTAAATGGGACAAAAATAAAAAATTAGATAAATTATAGCCGCAAGCGGCGATAAAGGCCCTCGTCTCCCTTGAGACCACGGAGACACATGCACTCGGGGGATTGCAATTCGTGCTTTAAAGCGTAAACTTCACGGTAATATCAAATAACCGGGCCTGTGCTACTGCTTGAATCTTCTTCTGGCTGGAGCCTGCTTCATCACCTCGGGCCTGTGCTACTGCTGGGGCCTGCTACACCACCTTGTAATTTAGAGTTAAAGGTCTCCACAATCCCTGGTTTTCCTGGGAGCTGTCTGAACTTTTGAAAATAATAGATTATGCTTGGGCTAAGGCAAGAAAAAAAAGTACTGGCTGGAGATTTGAGATGACTCAGAAATTGCTGCACCCCCCTGTTTAAAAAGGAAAAATGTAAATATAACTTGTCTAAAAGTACAAGGTTACAAGTTCCAAAAGATTCTGAGGAGTTTTCTAAGACTCTAGCCTTGGCTCTGGAAGGGCCTCCTCTAAAGGAAGGATCCTGGCAATTGGGAAATAGCATTTATTTCCCAAAGAAATGGCTGCCTCTTCACAGACTCATTACGACCACAGCCACAAATGTATCAAAAAACAAACTGAACTTTTTTGGCACACGTGTCTAGATGATACTCACCAAATTTGGAGCTGTTTAGACACAAGGGGTGCGATTTAGGTGGTCACGCATTTTACCCAACATAGTAGATTTCCTGTTGAGTTTATGGTATGGCTGTCATAATTTTGTTTGCCCTGAGGTGTCCGATGGATGTACCAAGTTTTGTATTTCTACATTGGAAAAAAATTACTTTCACTTTCCATAGTAGGCACAATGTATTTTCCTTTTCCAGGGGTCGCCACTGAGTCATTTTTCATTCTTTTTCCTCAGGGACTTCAAATACATACATTTTTTGCCGGGCTTAAATTCTGGGGCCAATAAATTTGACTTTTCGGTGCACATTTACTGGTTCAAATTGAGGATAATTTTGCAGAAAAAATCTAATTAAAAAAATATATAACTCGAGCAAAAACTAATTTTGCCTAAGTTTGGTGTCTGTGGAATGAAACAGCTATTTTTTGAGAGGTGTATTCTAAGGCGGATCACATATTCAATTCAAAGTTTTTTGCCGGCCTTGAATATTGGGACCAATAAAAATGACTTTTTGTGAATGTTTACTGGGTCAAATTGAGGATCATTTTGCAGAAAAAAAAAATATATAAAAAATAATCCGAGCAAAACAATAGGCCCTCCCGGTCATCATTGGCTCGGGCCTAATAAAAACAACTCAACTATCCACACATAGTCTTTTACTTTCTCTTCTTGGTGGTTCTCTATCCGTCCATCAATATTCTTTGTTTATGTGCAAAGGCTGGGAGACATGCCATTCAGCGTCTGACAGATGGCTTATTAAGGAGACGCCGGTACAGTTTGAAAAGTGTCACATACAGAAACCCGCGTAGGTGTGCTATTAAAATGCAAATCATTAACCGCAACTCAATTAATAGTTTCTAAAGTTGTCCGTTTGGCAATGTGTTTATGAGGGATACACTGTGAAGCATAACTTTCTACTGCGGTGGGTTCTTTGAGAAGTAATTAGAGGCTTTTCGTTGCAATGACTGTCCTTGTAAATGCCATTTGGCTGTCACTGCTGTTTTTATTTTCATGGGCGTTGCACAGAACATAATGATCTAAAATGTGTGGATGCAGTCGGTGGTTGTGCAAGAATAAAGGGAAACACTCCGCTACCAAATCAAATCATGGTGGTCAGCCAAATAACATGACGTAATGTGTCTTTTTGTTTCCATATTGCCACAGAAGGCAGTATTCTTATGCTTTGCTCTCTAATGATTTCATGTGCATGTAGTGAGTCAGGTAAAAAAGCATTTGAAGATGCTAAGACAGCTTCAAACACGACCAGATGCCTGTTTACTTACTTAGATGAATTCAGGGAATGAAAGTTCAGTCAAATGCGTAGATTTTCAAGGGATCAGACGGCATTATGGTGTTGGGGCTAGTATAATGATTTGGTAAATAGCGACTGACTACATGTGTGCAGTCAGTAAATGGGTAGAAAACATTATGGAATGGCTTTATTTAGCTGCTCTATATATAAAATATTTAGGCTATCTTAAGGCGACAAGCTTTAAGACAGTAGGACTATGTAATGCATTTGTACACAAAACCAAATAACAACACATAGTGGACCAAGAATTCTACATAGATTGTTTTATAAGCTGTATACTTGTATCATTTATATGTTTATTTTGATAGGACAGTGCATATTCATGAACGTACATTGCTGTATGAGTTCACACAATATTGTTGTAAATATGCCAGATTTAGTACAATGTTAGTTTCCACCTATAGTCCCAGAAATAGAAATAACATAATACCATACAACAGAGATAATCTGCCTGACGTCTGACCTAAAGCCACAATGTCATGCATTCCACCACCAAGGTAAAATGCAGATAATAACTGATTTGTTCCATTTGAAAATAAAAATGGCTTCCTTCACACCTCTCTCAAACCATCTGGCCTCTCTGGCCAAAATTTGGACATTGCTGTCTTCAAAGGAATGTCCTTTCTCTTTGAGGTGGAGGTGGACTACATCCTCTTCAGGAATTCATTTCTAGCAGCTGCTATAAGACTGTACAATTAATCTTGTTAATGTGCACTTTATGACTAGTAACCTATAGCCTATTTATTATTATTTATTGTGGAATGTGTATTGCTTTTACTTGTTCTTACCTCTTGCTCTTAGTGATTGATTCTGAGTCTGTGTGTCATGAAATGCTACTGGAACTGATAGTTTCCCCACTGTAACTGTCACTACACTCTTCACTGAACAGCATAAACCACATTACTCTGTTTAAGAGAGGGGGACCAGTTTTTGACGCAGAGTGTTCCCAAGTTTAAAGTGGAACGGAATGCTGTGCTTGTAGATAAACCAGACACATAAGGGATAACTACACCCTTCCCCTTTGTTTCTGCTCTTGTAATTCATTGTCTTCTCGTGTGTGACCTTTCTATTTTGGGTCACTCCTAGAAATGAGACATCTATGTGAGTGGGGGTAATTCAATAATGATAACAATGATCGAAACAGAATAAAATGTATGAGTTATGTGTGTGAGTTATATTTAAAAATGTTATTCTTGACTCCAGTGTCAGACGCAAGAAAATCTACCAGTGAACTGCTATAATATGCAACATTTTACCTTTTGAAACACATGTGTTCTTTCTCTTTGCACATGTAGAAACGTCTTGTTATGTAACCATTTAAATTCCTGGCTTCCACTGCAAAAGTTCCTTATTAAAATAAATAAATAAATGACAGATACTTGTCGAGTTTAATTATGTGGGAGTTTGAAATCACAGCTTTTTACTGTGAAGATGTTTACAAGTACAAATGGTGTGAAGTCGAACATTTCAGTGAACGTGTTAATGAGTGCTGGATCACAGACTGCCAACAATACATTTCACAACTCCACAGAGAAAAACTCAGCAGAGATGGCTGTTTTAGTTTAAAATATGTTTCTTGGATAAGCTGTTATAGAATTGTAAACGTTTTGTGGATGATGGGGAATATAGATATATAGATGTGGTCATGGAGGAGGTTGTTACTTCGAGTCATCAGCCTTATCTACTAAACAGTTTAAAACACAGTGCCAATGCACATTTGGCACTGGGGAAACCTCATTTAAGTTTGATCAAAAGTCCTCAATAATTTCAACTCATCCAAAATTCTGCTGCTAGTCCCCTTACCTGCTCCCGTTTCTACGATGCTACGGGCTTTGATGCGGCACAACAAAAGAGGTGAACAAACTGAATCAGGTGACTAGAGCCAGTTCTACTGCCACCTACTTCTGGAACAACTACTGTTTAGTCTGTGACATGATCTTTAAATAAAAAATCACGCCATTACATCTTAGCAGAACAGATTTAATACACTTTCTCAATTGAAATCCTACTTTTTTGAGAAAGGTACTGCCTACTATTGATCAGTTTCAAGTTATACTGCAGTTTCAAAAGCATACTGTTTGTACCATTCTTGTAAAAGAAGGTGGTGACACAAAATTTAGAGCGCATTGAATAACACATATACAAAATGGCTTTTCTATTTTTGACACAAGTCTTCAACCACAAAAATTGCTATTGAATAAAATTGCATGGAATTAAATTTCTGTAATCATGGATCAGTGTCGGGGCAAAATAAAGTACAGGCCTGACAGTGAGGACATAAACCTCTCTAAAGATGTTCTAATGGCTTTGGGTGAAGTTTGGGACTATTCAGATGGAGGCTGTACTGTATATTGAAAGCAAAATGGTGCTGATGTACAATGGATTTGAAGTGTCTCGCTCACAGTCCTTTCTTTCAATCACTTGCTCATGTAGCCAAATGAACAGACCAGTAACACAAATGCAATTGTATGCATTATACAGTACAAGCTATTGTAAATTCCCAACTGCATTCATTCATTTGGAAGAATTCAATTGATATTGTACCTCTATGACAACATTTGCAACCACACACCGCCTTAAACTTGAAGCTTTATATTTGATCAACTTAAAAAGTCACATTACACATTCACATTACATTTTGGAACTAAACAAACTAGATCATT
Source organism: Perccottus glenii (assembly GCA_024416835.2). Lineage (NCBI taxonomy): Eukaryota > Metazoa > Chordata > Actinopteri > Gobiiformes > Odontobutidae > Perccottus > Perccottus glenii. The sequence goes on along the minus strand of CM044561.2, from coordinate 12,617,089 downwards.
AACTCCTATCAAAGCATCAGGACTAGGCCTCATTACTGCAAGAACAAAAAGTGTAATTTGATCTGATCTGTCTTTGATAATATTTTTGCATATCGTATGTGTTCAGCCGTCTGAATTTATGTTCTACCCTGGAATCAATTTAGAGATCCTAATCAAAGTAATAATTGTCAGCTGTACAACCATGACGTTCTTCTGACAGTGTTCAAATGTGTGGCCAGAGGGATGTGGCAATCAGTGCAATCAAACACCACAACACCAGCGCACAAGTGTAATAGTCTGCCGGCTGTGTAATTACCTTAATCCAATTACTCTTATGATCAAAGCAGAAAACAACTATTCTTACACTCAATGGAGAAGCCCTGGGTTTGTGCCACCGATTGACATAATTTTTCTGACAATGGCACAATTAGAAATTAGTGTAAAGAAAATGGGAAATGCAGGAAATAAAAAAAAATGGGGTGGAAATCTCTGAAATGCCTGAATGTATGGACGCATAAACACATCTAAATATGGATAAATTAGCATACATTTCATTGACGGTTTGAAGGCATCCGCCCTCCCACAGAGTCTCATAATTATACATGAACATTCAAAGTCACAATCAGCAAACAGCCCTAAATTGATTGCAATGCCCTGTGCAGCTTCTGTTATAGCCAGCCATGACACGTGTTTCCACAAAAGCAAAGCCTGACGTATTTGCAGATTGTTCCTGTTCGGGAGAATCACACCAGTCACACCGCAGCTACAGACGGTGACACTTGTGCTGTTTGTCTCGCTGAGGTGTGGATCTCACCTTTGCCCATGTTTTAACAAAATCATTGCTGTGACTTATTAAAGATTCTGTTAGAAGTCAATGTTCTCTGCTTGATGGTGAATGTAGAGTTGCATATGCATATAAATGAGTGTGCATTTAATAGAACATAAGAGATAGTACATGGAACTCACTTTGGATGTGATTTGATGAGTGGATGTGATGGACAGCACATTGTCAGTTATCAGCCAATGGAGTTAAGATCTGTTTGATATGTCAAGCTAGAATTTTATTTGTGACCAGCTTACATCAGTCTTCCTCTTACTTCTCCAAAGGCGTATTAATACTCTCTGGTCGAATGATTTCTTCTTAGAAGCATTTACAACACACCCCCACCCCAGCGCCTTGTTTTGCTGCATCTTAAACAATGCTAAATCAGCTGTAATCAATGCACTGCCGGTTCTATTGTCTTATATTGTTTGTATGTGTTCAATTTTCATTCAAAATATTTTGTTCATACAGCATTAGTATTGACGAGTCCAGTGTTTTCCAAACTTTTCTTTTCAGGAGACCCATATTTCAAATGTTAATAAGATTTGTGACCTAATTCTCACAATGCTTTTTTTAAATGCTATTTTGGTAATTTTTCTTCTTAGTTTTATTCCTTTATTAGTGAAGAAGAAAAGGCTCAAACAAAGGCACCTGGATGTAGGTTTCAAGGTGAAGACATTCCAAGGCAATTCTGAGTTCAACTAGTACGAGAAATGAGTTTCTATCTCTCAGAGGGAGGGGTTAAACCTGAAACTATCTCTGATTGGACCAGACTGTTCTGGTTTCATTGTTGTTAAGAGTTGAACGTGAGTCCTGATTGGGGAGTCGTTATGCTCCTGTGAAAATTAGCATAACTGCTTCCCTCGGGTGGTAATGACCTTCAGGTCCTTCTAGAGTGAAACTGTTTTGATTTTGGTTTTAACTCACTGTTGTAAATAGCTGGCAAGTTCAGTGAGGGCTTGTCATTGTGATTTAAAAAGAGTAAACACAGTTACTATTTTTAAATTATAATGACAACAGAAACTACCCAAATGACCCTGATCAAAAGTTAAACATACCCTGGTGATTTTGGCCTGATAACATGCACACAAGTGACACAAACAGGTTTGAATGGCTACTAAAGGTAACCATCCTCATCTGTTTGTTTGTAATCAGTGTGTGTATAAAAGGTCAGTGAGTTTCTGGTCCTGACAGACCCTTGCATTTTTCCTCCAGTGCTGCACTGACACTTCTGTATTCTGAGTCATGGGAAAGAAAACAATTATCAAAGGATCTGCAGGAAAAGGAAATTGAACTGTAAAAAACAGGAAAGGGATATAAACAGATATCAAGAGTGAATTGAGAATGTCAATCAACAGTGTTCAAACTCTCATTAAGGAGTAGAAAATGAGGGATTCTGTTGAAACCAAACCAAGGTCAGGTAGACCAACAAATATTTCAGCCACAACTGCCAGGAAATTTGTTTGGGATGCAAATAAAAACCCACAAATAACTTACAATAAGGAGGCACTTGAAGAAGAATGGGCTGCATGGTTGTGAAATCCAAACAGCACAGAGACAAGCCTCAAAACTTGTGGAACAAAGTCATTTAGAGTTTTAAAACCAAAATTTAACTTTTTGTCAATGACCATAAATGTTACATTTGGAGAGGAGTCAACAAGGCCTATGATGAAAGGTACCAGTCCTACTGTGAAACATGGAGGTGGATCACTGATGTTTTGAGGATGTGTGAGCTACAAAGACACAGGAAAAGATCAATACAGCCTGTTATCAGAAAATACTAGAGGAACATTTGCACTCATCAGTCCAGAAGCTGTGCATGGGACATACTTGGACGTTCCAACATGACAACGGTCCAAAGCACAAGATCAAGTCAACCTGTCATTAGCTACAGCAACATAAAGTGAAGGTTCTGGACTGTCCATTTCAGTCTCCTGACCTCAATATCATTAAGCCACTCTGGGGAGATCTCAAATGTGCAGTTCATGCAAGACAGCCCAAGAATTTACAGGAACTGGAGGCTTTTTGGCAAAAAGAATGGGCAGCTTTACCATCTGAGAAAATAAAGAGCCTCATCCACAAAAGACTTTCAGCTGTCATTGATGTTAAATACTGTGGCAATACACAGTATTAAGAACTGAGGTATGTAAACTTTTGATCAGAGTCATTTTGGTAGTTTCTATTGTCATTATGATTTGAAAAGAGTAAACACAGTTGTTTGACATTAAATGGCTTCACCCAACCACTAACTATAAGTGAAAGAAAGGTTTTTGTGCTATCATTCATATTTTCTGAAAAATGGCAAAACAATAGCAAATTCTGCCAGGGTATGTAAACATATGAGCACAACTGTAGCAAATTTTTCATCAAAAGCCTGTGGCTTTTCACAAAGAATTTTTGTAAGTTTAAGTAAGGTTTTTGGCAACCCAGACAGACATTACATACTTTTGGGTCTCCACCCTGTGTTTGGGAAGCAAAGCACTGGAATACATTAGTAATTAACACACTCTATGAGCAGGATAGATAAAGCACAAACACAATAACTAGTGTAGCAAATGCCCTGACAAGACATAGAATACAGACAATAACTGTCAAGGAAACAGTTGTCAAGAGTGCACTGCACAGTATGAACATGTGTGGGAAAATGCCCCACTGATTTAAAACAGCAATGCAGAGTAATAAGTGTTTGAAAAGGAAATTCTTGCAACTTGTGAAATAGACATTTCATGTTTGACTTGGAGTTTACTTCATGTCATTTGAGGAAAATGAATTGCAGATGGCATCATTTCAGCCAATAAAAGCTCACAAAAGAAAGCCTGGGTTGACTTTTATTGCACTTGAGCACTAAAATAGAAGATAGTGCAAGCATTGAAATGTTGCAAAGTCCACATTTAACTTTTAACATGGGACTTCTGGTTCTTTTGTTTTGTTATTGAAAGGCCTATCATTTGTGCTCTGGACAATGTTTTACTTTTGGATTGTACACATTTAGGCAAGTCTACTTTAGTTTAACAGCTTTAGTTATGCCTATTATTATTATATTGAGCAGACTGTAGATTGTTTGACTGGCGTATGCCATGAGGACACATTTTATTAGAAAGAAATTTATTTATTCTGCCACATTTTACTATAATATTGCCTCAACAGCAACTGGTACACTATATATTTATATGTATATATTTATTTATTATTTAATATCCACATCTGATGTGAGAGATTTAAGTTGAGTGGGACTTCAGAGGAGTCAGCATGCTGGCTCGTTGGGCGATAGCTCTGCTTTGGCGCTCCAGTCGCTGTGTGTATTGATCTGCTCATGCAGCATTCCCTCCGCTTCAAGTGTGAATCAGTGTCTGATGTAAACAGGCTTTTAAGTGTGGCAAAACACACAAACTTAAAGGCACTTTTCTGCTATGTACATCAAGAGCATGGAGTAGTGTGCAGATGAAAACAGCACAGAACGCCTGCATGGCTGCTGCAAAGTGTTATTTTCCCCTTTTTTATTCAGTGTAGTTCACTCACAGTGCAAAATCAAACAGCTTATTTGTTACATGCCATTCCAAAAACACCAGTAAAATCAAATTTCTTGGTTGTCTTGCAACTTATTTTTCTTGTCTTTATTACAGCATATCTACAATAAACTACAATAAAAAGCAACTACTGCATGGGGAACAGTTGTCATGATATCATCTTGTTGAAAGAAGTGTGTTTGTGGAAGATGAATGTAAAAGATGCAGCAAGAACATGATTCCCAGTTATTGCAGTCATGTGGCTCTACAATGAGACACACTATTTGTAATCAGGGTTTGCATTTGTAAAGCAGCTGAAACTGTATTAGAAACAAATCAATCTAAGACATGTCATTTTGTATTTCATCCCAAGCACTCTAGACCTTTTGAAGTTGTCTGGAGTTGAGCCAAACACACATAAAGGTTTATCTCACACGGCTGGCAATGCTGAACCGACTGAATAATTCACTGATACATCATGGGAGAAAGAAATCTTTAGACGTACCTTAATCGCAGGCTGGAGCAGCTCAGCCTCCACTTCTCTGCCTCCTCCCAGCCTGCTCAAATCATCTCATCGTTGAAAGAACATTTACAATACTCAGATGCTGCTAAAGGCTGCCATTCGCTCCATCCCTAAATGAATGAGTCCATATGTGGAGATGGGGCTAAAGTGCTCTTGCTGTGCTACGTTGCTCGCAGACTGTGTGAGCCGTGGGAGAAGAGAGGACAGCTTATTTGCTACAAAACCCTCCTCCCCTGTTCCCTCGTCCAGCTTGTGCTATCTCTCCTCTTGCCGCACTTCACCTTCATTTTTCCAACTGCATCTAAAAAAAGAGAATGGGGCACTAGCATCTAAATATGATACACACATCTCATACTTGTAGGTATTAATCTGATCCTCTGCAGTGTTTTTACTCTAAACAACTCCTCACCTTCCAAATGTGCAGGACAGCATAAAAAATTTTTGACTTTGAAAGCTGGGCCCTGGGGAGCCATTAAGTGCGACTTTTCCTCTTTTTGAAAGCTGTGACATTTAGAAAAAAATGCTAAGCCAAGGAGGGTAATCCACCATTCTTGAGTCTAACCTTTACTAAAGAAAGGATTGCGGCTATGCATCATGTAACAGCAGAGTAATTGGTGGACAACATGAAAAGAAAGAAAAAAGCAGAATAAAGCAAGAAAAGAAAGAAAGAAAGAAAGAAAGAAATAGCATATAGACAGTATGAATGCTGCACATGAAAAATGAATGGCACACTTAAAAGTATGCTCATTCATCAGGCTTCATTCATTCATTACATAATTCATCCAATTCAACTAAAAGGAAATTTGGGATTTCATCGGCATGCCACATCCGCTGCACCAAGGAACAGTCATTGGCAAATGAAATTGTAACGCTGCACACATTATTTTTTCTAAACATCTGACTTTTACTGTCTACTTTTTGGCAACCTTTACAACTTCTTTGTCTTCCTTTGAATATTCCTGCTCTCTTGTTGACATTTTGTTGTAAGCACCTTTTATTTATTTAGTTTTGCTCAATGCATTTTCACTATGAAACAATCTCAAGTTCGGCCACATCTTTCACACAGACATTTGAAAGGGTTTCAACAGAAAATCCTACAAAGGGCAGTTACACAGAGAGGTGATTGGGTGAACCATCTGCCAGTAACACAAAGTACTTGAACACAAGGTCATTTTATCCTAATCAGAGTTGTTAACCCTTCAACATGCCCATAACTGCTACACCATTAGTTCAAACACATATCAGTCAAAATCACAAAGCTCTTATAGGAACAAGATTAATTTATGTGCATTTGTAAACTCACAAATTGCAAGATTTGCAAGAACCCAGCTGCTGCATAAGGAATAAGTATATTCTAATAGGTTTATGAGTATACAGACCCATAATATTTCCCTGTAAAGAAATTCCTTATCAGCAGCCGCCACCAGGGGGCGCCCAGCATGTTTTTGTTGTTTGTGGGGAAAACCAGAGTACTCGGAGAAAACCCACCCAAGAACGGGGAGAACATGCAAACTCCACACCGAAAGGTCCCATCCAGCCCAGGAGACAAACGCTGTCATCTTTTTCTCATCGTCCCCACTTTTGTCTGTCCTTAAACGCATTTTCAGACTTTCCAAACTATCTGAGTGGTGTGGAGTGTACACAGCAAACGTTATCAAAATTGCTTAGTCTGTGTATAGCCAACAACATTTAAAAATTAAAGAGCATGTTGAGGAGGCATTCACCAGGAGTTGAGGTGGAGAGGGGAGCTGTACCTTAAATTAAGTTTGTAAATGGCATCAACAAAGATATGTAGGAGAGATATGGCTAACATTGCTAATCCTGGACAGAATTGTTTTTGTTTTACTGCGAGTTGCTATGTAAATGAATGTTTTTATGCAGATGTTTATTGCCTGCAGCTTCAACAAAACCACAGCTGGCTTTTGCCAAAAATGAATGTTAAACTCTAAATTTAAAGCCCTAACCACTGCGACTTGGAAGTTAAATGTGAACAGCTTTTGTATTGTGCTCAAGGTGGAAAAAGAGAACCATTGTGCTCTCTTTTGTGTGCCTTAATAAATATGCATTGTGCCCTGAGTTTAAAACACAATCAGCATTCTGATTGGGATCTGCGCACCAGTCAAACAGCCTGCTAATCAGTAAAACAAATTGAAAAAACAAACAAACTAAAAAAGATAATTTATTATTATTCTGCATGTTGATAGTTTTGTCCTGATTTTGTGAGTTAATAGGCATATACAGAATACAAAACTAACACGCTGTTTGCTCTCTCATTAAATGCTTTGACTTTGCTGAAAATATGCCATCATTATTTTTACACAGAAATTTTTCTTCACCACTGAATCCTTGCCTCAGCAAAGTCTTCCTGCCAGAGGAACAAGTAGGTCAGAGCGCCTGGGGACTTGAGAGCAGGCTGACAGACTTCCACATCTCCTGAAGTTACCCTCCAGAGGGGAGAAGGCAACATTTAGGGCGAAAACCACGCTCACTAATCTCCATCCTGAAGCAAGTGCGTCAGAAAACTACAAGCACGCAAACTAGATTCTCTAAAAATAGAAAAATACTGTGCTTGTTAAAGCTGTGGGAGTTTGATTAAGCCAAGGTAGATACATAATGATCCAGGAGTGCAGTCACAGTATTGCCTCCTAAAGGTGGCTGCACTACTAATATGCATTGTTTGGCCTCTGTGGGTTATTTTATTATCTGAGTTATTGCATTGCAGACAAATCCCTAATGGAAGCATCACATAGCTACTTCCATTTCCACTGTTACCAGACAACACAAACTGTAGCAATGGAGGTGAATGGGGCTTAAAGATAGAGGGTAAAGAAAAGGGGAGTTTCACGGGGGGGAAATAAATGGTTGAGCCAGGCTGAACGATCCGCTATTTTGTCTCTTGGTGTCTCAATGGGCAGCGTACAATGTGATAATTCATCCTTTACAAAGAGCCTCGGAGCAAGGCTTTCCCAAACCACCAAACAAATCACTATCACAGCCTATTGGTATTCTGAGGCTCAGGCTGCAGGGTTTGTGCTGGAAAACCAACAGTGGAATTACAAACACATCCGAGTTATAGGCACTGAAACTTCAACTGGTAAGAGAGCTGAGCTTATAATATATATAAAATTATAAGCTCAGCTCTCTTACCAGTTGATCTCAGAATTGATAAAGTCTCTTGGAATTGGAAACAAAACGTCTTCACCTTGAAAATTGAGTCCAGATGCTTTTACTTAAACCTTTTTTTCAAGATGTCCATGGATGACTAAAAAACCTTCACAGACAAGCTGTCACAAAAGCTAATAAAAAAATTCACTGAGATGTTTACCACATCACCTATGAGCGACGGAGCAGCAGTCGGCGCGGTGTTATTTCAGAGTGGACGTTGCCAACAGATCCTGCCAGTACAGTGGACCGAGGACGCCGCGTTCTTCTGCAAGCGCTGCGCGACACAGCACAAACCAAAGCAATGTCCAGCCTTTGGTAAAGTATGCTCCAAATGCCATGGGAGAAATCATTTTGCCAAACAGTGTTTCTCCAAAAGGAAAGAGTGAAAGAAAGGCAGAAATGTTAATGTTGTATATGACAGTCCTGACACAGATTTAAGTGACACGTTCTTTGTTGGCTTTGTGAACTGGGAAAGTTCACAAAGTTGTGAAAGTAACTAAGGAAAGGTAAACAGTGTTACCAATAAGGACACATGGATAGCTCCTCTGCAAGTAAATGGGACCATTATTAATATGAGACTGGACACTGGTGCAAAAGCTAATCTTATTAGCATGTCGGACATTAGAGAAAAGGTAAAACCACAAATACACAGAAAAAGAGCAAGATTACAATGGGCAGCCAATAGAGTGTTTAGGCACTTTCAGACTGAATGTAAATGTAAATGGTAAAATGCACCATGTACTGTAAACTTTTCTGATGTGAATTAAAAATGTGAATCACTTTTGGGTGACAAATCCTGTGAAGAATTAGGGCTGGGGAAAAGAGTGTACTGTATTGACAAAGATCTAAAATCTGACACTGACTCAATAGTACAACAGTTTTCAGATGTTTTCAAAGGTTTGTGTACACTGCCCTTCATCTAAATGAGAACATCAAGCGTGAGTATTACCAATCATCAGTGAGATGGCAGGAGCTAGCTATTTCACAAAGCTTGAGGCTTCACAAGAGTGCTGCTTACTCTAATGGCGCTTTTCCACTACACAGTACCAGCTCGACTTGACTCGCTCGACTGCTCGGCTCGGCTTTCCATTGCAGATAGTACCTCCACAATAGTACCTAGTCGTCATCATAGCGACGCCGCAAGAACCTGTCGTGACGTAATCTTCTACGCGACACACATCCGCTACTCACACACATAAACAATGGAGGAAATCGAGTCTGTTTTTTTATCCTCGGATGTGGCTGTTTCTCACAGCAAGACGGCAAACGTTGTTTCAGGAGAGGCTGAGGGCAGCAAAAGAAAAACTGCTGATAACAACAGGAGAGTTTGGGAATTACTACAGAGTTCAGACTATGAGAGGAATCTGTGTTTTCAACGCCGACGCAAGAGGGTAAGTTATTATGCTAACGTTTACATATGTGTAAATACTATAAGTTACTACTTACAAAGTATTTGAACAACTTTATAGCTACCAGTATTACGTACTAAAATGTGTATGGTTTATGTGTTTCAGATCTGTTTCGCTTTGCAAAGTCGTCGCAGACCGTGTGTTTGGGCTTTCAACCGAGCTACCGAGTGGTGGGATGTTATTGTTCCCGGTTTCACAAACGCGCAGTGGGTTCAGAACTTCAGAATGTCCAAGAAACATTTATTTACTTGTACAACAAAGTGCGTCCAGTGATGGAGAGACAGGACACAAGCTTCCGCAAGTGTGTTGCCCTAAAGAAGAGAGTTGTCTCATGAAAAGAAATGACTGTGATGTTACAATGGTGAAATCTATGATTCTTACTTGCTGTGCTTTGCATAACCTTTGTGAGAGTCATGGAGAGGACTATGACAATGACTGGGATGCACCTGCAGCAGCAGAGCCTGTGGTGGCAGTGGCACAGGGTGTAGAGGAGGAAGGCAGTGATGTACGAGGGTCTGATGCGTTACTTTAATTGCTAAAAAAATAAATACATTATCGTTAAAAATGTTGTCTCTGCTGTTTTAAGGTTATCAGAGTATAAAATCTGAAAATACATGGTCAAACCCTTGTACAAAAGCAAACCATCAAAAAGACACTTATTTGTAATAAGTTTCAAAAAGTTTTATTTAACCACACACACAAATACAACAAACTCTAATAAAAATTCACACACAATTATATACATGTTACATGTAGTGCAAACAATACAGCAAAAATGCTGTATTTAATTACTAATATGTATACATTTTCAGTCCATTTGTAAATGCTCTCGCTGTGTCCGGTTCAACTCCATCTGCTCCACATCAGATGTCTGCATCTCCCTCAGGACAGTCAGCTGCTCCTGCTCCTCTGTCGTTTCCTCCGTCCTGGACAAAAATAATTACAATGAATGAATTACAATAAAGATAAACGATTTCACGTTTAATTCAAACATTGTGTATGTCTGGAAAGTTATAAAAGTACTGAACAGGTTTATTAATGAATCTTGATTCCCATAACTGGGAATGCTTCCTGTTGCTATGCAAGTACATTGACGTTTATATAAATAATAATATATGATATACTAATGGGTTATAAACACGATTAATATTAATTTAATTATATTAATAAGTGTATATAGATTCACAGACAACAGGCTAGAAGGTTTTACTTTTTCTCCTATTATACTGACCGGTTGCGGTGTCGACGCTGCTGCGGGTCCCGTTCTCGGCGCTGGTCTCGGTGTCGATGGTGCCAATGGTTCTGGTGCTGTTGTTAATGCCGACGCTGCAGCCGATGCCAACGTGGCATCAGTGGGAGCCACAGAACCATTCTCGGGTGTCGAAAGGAATCTTGAATAGAAAGATCATACAAAAGTCAACACACTACGAAATAGCAATGGCAGGCAGCTAACGTTAGCAACTAGTTAGAGCTAAAAGTTAGCGGCAATTGCTATCTGTGACACAAGTTTACAGTCTTCATTGTTAGTGAGCTTCAGCTTTCCAAAAGCCAGCCTAAAGAAAAAGCTCTCTCAAGCAGAGTGCACCTACAGGGTTAATGTAATGTAAACTTAAAACACTTACCGTCCTCCATCAGCGACTCCAAAAACTAGTGGCCGAGTCAAGACCACCATCCCTCCCGTTGCTTTCGCCGGTCTATGGCCGTAGATACTGTCCATCTGTTCGTACCTCCTCGTTTGACCACGGAGCATTTTTCCGAGTTGCCATAATACGTCTGGGACTGGGTAAATTATCACGCAATCTCTGGCCAAACTATTTAAAAATGGCGGGTTATTCAGGATACTCCTCCTGGCTCTTGCAACGATGACGCGGTGAACAGTGACGATTCTCTCTGGCCAATCAGCAGTCTGTCGTGTGTTCACGTCACAATTTAGTATCGCCTCAGCCGGCTTAGAACCTCCGGAGGTGAAAAAAAGGACCTGGAAGCAGGTACAGGTACAACTTTACGCAGTGGAAAACCAAAAAAGGCCGAGCCCAGTCGAGGCGAGTCGTGCTGGAACTGTGTAGTGGAAAAGCGCCATAAAACTCACTCTGACACCCACCCTAAACCATCAGATAAAATCTATTTTCGAATACATGTTGAGGGCATATAACTATGATACATGGTAAGGTGTAAGATGTTTTAGTGTGAGCAAGGAATTAAATTTTATTGTGAGCAAGGAATTTAAATTTATTGTGAGCAAGGAATTTAAATTTATTGTAAGCAAGGAATTTAATTTTCCACTTTGTTTGTCTGCCGGTGGACGAAGGACGCATCCCGGTGACGAATCTCTCCTGGCATTGTCCCAAAAGTTACGTATTTATTATTTCTTAAACATTCTCAACACTTTAACTGTGCACCACACCTCATTCATTGTTGTTCATACTGATTATATTTCTGCTAGAGGTTAGTACTAGAGTTGCTGTCGTTTTGTGAACAGGGCATTTTTGTTTGTGCGAGCTAGCTAGCGGGTTTTTAGCAATTGAGTTAACGCTTAGCATACCTAGATTGTTGTGTTTGTTACTGTTTTCTACTGGTGGTTAGTCTTGTTGTGTGTTCTGAGTTTCCCCTGTAACCTGTGGTTGTACTGCTGTGTGTGTGTGTTAGAATTTATCATTGTGAGTTGTGAACAGTTGGCTTGACTTAGCTGTAGCTTAGCTAAGCTTTTTCTGTATTTGCATCTGCTTGGGGCAATGGATTGCCGTTCTTGTTCGGTATTACTAGACAGATTGTCTCTATTAGACAGACGTGTTTGTGAGTTAGAGCAGTTAGATCAGCATAGACAGGGTTTGGTTACTTTAGATGTGTCAGGGTTTCCGGATGGTATCAGATGCAGGTCTGATAGCAGTCCTGCTAGCGATAGCTCCAGTTGCGTCTCAGTTGTTTCAGCAGCTGTTGCAAAGAGTCCTGCTTTCCTCCCGGTCTGTCGGCGAAGTGGTTCAGGCAGGCGCAAGCCTCCGGTTGTCCGCTCCTGTCCGCGGTCACCCCCTCTGACCGCGAACCGGTTTTTGGCGCTTTCTAGTCCGCTTGTCCGCGCAGATCACTGGCCTGTTCCCTCTGCGCCGGCCAGCCGGAGCGAGCATCGTACTCTGGTGATAGGGGACTCCATTACCCACAATGTTAGACTTGAGACGCCAGCCATTGTCCACTGTTTACCGGGGGCCAGGGCTTCCGACATAGAGGCTAACCTTAGGGTGCTGACATCACACAGGAAGGGAGAGTTTCTCAGGACACATACTCGCACTACATACAAGCAGATAGTTATTCATGTCGGCACCAATAATGTGAGAATGAGGCAGTCTGAGGTAACCAAAGATAGCCTAGCTATCGAGTCGGCATCGATTAATTGTCTCTGGCCCCCTCCCCGTAAGGGGTAGTGATGAACAGTATAGCAGATTAGTTTCCATGAACCGGTGGCTGGCCCGGCATTGTAGTCAGAAAGGTTAAGGTTTTGTGGATAACTGGCCTTTTTTCTGGGGCCGCCCAGGCCTGCTGAGGGCAGACGGCCTGCATCCTACTGGACAAGGTGCTGCCATTTTGTCTAGTAATATAGACAGGTGCATTCAATGCATTTGACACAAGGAATCTCAGCAGGTCACAGGAATTAGAGAACCTGCTAGTCATGATAGTACGGGTGTGGAACTGGATAATGTAGCAGCTTTTAGTTGTCTGGTTAGGCCGTATCAATCCAATGTCTACTGCCCAAATATATTATATATGGTGAATTTATTTAGTCCTCAAACACATCTGAAAACTCACAGAGTCAGTGACCCAAAAGCATCATGTCCTCATGTTATTATAACTCAGAGGCATTCTTTTAAACCCGGCAAAACTGTTAGCGCTCGACAGCTTGTTCCTGTTACTATCGCTCCACTGGACCAGCCCTCAAATGCAGGCTCTACGTCAAGACTGAAGATTGGGCTCCTGAATGTGGTCTCTATCCTCCAAAGCACTCTTAATTAATGATCTTATTACTTCTCATTGCTTGGATTTACTTTGTCTTTGTGGAAACTTGGCTTAGTCCAATGTTTTTCTGCCACTAAATGAAGCCTCTCCCCTGATTATGCATATGCACAGGTAGGTCGACGTCGAAGCAGGGTGGTGGTGTTGCAGCCATTCATAAAGCTGCATTTTGCTTTACAGGTCCATCATCACAGCCAAAATTTAACTCATTCAAGTGTTACTCATCAAACATATTCCTTCTCAAATTAACGGAAGGAAGCCATTTTATTTAGCTGTAGTCTATCGCCTCCGGGTCCCTACTCTTCTTTCTTGGATGAGTTTGGAGTTTTCCTCTCGGACTTAATAACCCACGCTGATAACATCCTTCTAGTTGGTGACTTTAATATTCATCTAAATAAGGAGTGTGATCCTCTGGCCAGAGCATTTCAATCACTGCTTACAAACCTGTCTTTCAACCAGTTTGTTCATGAGCCCACACACATTAGTGGAAACTATCTGAATCTTGTTTTGGCTCGGGAAATAGATGTTTCCCATCTCTTCGTCTCCTCTCTTTCATCTGCTGTTTCAGATCACTCACTGGTGGAATTTGAGATTAGTTATAAACTCCTCAAATTCCGACAATTGCGTAGTGTCTACACGTAATTTTAGCGGCTGCAATGGAAATGTTTGCCACACGGCTGACAGATGTTCTTCCTAATTTAACTCCACCTGGAAACTCAATAGAAGCCTACACAAAGGAGGTCCATGCAACCCTCTCGGCCATCACCGACTCAGTGGCACCCCTCAGGACAAAGCCCAGACCAACCAGACGACCTACACCATGGTATAACGAGGAAACCCGGGCTTTAAAACAGGCCTGCAGGAGTTTTGAACGCATATGGCGCAAGTCAAAAACTAATCTAAATTATCAAAAGTGGTGTTTGTGTGTAAACACCTATAAGCACGCCCTCAGCACTGCAAAGACGGTTTATTTCTCATCTCTAATCAGAGAAAACCGGCATAACCCCAGGTTTCTATTTGGGACAGTTGCTAAACTAATCCAACCAAGAACAACTGAAGACTCCTCTCCCTTTAGTGCACAGGACTTTTTAGATTTCTTTAAACATAAAATTGAAGATATCAGGGATAATATTTTGGCTTCTGCTTCCTCAGCTCCGGGTCCCATTCACTTGGATCCACTGACCTCTCGTCTCTCAGTCCTAGATCCTGTATCCCTCGATGAGCTGACAAAGGTGGTTTCTTCATGTAAAGCAACTACGTGCCTTCTGGATATCCTGCCAGCAAAACAGCTTAAAGAACTGTGGCCCTATGTAGGGCAAATTATGTTAAACAATATAATCTTGTCTCTGTCTACTGGCACCGTTCCTTCCCTCTTCAAACAGGCTGTGGTCAATCCCCTGCTCAAAAAACCTACTCTGGATCCTGGATGCCTAAATAATTTACGTCCTGTCTCCAATTTACCTTTTCTATCTAAAGTCCTCGAAAAAGTTGTGTTAAAACAACTTACTCTATATCTATCGGAAAATGACCTCCTCGAGCCGTTTCAGTCTGCATATAGGGCCTCTTATTCCACTGAAACAGCTTTAGTTAAAGTGACTAACGATCTCCTCCTTCAGATTGACGAGGACTCATCGGCTCTACTGTTATTGCTAGATCTCAGCGCTGCATTCGATACGATTGATCATGCAGTGCTAATCAACAGACTAAAGAATGTGTTTGGCATCTCTGGCTCTGCTCTTGCTTGGTTAGAACCCTATCTGTGTGATAGGTCTCATTTTGTCTCTTTTAATAAATCCTTCTCCTCCACGGCACCAGTGAAATTCGGTGTGCCACAAGGGTCTGTGCTTGGTCCCATACTTTTTTCACTATATGTTACACCATTGGGACAAATCATCAGAAGTTATGGAGTAAACTTCCACTGTTATGCCGATGATACACGATGTATCTACCAATAAAAGCGAATAATACTACTGACATCAAGCATCTAGAGGCCTGCCATGTTTCAATTAAAACATGGATGTCTCAAAACTTCCTCCATTTGAACTTGGTCCTTGGTCCTGCCAGTCATCGGCACAAGTTCAACAATCTTACTGTCTCGATCAACAATTGTGTGTTGGAGCACGGCAACACTGTGAGGAACCTTGGTGTCATTTTTTACTCCACACTATCACTGCAGCAGCACATTAGTGAGGTCACTAAACTAGGCTTTTTTCACTTGAGGAATATCTCAAAAATTCGCTCCTGCCTCTTCTTAGCTGATGCTGAAATTCTCATTCATGCATTTGTCACATCCAGGCTGGACTACTGCAATGCGTCATTCTCTGGACTGCCGAGGAAAAGTACTCACAGACTACAAATGGTCCAAAATACAGCCGCCAGACTTTTAACAAAGACCAGGAAGTTTGATCACATTACTCCGGTCCTGGCTTCATTACATTGGCTTCCTATTCATGTTAGAGCAGATTTCAAAGTTCTCCTGTTAACATATAAAATCCTTTGTGGACGCGCGCCCTCTTACCTATCTGACCTCATCACCCGGTATACTCCAGCTCGTACCCTTCGCTCTCAGGACGCTGGCCTCCTTCAACTTCAAGAGTTCTGCTGGCTACAGAGCCTTTTCTTATAGAGCCCCATTTTTATGGAATGGGCTCCCGGCGGAAGTGCGGCGAGCTGACTCTGTTGAAGTTTTCAAAAGCAAACTCAAAACATACTTATTTCACCAAACGTATGGAGACTGATTGATCATAGGTATACGTTTACACTGGTTGTAGCTGTAGGTACACGTCTACACTGGTTGTAGCTGTAGGTACACGTCTACACTGGTTGTAGCTGTAGGTACACACTAAATCCGCTCATTATCACATCTACCTATTACAGTTTTTTTCTCTTTCTCCCTCCTCCTAGGTGGACGCAAACCTCTTACCTGCTGGGTGATGTGCCCCCGCCTGTGCTCCAGTGTGAGGGCCCCCACCCATCTGTCATCTACCTTGGATGTTGGCCCCACCCATCTGTCATCTACCTTGATGTTGGCTGCGGCCCCATCCACTATTGCACACTCAGAGTGGACACTGGACACTGCCAATATAAATGTTTTTAATTGTGAAAATGTTTGTGTATTTCTATGTATTTTTCAACTGTCCTGGACACATTCCTGCACGGCCTGTCCGTCCTGGGAGTGGATCCCTCCTTCTGTGGTTCTCCCTGAGGTTTCTCTTTTTTCCCGGCTGGGTTTTTTTGGAGTTTTTCCTTACCCTGATGGAGGGTCTAAGGACAGGGGATGTTGTCTGGTGCAGTCTGTTAAGCCCTTTGAGGCGACTGTTGTTGTGATATTGGGCTATACAAAAATAAATGTCTTGTCTTGTCATGCTAAGTTTCATACTGTAACCTTTGTTTAATCCTTTAGTAAAAACCTAGTTCCAAACTAGGATAAAGACATATTCATTCTCCAGATCGTTCTTTAAAACTCCTACCAGCCCATTGGCACAGAGGTCTGATTATCAGAATCAGACTCACTAACAGGCAGGCCGTCTGAATCGTCCACTGGACATCAGAATAACCGGGAGATTCGACCGCCGCACATAAGCCTAAGGTAAGACCTCTATTAAAATCCTCTATAAAAAAGATGGGACTGTCTTGAGGGATAGCGCTCATTAGAGGAGTCACACACTTGGGGCCCAATTTCATAGACGGAGCTGTTTTAGGGTTAGACCAGGCTTTAACCAACCGAATAGCAACCGGGTCTGGCCGTCTGCCTACAGTGATCGGTCAGCCGCAGAAGTCATTAATCTGTAGAAGCGAGTATTGTTTTAGAGTCTCATAAAAAATAGGAAATAGCAGGGAGAAAGTCCTCACAGAAGAGGCGACTCCTGAACATTGTAACTGACCGCTTGACCATTAGTGACCTTCGCAACAACTTGCAGACGTCTTGTCCAGAGCACCTGCAGAAAGCTGTGTGAGTACCACAGATGAGGACATTGAAAGTCACATTAACTTTGTATCTAGTGCACTGCCTGTATCGGACTCAAAGTCACAACAAACAGCTGAAATGACATCACAGAACACTGAACTGCAGTGTCATTCAGAACATGGATGAGGGATGGCCAGCTGGTTCATGACCTCACTTCTACCATGTCCGAGGAGAACTCAGCTTTGTAGATGGACTGTTACTAAATAAAGGAAGAATAGTTATCCCACAAGCTTTGAGGACAAATGTTTTAAACAGGATACACAAAGGACATCGGGACATCGGGATGGGATTGAAAAATGTAAAAGGAGAGCAAGAGAGTCAGTGTATTGGCCTGGACTAAACAAAGACATTGAGACACTTGTAAGTCAATGTGAAACATGCCAGAAGCATAGAAGTAAACAGAGCAAAGAGCCAATGGTGATACCTGAACAGCCCACATCACCTTGGCATAAAGTAGGCATGGACTTGTTTCACCTCAAAAGCAAAGACCATCTGGTAGTCATGGACTATTTCTCTAACTTTCCTGAAATGGCACTACTCACAAATATGTATTCAGCGTGCGTGATCACTCACACAAAGTCCATATTTGCCAGGCATGGGATCCCACACATTGTTGTGAGTGACAACAACCCATGTTTCAATAGCAAGGAATTTGCAGAGCAGTACGAGTTCTGCCATATCACCTCAAGTCCACATTGCACAGTCAAATGGGCAAGCTGAGAAAGGTGTCCACATCCTTAAGCAACTACTCAAGAAAGCAGCAGACAGTAGCTCTGAACCTTACCTGGCACATTTTCAGTTACCGTGCATCTCCACTTGAGTATGGAATGTGACCTGCAGAACTACTGATGAACAGAAAGCTGCGCACTACGCTTTCCAGCTACACAATTATTAGTACACAAAAGAAACATGTCAAACATGAGAACAAAAACAAACATAAAAAAAAACAAAAAATGTTTTATGACGCATCAGCCAAGCCACTCTCTCCTCTGACGCACAACGACCCACTCAGGATTGAGGATGCCGATGGCTGGAACACAAAAGGAACTGTGTTACAGGAAGTAGCTCCACGATTATTCACAGTGAGAACCGAGGATGGACTGTAACACAAACACCACACCAGACATACAAGTACCAAGAAGGTCTGGACGTGAAATAAAGAAACCTGATAAATTAAACTTATAAAGGAAAAAATATTTGTATTGAGGTATTTTATGTGAGCATACAGTAGTTGGCTCCAAGTATTTTGTTAAATGTTTATCACAAGTCATTTGGTAAGCTATTATAAAAGCTTTATTTAGCAGGAAACTGATATATTCACCAACATTGCCGTTACAACAGGGCCGTAAAATGGTGGTTACATCCGGGCTTTTCGACTTTTACTGCATAGTAAGTGATAGGTCTCTCACTGTTGTTTGTGTTTACGGGCCAAATGGCAGTGCAGAGTACCCGGCCTTCTTGGAGTCTCTGGGAGGGGTGCTGGAAAGTGCTCCAACCGGGGACTCCGTTGTACTACTGGGGGACTTCAACGCTCACGTGGGCAGCGACAGTGACACCTGGAGGGGCGTAATTGGGAGGGACGGCCCCCCAGATCTGAACCCGATCGGTGTTCTGTTATTGGACTTCTGTGCTAGTCACAGTTTGTCCATAACGAACACCATGTTCAAACATAAGGGTGTCCACCAGTGCAAGTGATACCAGGACACCCTAGGTTGGAGATTGATGATCGACTTTGTTGTTGTTTCATCTGACCTCCGGCCGTATGTCTTGGACACTCGGGTGAAGAGAGGGGCGGAGCTGTCAACAGATCACCACCTGGTGGTGAGTTGGTTTTCGATGGCGGGGGAGAAAGCTGGACAGACTCGGCAGGCCCAAACGTATTGTGAGGGTCTGTTGGGAACGTTTGTCAGAGCCCCCTGTCAGAAAGATCTTTAACTCCCACCTCCGGCAGAACTTCGACCAGATCCCGAGGGAGGTTGGAGACATAGAGTCCGAGTGGACCATGTTCTCCACCTCCATTGTCGATCGCGCGCCACCCTGCGGTGCCTGTCGTGGCGGCAACCCCCGAACCCGGTGGTAGACACCGGACGTAAGGGATGCCGTCAAGCTGAAGAAGGAGACCTACCGAGCCTGGTTGGCTCGTGGAACTCCTGAGGCAGCTGATAGGTACCGGCAGGCCAAGCGGACTGCAGCCCGGGTGGTCGTAGAGGCTAAAACTCGGGTCTGGGAGGAGTTCGGTGAGGCAATGGAAAGGACTATCGGTCGGCCTCGAAGAAATTCTGGCAAACCGTCCGGCGCCTCAGGAGGGGGAAGCAGTGCCCTGCCAAAACTGTTTACAGTGGAGGTGGGAATCTGCTGACTTCAACTGGGGATATTGTTGGATGGTGGAAGGAATACTTCGAGGATCTCCTCAACCCCACCGACACATCTTCCACTGAGGAAGCAGAGGCTGAAGGATCGGAGGTGGACTCGTCCATCACCCAGGCCGAAGTCACTGAGGTAGTTGGGAAGCTCCTTGGTGGCAAGACACCAGGTGTGGATGAGATACGCCCTGAGTACCTCAAGTCTCTGGATGTTGTGGGGCTGTCTTGGTTGACACGCCTCTACAACATCGCGTGGCGGTCGGGGACAGTACCTCTGGACTGGCAGACTGGGGTGGTGGTCCCGCTTTTCAAGAAGGGGGACCGGAGGGTGTGTTCCAACTACAGAGGGATCACACTCCTCCGCCTCCCCGGGAAAGTCTATGCCAGGGTACTGGAGAGGAGAATGCGGCCGATAGTTGAACCTCAGTTTCAGGAGGAAAAATGCGGTTTTTGTCCCGGTCGTGGAACACTGGATCAGCTCCATACCCTCTCCAGGGTGCTGGAGGGTTTATGGGAGTTTGCCCAACCAGTCCACATGGCGCCCTGTGGGGGGTGCGCTGGGAGTATGGGGTCCGGGGCCCTTTGCTAAGGGCTGTCTGGTCCCCGTACGACCGGAGCAGGAGCTTGGTTCGCATTGCCGGCAGTAAGTCAGACCTGTTCCCAGTGCATGTTGGACTCCGGCAGGGCTGCCCCTTGTCACCGGTCCTGTTCATTATCTTTATGGACAGGATTTCTAGGCGCAGCCAGGGGCCGGAGGGAGTCTGGTTTGGGGACCACAGGATCTCGTATCTGCTTTTTGCAGATGATGTTGTCCTGTTGGCTCCATCAAGCCAGGACCTTCAGTGTGCACTGGGACGGTTTGCAGCCGAGTGTGAAGCGGCTGGGATGAGGATCAGCACCTCCAAGTCTGAGACCATGGTTCTCAGTCGGAAAAGGGTGGCTTGTCCCCTTCAGGTTGGTGGAGAGCTCCTGCCTCAAGTGGAGGAGTTCAAGTATCTTGGGGTCTTGTTCACAAGTGAGGGAAGGAGGAAACGTGAGATTGACAGACGGATCGGTGCAGCTTCTGCAGTGAGGCGGTCGATGTACCGGTCTGTTGTGGTGAAGAAGGAGCTGAGCTGTAAGGCAAAGCTCTCGATTTACCGGTCAATCTACGTTCCTACTCTCACCTATGGTCATGAGCTTTGGGTCATGACCGAAAGAACGAGATCCCGGATACAAGCGGCCGAAATGAGCTTTCTCCGCAGGGTGGCGGGGCGCTCTTAGAGATAAGGTGAGGAGCTGGTCACTCGGGAGGAGCTCAAAGTAGAGCCGCTGCTCCTCCACATCGAGAGGAGCCAGCTGAGGTGGCTCGGGCATCTGTTTCGGATGCCTCCTGGACGCCTCCCTAGGGAGGTGTTCCGGGCATGTCCCACCGGGAGGAGACCCTGGGGAAGACCTAGGACACTCTGGAGGGATTATGTCTCTCGGTTGGCCTGGGAACGCCTCGGTATCCCCCCGGAAGATCTAGAGGAAGTGTCTGGGGAGGGTGAAGTCTGGGCGTCTCTGCTTAGACTGCTGTCCCCGCGACCCGGCCCCGGATAAGCGGTAGAAGATGGATGGATGGATGGACTGCATAGTAAAACAATAATTTTACCTAAAATGTAGCTCTAGAGACCTGAGCCATCTTTTGTACCAGGCTGTAAACATAAGTTTTATAGTTTTTTATTGTAAAGTCGCCATTGGGTTTCTCCTTATTTTTCTGTAAATCGCTGTAAATCGCCGTATGGTGGCGCCCTTACATGAGGACCGTTTAAGAGGTTCCATGAGAGAGGCTTGGGCTGACCACAATAAAAGGCCACTCTAAAATGTGCAGTTTCACTGTACTGGGTCAGTAGCAGGTTGTTGATTGTGGCCTGTGGAATGTCTTCAGTGGCTGTGCCAAGTTGCTGGAATATTGGCAGGAACTGGGACATGCTGTTGTATACGCCAATCAAGAGCATCCCAAACATGCTCATGTCATGGGTGACATTTCCGGTGAGTATGCTGGCCATGAAAGAACTGGGATGTTTTTCGGTTCCAGGAATTGTTTACAGATCCTTGCAAAATGGGGCCGTGCATTACCATGCTGCAACATGAGGTGATGGTCGTGGATGAATGGCACAACAATGGGCCTCAGGATCTCGTCACGGTATCTCTGTGCATTTAAAATACCATCAATAAAATGCACCTGTGTTCGTAACATAAGCCTGCCCATACTATAACCCCACCATGGGCCACTCAATCCACAACATTGACATCAACAAACCACTCACCCATAAGACGCCATACATGTTGTCTGCCATCTTCCTTTGGAGACAACTTATGGTAGAGAAATGAACATTCAATTCATGGGCAACAGCCCTGGTGGACATTCCTGCAGTCAGCCAATTGCAAAGGACAGCACATTAACAGAAATTTATTAATGGAAAATGCTGTGCAAAATCAATATACCACAAGTAAACGCAAAACAAACTGAATGGTTTGCAACTGATTACATTGAGTAACATTATTATTTATTATATTAACATGTAAAAACACGTGGTTTCCTAAAAGCAAACAGTTGTTGCTTAAGCTCGTTAGAAAATGGCAAATTGAAAGCTGGAGAAGGGACGCTTAGCAATAGCTTCACGCTTAAGCATGTAAATGGACCAATCAATATTGAGTTACTGTTAGCTGTTAATCTTTTACAATTGGTTTATATTGCCATAACCATGGCAACTCTGTGATTGACACACAGACAGTCTACTGACAAATGAATTACAAGCAAAGTATGCTGCTTTGGGACAGGAGGGGAAAACTGGGACATTTTTTTGTTTTGGCAGATATTCCCCCATACACGGGACAGAGGTCTTAAAAACAGGACTGTCCCAACTAAAACACTAGGTGAATTATCATATTAATGTGCAAAGCTATGGGCTGGATAGGTAGCTAACTTTAGGAAAAAGTATTAGCAAATACAGTTAAAAGCATTGTCAAATAATTTCAAATGTATAAAAAAATGTCCTTTTAACTAAAATAATTGTGACAAAGGCTGCCATATTGGTTATGGCAGCCTTTAAGTAGCCTAGATTTTGTATCGCAATTTTTAGGGAGACAGTCGCTTATTTGTAAAGCCAACATAGTTTAACTTAAAGATCCATGTAAAAACACGTTAAATATACTCTACATTTCATACTAATAAAACTTATATTCACAAAACTGTCTGAAAAAAAAAAATTATTGATATTAAGCCTACTGATATTGAGCCCTGTTTAGCTGATGCTTGACTCAAGGTTATTTTATATTGCAGGATGAAATATTAATGGACCAAATGGTCTCTCTTAATTATTCAATAATTGTCCATGTTGATTCGTCATAGTTTAAGATTCCTAGGTGCGGCCACTGGGAGTGGGAGCCATGAATCTTTGATCAAAAGCAATAAATAATGTGCAGAATTCTTTATGCATATCATAAGCTGGTTTTGATTTCCTGGGTTTGTTGTGTGTCAGTCAGTCCTAGTTCAGGCACTGCTAATGGACTCTCTCTTTAATCAAACATGGCCTTTTTTCATCTGAATCTATTTGACAAAGAAACTTAATTAATTAGGTCAAGTAGACAGTTTGAATGTGGTTTGAATGTAAGGAATATAACAAGGGTGCTCCTTCTTTGCGTGTGGGTCAGAAACGCAGCTGCTCAAAATCTCAGTGATGAGTCAGTTCTAAAAATACTGGAACTTCAAGAATATGAACCTGGCTGTACCTGCCTTCTCAGCAGAATCAGTTTATAAAATGAGCTATAGCTGCATTTTGACCTTACTACCTTTTCCAAAATAATGATAGATGCTTGATTTTGTTTATAAAGTCTAGCACTGTTTGTATTGAGTCACAAAGAAGGAAGGTTAACTGTATGTGCTGTTAAAATACTTCATAAAAAAACCAACACATTTTAATGTAGTGAACATAAAAAACTTTGAATTACATATTTTGTTTTGTCAGGTTTTAGAATTAGAGTTCATTTTGGATTCTTTAAGATTGCAAATATGATACATATATTTGATTTTACGGTATAATCAAAAAAATTATATTCAGTGTGGAACTTTGTGGTTTTAATTGAGTAAAACAATTCAATCATCAATCAATCAATCAATCAATCAATTTAAGTCTTATTCAGGAAAGAAGAAGAACAATCTGCACATGACTCAAGCTTACACCAATCACAAACTCGGATAAAAGGGGGTCTGCTGCCAAATGAATAAGGGATGCTCTCATTGGCTGGTTGGTCTACGTGGTTTGTGAACATCCATCCATCTTCTACCGCTTATCCGGGGCCAGGTCGCGGGGGCAGCAGTCTAAGCAGAGACGCCCAGACTTCCCTCTCCCCAGACACTTCCTCCAGCTCTTTTGGGGGGATACCGAGGCGTTCCCAGGCCAGCCGAGAGACATAGTCTCCAGCGTGTCCTAGGTCTTCCCCCGGGGTCTCCTCCCGGTGGGACATGCCCGGAACACCTCCCTAGGGAGGCGTCCAGGAGGCATCCAAAACAGATGCGGAGGAGCAGCGGCTCTACTTTGAGCTCCTCCCAAGTGACCGAGCTCCTCACCTTATCTCTAAGGGAGCGCCCCGCCACCCTGCGGAGAAAGCTCATTTCGGCCGCTTGTATCCGGGATCTTGTTCTTTCGGTCATGACCCAGGTGATAGTAGGAATGTAGATTGACCGGTAAATCGAGAGCTTTGCCTTACACCTCAGCTCCTTCTTCACCACGACAGACCGGTATATAGACCGCCTCACTGCAGAAGCTGCACCGATCCGTCTGTCAATCTCACGTTCCCTCCTTCCCTCACTCATGAACAAGACCCCAAGATACTTGAACTCCTCCACTTGAGGCAGGATCTCTCCACCAACCTGAAGGAGACAAGCCACCCTTTTCCGACTGAGAACCATGGTCTCAGACTTGGAGGTGCTGATCCTCATCCCAGCCGCTTCACACTCGGCTGCAAACCGTCCCAGTGCACACTGAAGGTCCTGGCTTGATTGAGCCTACAGGACAACAAAAAGCAGAGTCGAGATCCTGTGGTCCCCAAACCAGACTCCTTCCGGCCCCTGGCTGCGCCTAGAAATCCTGTCCATAAAGATAATGAACAGGACCGGTGACAAAGGGCAGCCCTGCCGGAGTCCAACATTCACTGGGAACAGGTCTGACTTACTCCCGGCAATGCGAACCAAGCTCCTGCTCCGGTTGTACAGGGACCGGACAGCCCTTAGCAAAGGGCCCCGGACCCCATACTCCCAGAGCACCCCCCACAAGGTACCATGAGGGACACAGTCGAATGCCTTATCCAGATCCACAAAGCACATGTGGACTGGTTGGGCAAACTCCCATAAACCCTCCAGCACCCTGGAGAGGGTATAGAGCTGGTCCAGTGTTCCACGACCGGGACAAAAACCGCATTGTTCCTCCTGAATCCGAGGTTCAACTATCGGCCACATTCTCCTCTCCAGTACCCTGGCATAGACTTTCCCGGGGAGGCTGAGGAGTGTGATCCCTCTGTAGTTGGAACACACCCTCCGGTCCCCCTTCTTGAAAAGAGGGACCACCACCCCCGGTCTGCCAGTCCAGAGGTACTGTCCCCGACCGCCACGCGATGTTGTAGAGGCGTGTCAACCAAGTCAGCCCTACAACATCCAGAGACTTGAGGTACTCAGGGTGTATCTCATCCACCCCCGGTGCCTTGCTACCGAGGAGCTTCCCAACTACCTCAGTGACTTGGGTGATGGACGAGCCCACCTCTGAGCCTTCGGCCTATGCTTCATCAGTGGAAGACGTGTCGGTGGGGTTGAGGAGATCCTCAAAGTATTCCTTCCACCGTCCAACAATATCCCCAGTTGAAGTCAGCAGATTCCCACGTCCACTGTAAACAGTGTTGGCAGGGCACTGCTTCCCCCTCCTGAGGCGCCGGACGGTTTGCCAGAATTTCTTTGAGGCCGACCGATAGTCCTTCTCCATGGTCTCACCGAACTCCTCCCAGACCCAAGTTTTTGCCTCTACGACCACCCGGGCTGCAGTCCGCTTAGCCTGCCGGTACCTATCAGCTGCCTCAGGAGTCCCACGGGCCAACCAGGCTCGGTAGGTCTCCTTCTTCAGCTTGACGGCATCCCTTACTTCCGGTGTCCACCACCGGGTTCGGGGGTTGCCGCCACAACAGGCACCGGAGACTTTACGGCCACAGCTTCGAGTGGCCGCATTGACAATTGAGGTGGAGAACATGGTCCACTCGGACTCACCGTCTTCAACCTTCCTCGGGATCTGGTCGAAGCTCTGCCGGAGGTGGGAGTCTTTCTGACAGGGGGCTCTGCCAAACGTTCCCAACAGACACTCACAGTATGTTTGGGCCTGCCATCGGATCCAACTCACCACCAGGTGGTGATCAGTTGACAGCTCTGCCCCTCTCTTCCCCCCTAGTGTCCAAGACATACGGCCGGAGGTCAGATGAAACAAATACATCATCATCGATCTTCGGCCTAGGGTGTCCTGGTGCCACGTGCACTGATGGACACTCTTATGCTTGAACATGGTGTTCGTTATGGACAAACTGTTGCTAGCGCAGAAGTCCAATAACAGAACACCGCTCGGGTTCAGATCCGGGGGGCCATTCCTCCCAATCACGCCCCTCCAGGTGTCACTGTCGCTGCCCACGTGAGCGTTGAATTCCCCCAGTAGAATGACGGAGTCCCCAGTCGGAGCACTTTCCAGCACCCATCCCAGAGACTCCAAGAAGGCCGGGTACTCTGCACTGCCATTTGGCCTGTAAACACAAACAACAGTGAGAAACCTATCACCGACCCGAAGGCGCAGGGAAGCGACCCTCTCGTTTACTGGGGTGAACTCCA
The DNA here is from genome assembly GCA_024416835.2 of Perccottus glenii. Classification (NCBI taxonomy): domain Eukaryota; kingdom Metazoa; phylum Chordata; class Actinopteri; order Gobiiformes; family Odontobutidae; genus Perccottus; species Perccottus glenii. The sequence continues at coordinate 12,590,469 of CM044561.2, read as the reverse complement.
ACACATGGCGGCTGAGCTGGGGGGCTATGAGCAAGCCCACACCAGCCCGCCGCCTCTCACCGCAGGTAACTCCAGAGTAGTGGAGAGTCCAGCCTCTCTCGAGGATTTGGGTTCCAGAGCCCAAGCTGTGCGTGGAGGTGAGCCCGACTATCTCTAGTCGGTATCTCTCAACCTCCCGCACAAGCTCAGGCTCCTTTCCCGCCAGCGAGTTGACATTCCATGTCCCTAGCGCCAGATTCTGGGATTGGGTCGTCGAGGCCTCCGCCTTCGACAGCCACCCAATCAACTTTGCACCGGCCCCTTAC